>OX457051.1:34911707-34936707 GCA_949752735.1 Lumbricus terrestris
TGAATAAAGAGATCATCATCATCATCATCCATCCATCCATCCATCCATCCATCCATCCATCCATCCATCCATCCATCCATCCATCCATCCATCCATCATCATCATCATCATCATCATCATCATCATCATCATCATCATCAATCATCATCATCATCATCATCATCATCATCCGTCCGTCCGTCCGTCCGTCCGTCCGTCCGTCCGTCCGTCCGTCCGTCCGTCCGTCCGTCCGTCCGTTCGTTCGTTCGTTCGTTCGTTCGTTCGTTCGTTCGTTCGTTCGTTCGTATTACTGACAATAGACTACAATCAGATAAAGCTTCAAAGTAATAACTGAATAAAAATCATAATGTGTAAGATTCCTAAAAGCATTTTCATACTTTTATTGTTCGTTCGTTCATTCATTCAATGATTCAAATGACTTATGTAACGCCCATCCACGTTGCCGTTACTGCTGCCAACCCAACTACAGCGAAAAAGAATAACTTTTTAATCAGAACCTTAGCAAGAAAAATAATGCTGGGTTTGTATTTGAAGGTTGCAGCCGTAACCCATTCAAATTCGCACACGTTTCAAACACCCACAAAGGACTTTTCAGTCCCTCTAGGTGAAACGTCTCACACTGAAATATACGGCCAAGCCCCAATATCCCTAATTTATTTCCTCCCATCCATCCACCCCTCCACCCGTCAAGTTGGGACGCGTATTATACCGTATATACACTCGCGGAGGCAAATATTATTTCGGCTGTGAGTGGCGACGCCCCCCGAGCGTCCGAAGCACTAAACGAAACTGAAGTGTCTGTCAAGGGTCGCGGCTGGCTCGGTCAGGTGTTCTTAGAGCAGCCGGGCCTTCGATCAACAGGTTGCTGGCGCCAGACAGTCTGGAGGACACCTGTTGTCGCCAGCCCGGCATGACTGCAATGCCTCAGGTGTTCGGAGGAGGACGGCAGCCAACGTGGACTTTGTGTGACACATTCCTATGTATACCTGCTCTACAGTACACTCGAGCACACACACAGCAGCCTAAAATAGAGCGCGGCGCCGTGCTTGCATGCGAAAAGCAGCCAGGCAGAGACAGGCAGGCAGAGAGACAGAGGGAGGCGAGCAGACAGGCAGGGAGGGAGGCGGAGAGACAGAGGGGCGATCGGATGGCGTGGGAAAGTAGTTACGAAAACTTGAAACGATAGAACGGGTTGGTTTGCTTGAAGAGAGATGGCAAATATTTGTTATATGATTTGCTGTCTTTTTCTTCTGTGTAGCTTTTCAACGTCGTCGACGGTGCTGTGGCTATGTGGTGTATATATTATATGCTCCACGGAGATCACTTAGCCATCAGCATTTCATTCATCTCCTTGTGCCGTTGTCAGTCAGTCAGTCAGTCAGCCAGCCAGCCAGCCAGCCAGCCAGCCAGTCAGTCAGTCAGTCAGTCAGTCAGTCAGTCAGTCAGTCAGTCAGTCAGTCAGTCAGCCAGCCAGCCAGTCAGTCATTCAGCCAGCCAGCCAGCCAGTCTATATGTGTCTGCGACTGACTGACTGGCTGACTGGCTGACTGGCTGACTGACTGACTGACTGACTGACTGACTGACTGACTGATATACGTATGTAGGCTATGCAAGTTAGATGGGTTCCATATCCAAAGCTAGAATCGAAACACAACGGAAGCAGATAAAACGCAGATTTTGTGGAGAGATCTATACTCTCATGAGTCAATCATATTCTCGCTGTCACGATTCGTCTTGTCTATCGTCATCTTTGCTCCGAAAATTTGGCCTCATAATGAAGTCCTCATCTTGATCAAAACGTTCCTATCATCTCAGCTCCTTTATAATATCATCTGCATTCCATGGTAAATCCATGTCTCGTCATTGTCTCTAAGACCGTACCTAGGGGAGGTGTTTTGTGTGTTTGAGCAACCTCCCACCTCCAAATGAACTAATGAAAAAAATAATATAATACATTTGCTAACACAGTCGTTGTAATAAAATTTGCTGTGTGTAATGTATTGGCCGTCCTGAACCCGCCATTAGAACTCACGACGCTTCTCAAAATCCTTTGGTCAGTTGATTCACTTGATTCGGTTGCTAGTGGTGTTGCTAACGGTCGATTAAACACCCTCCTCCTATAATATCCTGACTTGTGCCCTGATTTACTCGACCTTTTCAGTCATACTTATGCAGTCAAATCATGTTTAATAGAAGCAGTTGAACTTAACCACACGCTGGACTGGGAGCGCCTCTGGGTAGGCTTCTTGAAGGGGCGCTATATAAGTTTTCGGAATGAATGAATGAATGAATGAATGCTTTACTTTATTTATTGGTGAGTTCGCTAGGTAGCGCTTCGTTGGTTTTTCAATCTTGAGTTCGCTAGGTGGAGACACTGAGACGCTAAGTACTATTTTAAACACAGAGATTATTTAATATTGAATTTCTGCAAACACACGCGCGCGCGTAAACATACGCGTGTAGACTCAAGAGGGGAGCTGGGTAAACGTGTCCCAATATTTGTTCCCCATAAATCAAGGGAGGAATTCATTGAAATATTTGGAAGTACTTCAAGAACAGAGGCGAAGAACGAAAGCACTAACAGAAGTTGAACAATGAAAACAAAGATTCTTTTTAATGCCTTCAATATCTTCAAGTATTCAAGATTTCAATAGAAGACAACCATGGCGTGTAGGCTAATATTATGATGTAATCAGAATTCACGTTCCGACTTCCCAGATACATTTACTCCCTCCAGGTCCAAGTAATCCTTATTCTGTACAAGTTTACATCAGCGCCCACACATGCATAAGCACACGCTCATTATAGACCGCGCTGAGGTTGGGAGCGCCTCTGAATAGTACCGTTGAAGAGGCACCATACAGACTAATTAATTAATTAACTAATTAATTAATGTATCCATAGACCATAGTTTGGCTAGCATGTTAAATGTTATAGGCTACCATGACTCTATAGCGCGACGTACACGAGTTGGTTGAAGTTTCACGTCTGCAGAAACTTAGCAGATATTTTACGTCAGTATCGTTTACACATTTTAATTGTTTCAACTGAACCCAAACGAGGTCAGGTCAGGTATGTCCTCCCTCTCTCCTTCAGTCACTTCCTCCAGTTTTCCATCCTTCCTTCGTTCCTTCCCTCCTTCCTTCCATTTCTCCTTCCCAGCTCAGAAACAACGATCGAGCTTCTCAACTATTAAGAAAATCAATGTCGTCAAGGGCAACGATCAGGTGAGACATATCGATCAGTTATAGAAATCAATCGAAGAAGAAAAAAGAGGAAGAGGAGAGGATAAAAAGGAGGAGGAGGAGAGGATAAGGAGGAGGAGGAGGAGGAAGGGGAAGAGGTGCAAAGGAATGAAGAACAGGAGGAGGAAGAGGAGGAGGAGGAGGTGGAGGAGAAGAAGGTGGTGGAGGAGGAGGAGAAGGAAGAAGAGGAAGAGGTGGAGAGAAAGGAAGAACAGGAGGAGAAGGATAATGATGATAAGGAAGCGACAGAGAAGGAAGAAGAGGACGAAGACGAAGAGGAGGAGGAGGAGGAGAACAAGAAGAAGAAGAAGAAGAAGAAGAAGAAGAAGTGAAAGGGAGGAGGACGAGGATGAGAAGAAGGAAGAAGCGATAGAAAAGGAGGAAGAGAAGAAGTTGAAGTTTAACGACACTGCAGTGTGGCAGCGAAGATCATTAGCGTCACCCTCCTCCTTTATCCCTCTTTGGACTGGCACTGACAGAATGCAAACAGTTACGAAGTTGGAAGAGAAGGAGGAAGAGGAGCAGGGTAAGGTGGATATCTGGTAGGGAAGAAAGGAAGATTATGGGACAAGAGGGGAAAGATGTTGGGTAGGTTGGGAGAAGGAGAAGGAACATGGGAAGAGTACTATGAGGATGGAGAAGTATAAGAGGAGGATAAGGAGGGTGAGAGGAGAAGGAGGAGAAGGGAAGAGAAAGGAGGAGATAAAGAAAAGGGAGAAGTGGTGGTGGAGGAGGAGGAAGAAGAAGAAGACGACGACGACGACGACGACGACGAAGAAGAAGAAGAAGAAGAAGAAGAAGAAGAAGAAGAAGAAGAAGAAGAAGAAGAAGAAGAAGAAGAAGAAGAAGAAGAAGAAGAAAAGAAGAAGGAGAAGAGGAAGAAGAAGAGGAAGAAGAAGAAGAAAAGAAGAAGGAGAAGAGGAAGAAGAAGAGGAAGAAGAAGAAGAAAAGAAGAAGGACTTATGTTCCCAGCATCTACGAAGTCTGTCCGCTTCTTGACGTTCGTTCGATTCGCGAGGTGGCAGCACTGATACGAACACACGCTCAGACAGATTTGCATTGGGCCATTAATTTTATTAGGCCTAATTGGCACTGTAATGTAATGTAATGTTGTGATTATTCTATTACGACGTTATGTCATGCAATGTGTAACGTAGTGTCTGACAGTGCAATGCGATGCAATGCAACACGAATGTTACTCGATGTAATGTAATTGCATTATTAATACTATGACATTGTAATGTGGCAATACGTAATTGCGATGTATAGGCCTACCATTACCGTACAAGCAGTATTATGCAGTTGTCACGTGATGTCAGGTCACCTAGAGGTCTGGCGACGCTATTTTCTTAGCCTCGGCATATACGACCAATCCTCTCCCTTGCCGTCTCATCCTCCCACCGACAGTTTCAGTGTACTGTCAATGCACTCATTATATAACTGAGTTGGCTAGGGGGCGCTGCATGTGCGGCAGATGTCTCGACGCTAATATCCATCTACCTTACCTTACTGTATCGACCTATATCTTTGAAATTCTCTTGTGTGGGATTCTAACTTCCAACTTAATTGTCGGCTCACTGACTTTCCAGATCGATTACCACTGAACCATAACGCAAATGCAAATGCAGCTTTAAACACGTTTTCTTTATTCAATTCAATTCGTTAATCCAATTAATTTATTGATTCCAAATACTCTAAGGCAAGTTATAGTTTACTGCAGTTGAATAATCTGTATAATAAGTATACTAGATAATCTTTGTATTTTGTACTGTTTCTATTTTAAGCTCAACGGGCAAAACACTCACCCGAAGAGAATAATCCGAAATACAAAAGATCAAATTGACAATATTTAAGTGATAACAGATAAGATATCGTGGTATTTAAATAATTGGGAATCCAGCGAATAGCTGCGTTGGATTACCTTCCCATAGCCTTAAATCAGAGAGATAAAACAAGAAAATCAAAAGAAAAACACTTAACTAAATCAATATAGGTCTAATCTTCAAACATTTTGTGTTTAGCCAGCAGATAAAATGACGCGAATAAAGCTTGGACCATCGTTGCCAAAGCCGTTTGAGTAAATTTCGAATGATGTTTGATCGACATCTGGCACTTCGTCCCTGTTTGCACCCTTGACAGTGCCAGTCTAAATCTGGTCAACGGGGGAGGGTGACGACAATGATCTTTGTCATCGCACGGTGTCGTTAAGCTAAAACAGCCACTTTATATATTACTACTCTATATATATATTACTACTCTATATATACATTGCTACTATACATATAACTACTATATATATATATTACAACTATATATATATTGCTACTATATATATACATTACCACTGTGACTATATATAACTATACTATATATAGTATTATATACACATTGCAGTTATTACTATACTACATATTAAACTATATATATATATATATATATATATATATATATTACTACTACATATATTACTGCTATATATATAACTTCTACATATATATTACTACTATATATATATATATATATATATATATATATATATTGCTACTATCGACTTCTGGAGAGTCTCGCAAATGATGTTGTAACGTTGACAACCTTCTTGTTTGTTGCGTCCATAATTTGGACGACTTCAACTTAGAGCGAGCACTCTAAAGGCGCTAAACAAATTCATCGATACAAATACAATATTGGTCTATATACGTTGGGCCACAAGTTGCCACGACTTTGCTGCGCGGTACACATGGGCCCAACAGCGCGCCACCGTCCCTACACTATATGAATTGACCTGACTGAGATGTGTATATACGAAGGTGCAGTGAGACGTGACGGCTCAATCGGTTCCTGCCACAGTCGACCGGATTGCTTCCAGTCTCCGATCGACATCAATCAACAATGGCAAAGCATCGATCCCTTCGATCTGTTTCCCTCGCGAGGTGGCGTTCTTCGGGTCGCCATGGGAACGCCATCCCAGGAACTGCCCCCCCATCTTCTGCGTGTGTTCATACGTTTGGTTGCCGTGTGTGTTTGTTGATTAGCTTTACCCTCCTCATTCTTTACGAAGGCTTCGGTGGTCCTCAGTGCAACTCGCCTGATTGCCCTCCGATCTTAGACGAAGCTGTTCGAAGGCAATAGATACAATCTGGCGATACTAAACCCAAAGTGTCAGGCAAAGAATACAAAACACCGGGTCCGATAAGATTTATGAAACCACGCTCATGGCAATTCGTCTTGTAATGTAAACTATGCAATTATACGAGTGCGATTCTTTTGCGTAAGTCTCTACGTGATCGTAAATTAATTTAAGCAATGTAATACGCTAAAATCATAGGGGACCGTCCATAAATGACGTTACACACCTGGGGGAGGGTCACACATCTCTGACGATAATTGTGTGACGAGTCCTCCTTACTAGATATCTTTTGATTTTTGTTTTGACGAGTGTGACGAGGGTAGGGGAGAGGGTAAAAATCGTCCTTAATTTTGCGGACGTAATTTTTGGACTGCCCCTTGAGTAGAGAAAACCGCTCGTGTAATTTTAGCAAGTGAAAGTGGCGAATTGTAGTCGAGCAGGATTTAAGTACGCAATGAAATACTGCAGCAATGAAATTAATGTACGTGGCACCGTCAGAATGTTGTAAAATTCGGTTTAGACCTCGATTTACGCAGGGCTATTTTAAAGTAATTTCTAGAACTGCACAACCCATTCTTTTCTGTCCCATCCTCCATGGTAAATAACTCCCAATCGGATGACAATGACCTTTTAAAATTAGCTTTAGCTACACAGAAGTGCATCTACAATTGCACAAATTGAGGGGCGCGGTGGTGTAGTGGTGGCGTCAGTGGCGGCGCCAGGATTTCAGTTTTGGGGGGATAAGGGGGGTAAATCGCCCAAATATTTCATTTTTTACATGGGGAAAAAATAGATGGCCTTTTTTAGGGAGGGCTTAGTCCCCCAGCTCCCCTAGCGCCGCCACTGGGTGGCGTCGTTGCCTTGAAGCCGGAAGGTTCGAGGTTCGAATCCACCTCGCCGCGTAAGGACCTTGGGCAAGTTCTTCACTCACAATTGCTCAGCGCTTCGGCGTGAAACTCCGATGCAGTGTCCGCTCTGCATTCGGGAGTGCCCCTGAGTAGAGAAAGCTTGAATCGGCGCTATAACAAGTCCACATACAAACAAACAAATCCATTTAGAACTGCACAATTTGTGTACAACTGCACGTTAAAAAAGCCCTGGATTTATGGAAGGGCTGTAATTTTCATTGCTTCTCTTAGATTCGGAAGCAGTTAGATATTTCTATGCCCTCATTGCTCAAGTTGCCGCGTCTCTTAGCAAATGCGCTTCATAAATTGAGTTCTTCGTATATTATGGTCTTACATGCAGCGTTCCGAGACTTAATCACACCGTATGAATCTGATCTCACTGCGTGCGATTTGACGTTCGTCACTCACCCAACCAAATGCTCACAAAACCTGCCGAATGTAATGGATGTTTGTTCCACTTAGCGATCGCAGACCCTAGATTTTTCCAATCCAAGCGGTCGCAGTAAAAAATCACTGCTGGCGCCTCTAGTGTTGGCCGGATTAAGCGACGACGCGTGTGCCTCGTAGGCGGACTCTTTCTTCAGAAGAGGGGATTAAATACGCAGCCGCAGTAGAAAATTAACCGACACGTGTGATATCGAATCATAATATGAAGCGGTAAGGTGAGTGATTTATTTTATTTTTATAAGAACGCTCTGTAGCTGATTGGAGCTGAAGAGAGGGTGAGCAGTTTCCGGGATTAGAGAGACTAATGTAGGGGTGGGAAACGTACGACATGTAGACCTATGTATACGTGTGTATGTATGCATGTATGTATGTATGTATGTATGTATGTATGTATGTATGTATGTATGTATGTATGTATGTATGTATGTATGTATGTATGTATGTATGTATGTATGCATGCATGCATGCATGCATGCATGCATGCATGCATGCATGCATGCATGCATGCATGCATGCATGTATGTATGTATGTATGTATGTATGTATGTATGTATGTATGTATGTATGTATGTATGTATGTATGTATGTATGTATGTATGTATGTATGTATGTATGTATGTATGTATGTATGTATGTATGTATGTATGTATGCATGTATGCATGTATGTATGTATGTCTGTATGTATGTGTGCATGTATGTATGTATGTATGTATGTATGTATGTATGTATGTATGTATGTATGTATGTATGTATGTATGTATGTATGTATGTATGTATGTATGTATGTATGTATTATGAGCACTTGTTACAGCTCCCCTTCAAGCCCCCTGCTCAGAGGCACTCCCGACTAAAGCGCGGACACTGAATTGGAGTTTCACGCCGAAGCGCATGAGCAATTGCTTGCTCACGGTCCTTAAGCAGCGGCCTAAGGTGGATTTGAACCCACAGCTTACCGGTTTCAAGGCCTCGAACATACTCGTGCACCACCGCACCCCACATGTCTCCTATATTAGCATTATATACTGCACGAGACTACCTGATACCTGGGAACCTTTAATCCGTGTAATAGTAATAGCAATACTATTGGTTTCATTGTAAGGACTTCTTGGTCTAAAACAGTGACAAACATAGCAGTCGTTTTTTCCGTTTCACGGCAGCATATAATAGGCTATGTCTATTGTAGAGTATTACAATAATTCTCAGGCGGTGATATGTTTGCGCACATTTAGTCTAAACAGTAATTATCGAACAATGCATGATGCATGCATTGTTTTGCGAACAGTTTATGTGTATACTATTTTCTGCGTGATGTGTATTGTAGTCAGACGTCAATCGGATTGAATAAGATCCCCTCCGCCTTTCCAGCTTTCTTGTCCCACCGTCCTGCCTCAGTACCTTCTCTGCTTCCTCCTCCTCCTCTCCCCGTCTCTGGTTTCCAAGCAACCGTACTCGATTCCCTACTGCATGACAACGCAGGACAACCCATATGACATGACTTAGTGCTCGTGAATAAGCCGGTGCCCCGCGCTTAGCCCGCATGCGAGTTGCGCTTTGCCAGTAGTGTTTACGACTACGAAAATAGTGGACTCGGATTGCGTTCTACTGAAGATAACTCATATCGCTCTTGTCTTGTCTTGTCTTGTCTTGTCTTGTTTTGTCTTGTCTTGTTTTGCCTTGTCTTTTCTTTTCTTTTCTTTTCTTGTCTGGTCTTTTCTTGCCTTGTCTTGTTTTGTCTTTTCTTGTCTTGTCTTGTTTTGTCTTGTCTTGTCTTGTTTTGTTTTGTCTTGTCTCGTCTTGTATTGTCTTGTCTTGTCTTGTCTTCAACCTTCCATTGTCCGAGGGTTGGTTGCTTCATACACACAAGTTTTCTCCATCTTTTCCTGTCTTCTGTCTCTGTCAGGAGCGGATCAACTGACATTTCCGTCCAGATTCTGATGTTGTCAATCCATCCCATGGCAACCCTGTGCTCTTGGTCTTGCACCGTACCATGCAAGATCTCTTTTTCCAGACAGTATCTCTTTTCTTTCTCATCAGGTTTCAGAATTATGAAAGCTTTCGTCTTTTGATGAAGTCGACCAAACCTTTTTCCACTTTTATCGCCTCCAACAATTAATTGTTTGCTCTACTTTTAGATCAACGATACTCTTAGAATCTGCACGAGCAATTGCATGAGCAACAGCACAAAACGTTCAGCATTCATTAACTCGGAGGATGGCAAACGTCACCAAGAAGCGACAGAACACCAAGTCGTCACCGGAAGTAGCGCCACCGGAAACGGAACCTCGACCCCTGAAGTCAAAACCAACCGGAAACGGGACAGGGATTCGATCGCTGTCCAACCAAGTCTCACCGTACGTCGACGGTAACACCGCACAGATTCGGGAACTGCAGAAGAGGAAGCAGCTGTTGCCGCCTGCAGTGAGGTCCTTGGACGAGGCGAGGTCGAAGAAATCGACTGCGTTGGTGGCACAGAGAAAGCTGAGCGATGCAGGAGGTTTCACTCCAGTTGATCAAAGCGGCGGGGAGAGTTCAAGGTCACGGGCGGCGGCAGAGGGGAAGTTGGGGAGTAGAGTGGCGGAGCCGGAGCTGAAGACGGCTGGAATTGGTGGTGCGAGTGGAAAAGGAGTTCCGAAAAAGAAGAGGCGGAAGGAGATCAGTGTTAAGCCACGTCAGGCGGAAGTGGAGATGACCCCGAACGGAAGTGACGTCATGTCGAAAGCGGAAGTCGATCCGAGGTCCGTGATGGGTAAAAGGAGTCCGGGTAAAAAGCGGAAGACGTCCAAGAGGAAGGA
Organism: Lumbricus terrestris; assembly: GCA_949752735.1. Classification (NCBI taxonomy): domain Eukaryota; kingdom Metazoa; phylum Annelida; class Clitellata; order Crassiclitellata; family Lumbricidae; genus Lumbricus; species Lumbricus terrestris. Next base: position 34,922,228 of record OX457051.1, read on the forward strand.
GAACAAGGACATGGAGCAGGTGGTGGACCTGGAACGAGCGGTTCCTCTGGCGGCTCCGCGGAGTGTTACTGAACCAAAGAATGATTCGAGCGTCTCGCAGAGGAAGCATTCCGTGGACGCGTCGAGCGACTCTGATGGGAAGCCAGTGGAAAACGAGGAAGACGAAGAGTCAGTCGTGGAAGGACCTGACGAGGATGGGAAGAGGGAGGTCGACCAAAGGACCGGAGAGGAAGTAAGCGAGGAGGTTGATCACGATCCAGTTCTGGACGTGGTTGATCGGGGTCTAACCGAGGATGCGATTGCGCTGAGTGGCTACAGCGGAGACCCGGATGACGCTCCTACTTTGGAGCAGGTGGGTGGAAGAACAAAAGCGCTTCCTCGGATCCGCCTCTCGGAGGAGGAGCAGCGACTGGATGGAGATGGAGCGGCAGAAGAGGAGGAGGAGGGTGATGGAGAGGCGGAATCTGGAGAAGTGGAGTCGGATGCGGAGACAAGGGATGAGGAGAAGGTTGCGGATGCTGGAACGGAAGTGGTCGATCATCAGAAAGACCATTCCCTTCCTCGTCAGTTGGATGAGGAGGAGGAGGTGGCAGAAGAATCGGAGGCGAAGGAATCCATGGAACGACGTGAAGACAATGCTTTGTCGCAGATCGCGGAGGAGGAATCGAAGAGCGAATGGCGCCCGGACTCTGGAAAAATTGGAAGAGCTTACCACCACGAATCTAAGAAGTCGAGTCCACCACAGTCCGAGGTCGCTGAGTTCACGGAACAGTCGGAAGCAAACCCGAACACCATCGAACAGATGGAAGAAGTAGGAGAAACATTGGAAGAAGATCCTGGAAAAGTGGTAGATAAGAACATGGAAAGAAAGCTGGAAACTGAAGATGGAAAGACGGAATCACCGGAAACAGGAGCGGACAAGTTGAAGAAGATTTCCTCTGCCAGCAGCAGCAGTAGTCCCGCCGAATCAGTCTCTACCACCACCAGCGACGACATCGAAACCAATCCTTCAAGTTCCGTCCAATTCTCGAAGAGAACTCGAGGTTCCAAGAGCGCAACCCTAGACAGCAAAGCCCGATTCGCTCTGAGGAAGCGGGAGACTACAGGGAAACTGCTGGATGTCAGATCCAGCAGCGAGGAAGCAGCAAGGTCGCCGGCAAAGTCAGCAGGTCTGGCGGTTCCGAAAACGGAAGCTGGATCCATGTCGCCGAAGAACTCACCAGTTCCAGCTGGTGCCGCTAGGTTGTTGACGTTGTGCAGACGGGGAGAATGGAGTGTGGTTGATCAGCTGATCAGAGCGATGGAGAAGGGAAACGAGGAGATAAACTACGCAGATGAGGTAACCAGACACACATTGCTTTTATAATTTATAACCTAAGTCCATGAGAAAACAAAGTTAGCTTGTCTGTTTTTATGTGCACTTGTTATAGCGCATTTTCAAGCTCTCTACCCTGAGGCGCTCCCGACTACAGCGCGGACACTGCATCGGAATTTCACGCCGAAGCGCTGAGCAATTGTGAGTGAAGGACTTGCCCAAGGTTCTACGCGGCGACTTGAGGTGGATTCGAACCTGCAACCCTCCGGCTGCAAGGCAATGAACATAGCCGCTGCACCACCGCGCCCAACAAGTATCTCAGGGCATTAAAAAATAATAGTGATGATAAGGATGATGATGATGATGATGATGATGACAATAATGACGACGACGACGACTACGACGATGCTGATGCTGAGGCTGATAGTGATGATGACAATGATGATTATTCATTTGAAGAATTCACACAACGCTCCTTTTAAAGAGCCACGAACTTCTTGATGATAATCATAACAAATAGTAGTGGCAGTAGTAATGATGCTGAAGATGACGATATTGATGATGTTGACGATGACGACGATGATGAAGAAAGCGATGAGGGTGATGCTGCTGCTGCTGCTGATGATGATGCTGATGATGGTGGTGCATTCTTCTATCAATTGTTTGGTGCGTTCTATGCAATCTTCTTCGCAATCTTCATTTTCTTCTCATCATTTTCTTTCAATTCTTCTTCTTCTTCTAATTCGGATTCTTACTCGTGTTCTCTTAATCTTTTTCTCTTAATCTTTTTCTCTTAATCTTTTTCTCTTAATCTTTTTCTCTTAATCTTTTTCTCTTAATCTTTTTCTCTTAATCTTTTTCTCTTAATCTTTTTCTCTTAATCTTTTTCTCTTAATCTTTTTCTCTTAATCTTTTTCTCTTAATCTTTTTCTCTTAATCTTTTTCTCTTAATCTTTTTCTCTTAATCTTTTTCTCTTAATCTTTTTCTCTTAATCTTTTTCTCTTAATCTTTTTCTCTTAATCTTTTTCTCTTAATCTTTTTCTCTTAATCTTTTTCTCTTAATCTTTTTCTCTTAATCTTTTTCTCTTAATCTTTTTCTCTTAATCTTTTTCTCTTAATCTTTTTCTCTTAATCTTTTTCTCTTAATCTTTTTCTCTTAATCTTTTTCTCTTAATCTTTTTCTCTTAATCTTTTTCTCTTAATCTTTTTCTCTTAATCATGATTGTAATTCATTGTAATTAATTGATTTCTTTGTCGTCTTAATTAAAGGAGACACAGCAGACGACCTTGATGTTGGCCATCAAGGACAACCGTTACCCAGTCGTGGAAAGACTCTTGGACATCGGAGCAGATGTCAACTGGAGAGCAAAGGTCAGTGAATGGAATCATAAAGATGATGATGCAGTGTCCGCGCTGCAGTCGGGAGCGCCTCTGAGTAGAGAGCTTGAAAGGGCGCTATAACAAGCGCACATGCAAACAAAGAATAAGCTTACATTACCTATTATACTTCATTACCTATGCGAATGGGGGACCAGCTGATTCAAAGTAGAATCGATAGGTGGAGGTGAAAAAGGTTCCAGATGAAGAACCTTAGGGCTAGAGGTCAAGCAGAGGTCAGGCAGGCCGTCAAACGACTAAGGCTGCAGACAGAATAGGAAAGTAGTTAACAGACTGCTGTTTCTGGCTCACTCACTTGATCTTTGACGTTGACCTTTGACCCTATGACGCAATTGGTCACGTGACCGAGTCAGAAGTAAAAGCCTCTTAACTTCTTAAGCATAAACGCGATGTCACCCTTAACGGTAGTTTCCTCATCTCAGCTTACCACGTTTTATCCTACCTTACCTCAACTCGCATCAACACATCTTACTTTTTCCTTTAACTTACAGCACCACAATTATCTTACCTTAAATGAACTTGCCACAACAAATCTTACCTCATCTTGACTTGCTTCGGGACATTTTTTAGCATGTGCAGTTCTACACAAAAAGCGCATTTTCAAATGCATTTGTGCTGCTGTAAAAATATTTTAGTGCAATACAATATGGCTAAAATTGTTCATTTTCATCCGATTGGGAAGGAAGGCTACAGGGACTAGTACGGAGAGAATGGGTTTGTACAGTTCTAAAAATTCCTTACTATAAGAAGCCCTGAACTTGTCGCCTCAACGTCTACTACCGCTCCATATTTTTAGCATATATCTTTTCTGTGACTTGTAGGATGGTAAGACGCCGTTGCACTACGCCAGCCTCTACGGCAAAGACGACATGGTGAAGCTACTGCTGAACAAGAAAGCTGACCCCAACGTCCTTGGAGGGGTAAGTTACAGTATGGACACTTAGACAATATTTATGCCTGTATATATACGGTCACATAGCGACCCAGATGCTTCAAGGTGTCATGATGTGGAACAGGCATGCACAGGCCGGTCAGGACAGACCGGTGGAGATAGTCGGGGGTGAGCATGGGATACATACGGGCATTGACCCAGGTTGTCCTTCATGCCTCTCTCCCAATATTCTCTTCAATCAGACAAGGTGGTCTCGCTGCTCCAAGATGTTAATGGTATGGTACCTGCTGACCGGACCTGTAGCATGACGCGAGACAGACTCAGACAGAGAGTGGCGTCGGACTCTTACGGGCATTGAGCCCAATGATATTGATGATGATGATGATGATGATGATGATATACGGTCACATACTTGTATATACAGCACATACAGTCATACACACAACGGTGACGATTTCTATGGCGCCGTAACACGGCCATGCCGTTACAGGGGCGCCTTGTCCATGTTTGTGAACGGCTCGAGGAAGCACTATAGATGCTTTGCCTGCTTAAGTCCCTCGCTTTGGAGTGGACTTCTAGTCTTCTACCATCAGTTCGATCCGCTTTTCTCTAATCTTTCTCTCGCTTCAAATCTTGCCTTTCCCCTCGTGGCCGATTGCAATGGGAGCGCTTCTGAAAGATTCGTGCTGAGAGAAGCGCTTTGTAAATGGTCATGTACAATGCAATGCAATTATACTCTACAATACGATAGTGTAATATTGTCTATTGTATATTCCGTGCTTTATTGACTGTTACATTTGGCTGCAATAAATTTTTTTATCGAATGAATGATTGATTGATTGGCTGATTCATTGATACGGTACAATACAATACAACGCACAGCACAGCACAATAGAATGATGTTTGCGAGACTCTGAAGCAACGTTGGGTGACATAATATTATATATAGTCACGTATCGGTAAACAAACACAGAGTCACGCATTCATTCAATCATTCCGGAAACTTACACTGGTCAACACACAAAATGTATCCTAGATGAAAATAGCAAATCTTAACTAATTTTGAGGTGCTGAACACGAATATGATGGTAAAATTTGTCGATTAGCTCTCGTTCAGGAGAGACAGAGATGGTTACGTACAAATGTCTCATTGTCTCAGTACGCATTAAGTCGGCCTACGTATGTGGGTCATGACCATTAATTTTCTCAACGCTGTATTTCAAACTACGTATTGCAACACAATAATGTGTCGTAATGCATTAACCTGCCATGCAACCCTTCCCCAGTGAGCAAGAAAATTTCCATAGTAGTTGAAAGACGAGAAATTGGCCGGTGACCTTTGCTGTTCGAATGGTTTGGAGAGAACCAAGCAATCATGCATATGACTACTACTTTTGCATGGTTCCACCTACTTCTGCATTCATGACAAGGAAATGGAAGTGGTCAATAGCGCACCACCAATATACCATATGCAATTCAACCCACTCTGCATGGCGAAGGACTTCCCGTTCCGGATCCACCGAAAGCATTTTTAATTGATTCAGACGATGAGGAGGGAAACGAAGCGACTTGGGTTCTCCGCAGCCTTCGACGTCTAGGGATGATCCTTACGTCTGCCAAGGTGTATCATCTGTGCCACACATTCTCACCCAGGGTAAATTGAACGATCTTGTTCGCCTCCTGGATCTATATCCAAGGCCAAGGCGGAGTTACTTGGATCAAGACTTAAATGAATGGAATCTTCTCCAAGAAAATGCCCGAGTGACATTGTTTCACACTCGTCATGGGCAGTTTGAGGAAAATTTCACCATTTCTTCTGCTTCAATGTAGATTGTCTGATGAATGCCCTCGGAATCAAACATGACCCTCAAGAATGGCGACTATTCATAGACTCCACGAAATTGAGTCTCGATGCGGAGCTGCTGCATATGGGAAACCAGCTTTCATCCATTCCCGTCCACGTGAAGGAAACCTACGACAACCTAAAATACCTGTTGAATTCTGTTCAATACAGCAGGTATGGATAACATCTGTATTGTGACTTGAAAGTATATTGGCTCTCTTGACGAGTCCACAGCTTGGATTAGGCTATACAAAATATCGCTGTTTTCAATGTGAATTGGACAGTCGAGCAAGGACCTTGCACTAAGTGAGGAGAAACTGGTCTGAGAGGAAATCTCTGGGCGTCGCAGAGAAGTAGGCTATGTGCAAAGCCTATCAATGGTTGAAACCCAGACAGTCTTGCTAGTGTAATACTTGGCTGCCAAATTCCCTGGCGAAGCAGAAATTAAAGAAGGAAGTATTGTTGGTCCTCAGATCAGTAAGATAGCTAGTCAGAGATGAAATGTTTGACAACCTGCTTCAGGGCGACAAGAAGCAAGCTTAGGATTCATTTCGTCTGGTGTTAACTAACTTCCACTGGAATGTCAGGGCAGAAAACTACAAGGATTTGGTTACGGACATGTCTATGACCCTATGTATCACACGAACGTTTTCAAGAAGACATTGCAGACATGGAAAACGATACCAGGGAAACTTCCATGTTGGCTGACTACATATATGGGCCTACTATGTGGCGCATGGTGGTGTAGGGGTATGTTCAGTGTCTTGGAGCCGGAAGGTTATGGGTTTGAATCCACCTCAGGCCACCGCGTAGGGACCCTTTAGAAGCACTGTGAGCAGTCCTTCACTCGCAATTGCATATGCTCTTCATGAAACTCCTATTCAGTTTCAGTGTCCGTGCTGTAGTCGGGAGCGCTTCGGATTAGGGTCTTGAAGAGGCGGTGTAGCAAGTGCTCTTACATAGGCCTACTTGTACGCTCACCAGGCATAATCCTGAGCAGTTATACAAGAGATAGTGGGATGTAGAAGTGAAAATTTACTGGTACAAATGTCATAATTTATGTACGCATTGTTCTATTTATAGAAACTCTTGATGATATCAGAGAAACTGGAGCTAATTATTGAATTTCATTGTCATATTCGTGTTCAGCACCTTAAAATCTGAAGGAAAGTGCAAATTTCATGTAAGATACAAAACTTTCATGAAAATTTGTTGCCCAGTGTTATAGGCCTAAAGCGCACTTTCGGGAAGCTCACTCAGAGGCCCTCCTAGCCCAGCCACGACAAAATAGATAGAACTTGTGTGTGTGTTATAATAAGTAAACATATTCAGCATGAGAATTTGTATAGCGCCTCTTGAAGGGGACTACTCAGAGGCGCTCCGAACACCTGCAGTGAAGTCAAATAAAGCTGTTTGAGGATGACTTGTGCTTGAGACGGAGTTCTAGAAAGGGAGCGTAAGCGTCAAAGGTTCAAAGCGAATCCATTCCAGGACGAGAAGGCACGGCTCTGCCTATTAACTCAGTCACTGCTCATACTTTATTTGTGCCAGTCCCAAGCCTGGAGAAAGGAGGAGGGCGACGATAATCATGATTGACATGACCAGTGTCTAAAGTGTGAAAACAATAAGTACCTGGACGCCCCTTACCTTTCCGAAAGAAGTGCCTGGACGCCCTTACCTTTCCAAAAGAAGTGCCTGGACGCCCTTACCTTTCCAAAATAAGTGCCTGGACGCCCTTACCTTTCCAGTCTGTGCTGACCAATAAGTGGCTGGACGCCGTTCAGATTTTAAAACAAGTGCATGGACGCCGTCCATGAACGTTCAGCCACACTTTAGCCCTGCACATGACACAGTATCGTTAAACAGAAAGAAGTGGTTCTAAAAAACCCTATATAATTATTATGCACCTAGATATTGACATAATAATTATGGAGTCCATAATCGAACTGCGATCGTAATTATTATACGCATTATTAATTGTCGTGTTACTAGATCCATAATTAATTTATTATAACACTTTTTATGAACCAATATTTTCGTCATGTGAACTCCATAAGAACTATGGTACTATATGTATGTATGTATATGCACTTGTTATAGCGCCCATTCAATCTCTCTCCTCAGAGGCGCTCCCGTCTGCAGCGCGGACACTGCATCGGAGTTTCACGTCCAAGCGCTGAGCAATTGGGTATGAAGGACTTGCCCAAGGTCGCTACGCGGCGACTTGGGGTGGATTCGAACCTGCAACCCTCAGGCTGCAAGGCAACGAACATACCCACTACATCACCGCGCCCACAATATGCATCATTATGCTGCTATAATGTTTTCTGGTATACGTTTTTATTAAAAAGCATGAGACTCCGTAAATCTTTTTAGCAATGACTTTGTCGGAAGCGCTCCTCAGCATAATTACCTTTAAGAAAGCGCTCTGAGAAATCCTCACAATGAATGAATGAGCTGAACAGTGAACATATAATAAGTGACATTATTGATTATGGATCTAGTATCGTTTTGTGGAACGCGGTGGTGTAATGGGTATGTTCGTTGCCTTACAGCCAGATGGTTGCAGGCTCGAATCCACCTCAAGCCGCCGTGTATACTGTATAGGCACCTTGGGAGAGTCCTTCACTCACAATTGCTCATCACTTCGGCGTGAAACTCCGATTGAGTGTCCGCACTGTAGTCGGGATCGCTTCTCGAGTTGAAATCTTGAAGGGGCGCTATAACAAGTGCACATACAAACATATCGCGTTACTTGCTGTGGGATATGTTTATATAAACAAACACGCCTTGGATCGGCGCGTTTTCATGCATGCCTCTGATTGAAAACATCCGTTGCCAGACTATTATATGCGCATCCTTTGAAACTCTCTCTTTGCTTAAATATCGATACCTTCCGCTAGTGTATATATGCCCTGGGGCTGCCGAGCCTCTGCCCCATGGTTTCCATACGTCACCCACCCATCCCCCATTCTGGCCACTTGTGGCTCGACAATTAATTGGGGAGCGAAGAGAACAAGAGAGACGTCGATTGTTTCATATGGATTGGAAGAACGCATTGTTTCAGTGTAAACTATAAAACAATAGATTGCTTCCTGTAGACGTATACACGCCAACACAACGTCGCGCCTAGGCCTATAGGCCAGTCATCGATATAAAATGCTAATATAATATGTTCATACATATATCCACGTGATACAACACAGATGCACGCATACGGATACGCACGAATATGCATGCACGCACGAACGCACATACACACACACTATGACACACGCGCACGCACACATGAAATACACACACGCACGCACAGTCAACAAACAAACAAACAAAACACACACACACCAACCTTCACACACACACACACACACACACACACACGCACGCACGCACGCAATCAAGCACACGCAATCACGCGCACACACACACACATGCACACACACTCACACTCACACACCTACACACACACACCTACACAAACACACATACACACACCTACACATACACACACCTACACACACACACACATACACCCACGCAATCACGCGCACACACACTCACACCCACACACCTACACACCCACCTAAACACACACACACACACACACACACACACACACACACATACACCCACGCAATCACGCGCACACACACTCACACTCACACACCTACACACATACACACCTACGCATACGCACTTTCACACTCACACACCCACCTACACACACACACACCTACACACACACACACACACATACACACACGCGCACGATGCCCAGCGCTATCTATTTTTCGACCTCGCCATTAGAAGTACCGCTTGATGATGCCAAACACTATGATAATTATATATTTTTTCATTTATGCATCACTTATATATTTTTTATTTATATTATTATTAAGCATTATCTATATAAATAAAAATGTAAAACGTTACAGTTCGACATGAAGGAACTCGGAAAGTTCTTCACCGATTGTTTTCAAAATTTTAACAAAACGTTCCATTCGAACATTAGCGGGTTTGTGTAATGCCTTTTGGGAAAAAGCGCAATCTTTACGACCCAAAAAACACAACTTTTATTTCCATTCAATATACGTCGATGGAGTCCAGCTATATCCATTTGAAATTTGACGCATCCGTCCGGCGGCGTCCGCCCATTTTCGGGCGTTTTAAAAGGTGTGTCTTTCTCTAGCGCAATATGTAACTGTCGGTTTTTACAAAATCGTCCATTTGCGGCTGTTTTCCGCGCGTCTTTCTAAAGCGCATATTTCTAGGGATGGAGGAAGGGGAGGGACGGAGGGGAGGGAGGGGATGAAACGGTAGAGAGGGATGCAGGGAGGGAGAGAGGGAAGGAGAAACGGAGGGAAGGAGAGACGGAGGGAGAGAAGTAGGGACGGAGGGAGGGGAGGGGAGGGGAGGGGAGGAGAGGGGAGGGCAGGGGAACGGGAGGGCAGGGGAAGGGAGAAGGGGGGAGAAAGGGAGGGGACCTAGGAAGGCTGGGTTGGACAATCTTTTCAGCCACAGCAACGCGTTGCCGGGTACAGCTAGTATATATAAAGCATTTTAGATTCGACTAATTATCACTGAGGTCGTTTTCTTTCTGGATATTGAACTACCGCAGTTTAATTCTTTGATCTTTCCGTTGATCCTCTGTGATCTAATTCTAAACACTTGCGCTATAATAGAAGTTGACACAAGTTGATTTGTTTGTATCATAGGTCTACATGCGCTACAGAAGTTCTGTTACTTATCGAAATTTCTATTGTGCACACAAAGGGCAAAAGGATTATTATCCTTAGATGAATTTGTGCTGCTGTAAAAACTTTTCTGCGCAGCTAAAACCAGTTTAAGATGTTCATTGTCATAATATACGATTGGGAATAATTTACCATGGAGGATGGGAAGGGAGAGAAAGGGGTTTTGTGCAGTTGTAACAATTTTTCAAGTTGCATCATCAATGGTATTTTCTCAGCTGGCGTTCTCTCCCACATCATGTCCAAAAAACTATCGTGTCTTCTTCCTTCATCGACCCTGACTACATGTCTGCATGGCAGTTGTTTCGCAATATGCAATAGTCTTATGTCATTGTCTCTCATTTTTCTCTTGTCTTCATGCGATCCATTTTCTACAGACAACATTCAGTCCATTTCTGTCGTTGGAATTCTCTTCTCATCTTGCTAATGCATTGTCCAACATTTCGGCATGCATTGGAAAATCGGTTGTACCATCGTCTCGGAAATTCATCTCCAGTATCATCGCAAATATATGGTTACCCACGTGACATTGAGACTCGTCTGTTTAGAGTGCAATGGTGCTAACTTCATTGACAAATGCATTGGGGGGGGGGTTACAACCATTGCACTCCAAGCAGACACGTGTGTCGGTGGCCTACAAACATAATGATTGCTGAGATGATGTATATATATGCGCGGCATTTCCAAATGGGAACCCTTATGTGTTTGGTCCTGTATGTACCGTAGCTGTTTCCCTATCTGTTTGTCTGTTTGTCTGTCTGTCTGTCTGTCGATCTTCATGTCTATGTGTCTGTTTGTTTGTCTATCTGTTTATCCATCCGTCCGTCCGTGCGTTCGTCCATCCATCCGTGTACGTATAAAATTATGTTATTATTCCTGATTGAAAGTGGTAGACCTTGCATGTACAGAATTGAAACTTGAAGTATATGCCGTAATTGCCGTTCTAAACTGTCTTCAGCCAACCATGGTCATAATAAGCACCCGAACGCCTCATATGATAGACTAGGGTAGCCTATGTATGATAGGATAAACAGCGGTCCCAAATAAAACCAAATTATTGTTTATCCTATCATACATAGGCTACCGTAGTCTATCATATGAGGCTTTCGGAATCAATAATAATCCTTGTAATTTTTTTATCGGTGAATGCTATCGTTATTATGCAGTGTGCATTAGTGTGACTCAACAAATGCTTTGGAAAAGTCAATGAGCATATATAGTTGCTAATTTTGTTTCTCTTGGGTACAAAATAAATTCTATATAAGAAATTTCAGGATCAAATGCATTTTAGAGGTTGCTCAATGGTCCCAAAGTTTCTTCATATAGGCCTACATTCTTATTCAAGTTACAAAATTCAAATAATGACCATGTGATATTTCACACACACAAAATAAAGTCGAATAGCACAAATCATAGGTTCACTATATATATATATATAATATTATATATATATAATATTATATATATAATATTATATATATATATATCTGTAGCTCAAAATAGTCGTATGAAAGCAGATCTCCATTCACAGCACCCTGTATACCCTACAACAGTTCAAAATTCCAGGCAGTATATAGGCGACGCGGTGGTGTAGTGGTGGCGTCGTTGCCTTGAAGCCGGAAGGTTCGAGGTTCGAAAAACGGTTTCATTTGTAACAGATGTATATCCTACTCATCATATATACCGTAGTCTACGCATACGAGGCATTTCGGGTGCTTATTATGCTCATGGTTGACTGAAGACAGTATAGAACGGCAATTACGGCATTTACTTCAGGTTTTGAGGTTCGAATCCACCTCACGTCGCCGCGTATACCTTGGGCAAGTCCTTCACTTGCAATTGCCCAGCGCTTCGGCGTGAAACTCCGATGCATGCAGTGTCCGCTCTGCAGTCGGGAGCGCCTCTGAGTAGAGAGATAGCTTGAAGGTGCGCTATAACAAGTGCACATACAGACAAACAAACAAACAATAGGCCTAGGCCTAATCCTCTGATCTGCTTTTACAACATGGCCAGTCGTTGACTGGTGTCCAGTGGTCTGTCGAATGCCACCGAACCAGTTACCCGTGCTTTCGTGGTTTTTCCCTCGTTTATATGACTTGCTGATAAACAGATTTATGTGACATTTCTTCTCTCATAGACTGCCAATTAAAACTGAACTCTATAGAGATCGGTCGCGAACAATAGGCAACCTTTGTCATTCATGTGGTCATATGCACCTGGTTGTCTGTAAGTACAAAACTCCGTCACAAGCAGCCGTTTCTCATAGAAAGGGCAGATCCAATTCCATCACATCAATATCTTGTTGACAATTGACTGCATACGCGATGAACAGTTGAAAATGACAATGGCCATTCGTCCATAATTTGCTTTACCAGGATACAGTGAGATGTTCATGTGAGCCAATAAGCATGCTTTATGCTTTCAAGAATGCAAAGTTGTTCTCTATGCTGTAGCTTCTTCTTGCCAACCTCATGAAAAGCATTCGAGCAGGGTTTTTTTTAATAGTGCAAAGGAATCTTTACTTCATTAGTCTTTTTCATTGTCGTCATCTTCTTCAGTATCCTCTTCATCATCATTCAGGTGGCTTTTCTTCTTACAATCTATAGTTACCTGGTAACTCGAGCAAGACCCTTCGGATGATTTTCTTAGCATTTCCTGCTTCAACCTGGTTCTTATTGTCTCATCTTCTGCTCTGCAACTCTTGCCTCTCCATCTTGCAGTCGAGCGCCTTTGAGTAGTTTCTTGAAGGGGCGCAATATAAATGCTAATAATGAATGAATGAATCTTACGAAGGTCCTTGTTGACATCACATCAGTCATGCTACTCTTTCGTGATTCTCGCTGGTCGGCCATGGCAAAACACTCCTATACAGTCGTCAGTTTTAAGAACATGCTCAATTTGTTTATTTGCAATAGACCTATGAGAAGTAAGATGCGCTTTCCTACAAATTCTTCTAACTTTTCTGTGACTCAGAGTTCTTGTTTACTTCTCTTTTCTTTATCGGATTAGCCTATACTCCTCAACTAAACCCTTTACTTTGACACTTTATCAGACTCAATTGCTGTAGGAATTGTTGCTTTATTCAAAATGCAGATTAACTCAATTATTGTTATTCAAACTCTCTGGCAGTCTTTCTCAAAAGGTGATATGATGAAAGAAGAAAAAGTCGATATAGTGTATAACCTCCTCTGGCAACTAATTGAAATAGATGCTTCTGGTTTCCCAATTAACCAGATTTGTCTTAAGCCTTGTCACAGAAATGTAAGGTTTTCTTTCATTTACACACTGCCAGCTGTAATGCATTAAATGAAGACATTGTTTACTTTCCATTGTAGCTAGGTCTATAAGAATGAAGTTTTAAAAAATGAACTACTGTAAGCCACCTTCAATTATCTTGTTAATTACACTTTGGTAAATGGAATTCTCACAAAAATGACATAAATGGAATGAAAATTTCAAATCTTCAATATTGGAATAAGGTGTTTAAAATGTTTTAAATAAAAAGTTTGAAAAATGAACTACTGAAAGCCACCTTCAATTATCTTGTGAATTACACTTCGGCAAATGAAATTCTCACAAAAATGACATAAATGGAATTAAAATTTCAAATATTCAATTTCAGGATAAAGTGTTTGAAATGTTTTAAATTAATTTTCTCACACCGTCAAAAACAATGTCTAGACAGCTGTAACTATGTATTTGTGCTTTTCATATAAATATTTAAAATTACTCCTACTTTCAAGCAATTACGTCACAGTTCAGAATAAATATTACAGTTCAGCAGGCTTCCTGGTAACACACAAGAAAATAGGAACTAGGCAATTAGTTGTTTTTGTATGACTATGATGACTATGTACATAGTTTCCACTTCGAGGATAACAGCTTAGTCTATTATTAGAAATGCTGCATTCCATTGTCTCGTCAATGTCAATCGCATTGATTTCTTCATGTCAGATTTCGGGGACATTGCGCAACCAGCAAATGTCCATCGATTACCTCAAAACTTTTATGCAATGTTCACTAAGACCAAAGGAACAAAATTATCTACTACATCAGTCAATCGGCAAAAATTATTTCCACCCCCCCCCCTCCACCCACTGTGACGTGAATCACCCAAATATGTATATTGTGCATGCATACACTTATTTTAAACTTAAGTGTATATAGAGTTACACTGATGGATTCAGTTCTGCTTGCATAGAAGCAAGACGGTGTATCCCACGCAGTCATGAAACCTATATTGTATCGGGAAAAGCATATACATGTAAATTATAGACGAG
>OX457051.1:34941707-34946707 GCA_949752735.1 Lumbricus terrestris
TAGCATTTGGTCAGAATGCAAGAATAACGCAAATAAGACTTATATAATAAAATGAATATAATATAATAATAAGAACATAGGCCTATATGGAAGCTAAGCTTCTATGGTGCACATACCGACAATAAACGGCTCTCATAACAGTCTTCCACCGGACATTATAGACTGGCCGCCTCAGTGGACTCTTTTAAAAAAAGCTTAAAACTTATCTGTTTGCTAAGGCGTATCCCGCAGTCGGTCGTTTGTGAGGCGCCCTTGTAGCGGTATGGCCGCGTTACGGCGCCATATAAATTGTCATTATTATTATTATTATACTGAAATCGCCAAAACTGATCATCAGCCACACAGCGATTCGGGTATATATAGGACCATGGTTTCCACCCCGAATCGTTGTGTGGGTGATGATCAGTTGGCAAGTCAATACACATATATTATATATATATATATATATATATATATTGATTCAATGGAGAGTGAGGTCCGTGTTAATTATTTCCGCTTGATTGCCTTGCAGCTTTACGGCGACACGGCAATGCACATGGCAAGTCGAAGGCACGACTTGGAACTGATGAAACTCTTTGGCGATTGCCACGCGGATGTCAACATACAAAATGTCGGTATACATTTAACGTGCCTTTCAAAGTTTCACATTTACATCGTAATTATACATGTGCATATTCTTCCGTTTTACAGTTCAATGCACAGTACTTTATGCAATTCAACTGTTTGTTCGATAATTTTTCAGTGTATACGATATACTTATATTATCTCACGGTATCGAGGCCACTCAGGGGCTCCAGGGCGGGGGCAATCCGGCCATGGCCCCCATTTAGAATTTTTTATATATTTTTGACCAGCCATTCTGTATCGGAAAGTTGACGCACCCCCCTCATGAGTAGTCTCGCAGGTCCCTCCACACGCCCACAAGGTCCGTATAGGCCTACGTATACGAAGTCCGTACGACAAACAAAGGTCATCAGATTTTTCGGCGACCATGACGAAAATTTTTCCCGTCCCAAGACCGAAAATGTTGGCCCTCCCCTTCGGAAATTTCTGTATCCGCCCTTGAGGCCAATATTCCGAAAAAAGCAATGTAATACAAATATAATATGAATCGCAATATATATATAATAAAATTATGATGAGGACGAACAAAGATGATGTGAAACGTAGTGAGTGAAACCACTGAGTCTTGTTTCTAATGTTGATTGAAAAGTTGCAGATGGCGACAAAATTAACAAAAAACTAACGGCCTTGAATGCAATAATCAGCTTATAACTATAACCGTGGTTCAAGTGATTCATAGTGCACAAGGGCGGATACAGAAATTTTCGAAGGGGGGGCAAAATTTGGGTGTTGTTGGTGGGACAGGGGACAAATTTCGTTGTACCGCCGAAAAAACTGATGGCCTTTTTTTTTAGTCATCGTCCAATTTTCCGGGAAAAGATATACCATTTCCATTTCAACCGCCGAAAAAACTGATGACCTTTTTTTAGTCGTCATCCATAGTCGTGATGGTAAATCGAACGGGGGGACCACGTCCATACGATTTTGTAATAGGGGGCCTGATGTCCTGTTTTTCTCTCCCGCTACATTTATTTCATGGCTTGTTGAAACCAAATGGAAGGGCACGTCCTATGCAATTTTTAAATGGGGTGGGTGGGCCATGGCCGGATTGGCCCCCCTGGATCCGCCCCTGATAGTGCATGACATCGTATGTTGCATGCAATTGGTTGTTCGCGTTGCTCGTTGTCATCGTTTGTTGCTGTCGTCGTTGTTCTTGCTCAGGACGAGGGCAACACCCCGTTGCACATCAGTGTCCTCGAGGGAGACGACGCGGGAGTACAACTGTTGCACAAGTACAAAGCCAACGCTAACCTCACAAACAAGGTACATATAATTATTATAGCAGACTGTAATAATAGCAATTAAGGCATGGAACGACTGTGCTTCAAACCAAACAGTGAACAGTTCAATAATAGTAATAGTAATAATTATTAATAGTAATTAATAGTGATTAATAGTAATTAATGGCAATTAATAGTAATTAATAGTAATTAATAGTGATTAATACTAATAGTAATTCATAGTAATTAATTGTGACCGTAACAGAAATATATCCAAAACATTTTTAGTCATCTATGTAGGCCCTACGCTATATAAAGTGTTGGTTTTGATCAGAGTTTTATATTTTTAGTGTAATGCATCTCTATAGAAAGCGAACCATTCAGAAGTGATATTAGTCAGTGCGCAAGGCCCGGCGAGCGGCGATAAGAAGCAGGTTTTGAGAAGAGAGACTGCATGCCAGACAGAAGTGTAGAGCACACAGAAGGAGAAAGCGCATTCCAAAGAGAAGGACCAATTGAGACAAAAGATCGAGACTGAGCCAGAGCAGTTCTAAAACGAGGAACCAAGAGGTCAAATCTGTTGGATGAAAGAAATGGACGGTTAGGTGCAGGGCCGTTTTAAGGAGTTTTGGGGCCCTAGGCACAAACCCTAATCCTAAACATATCCACGAGTCTAATCTACTCTAGCCAAATCAAGGTTTCCGGGGACGGAGAACAAGTATTTACACACACATTTTTGTCGGTCGATTGCTCGAGACGTGTAGCGCCGAGACGGGAGGGCTATGGGAAAGGAATGTCCGAATGTGTCCCTCCATGAAGTCAGAAATTGTTGAATTTTCACATTGCATTTTAAGCTGCCATCTTTACAAAATTGCTCAACATTCGCAGTGCTGACATGCCTAGTCTAAGACTTCTATGATTGTTCTTGCAATTATAATAATTCCTTATTCAGTTTCCACATTGTAATGATAGGCCACATGCAGCATTGTAAGCTGGGATCTAAGCAAAATTACAGATTATTATTTCAGTGCTGATTACAAGAGTGGTTGAAAGTTTCAATAAAATTAATATAATTATTATTACAATCATAATTTCTTGACGTATCAAATTTAGCAACTCAGTTCTGCTGCTTCTGGACCATTAGGCCAACAGCATAATAGGCCTAGTAGCCTAACGAATAACTGCAGACAGATCTAGGCTATAATTATATAAGACCTACTTTCTTGCATTGGAATTGGCTTATTCCCGCGCGTTGCTAAAAAGGCTTGTACTGTTGACCATGGAGGATAGGCCTACAGTTCTCGGAATTGCCACAAATGTTACACAAACCAAGGAAGAACCGCCAAAATCTGGAAGTCATGTAGTATGCCTAATGATGCTGCTTTACTAAGTGTTCAAGTAACAAAACCTTTTTAAATTTCGACAGTTTTAAATTTGAAAGGTAGCACTAAAAAGTCGAAAATTGGTTTTACAAAAATAGTACTTGTACAAATATTAACAGTAAATTATACTCATTGTAAGATGATTGTATCATATTATTACATTAATAGATTTTATCATCATAATATCATACAATAGTAAATAATATCACGGTATATTACTAGAGTTCGTGTATTATACAATAGTGTAAGCAGCAATTCAAACTTCTAATTTGGTCAAATGTTTTGGGTAGTCATTTCTGGGTGAAGTTCCTTCCACACTGGGAGATGCTTAGATTAAACACTGAACGTAACCCGGTTCCCGTCTCAAACTCTCAGTCTCAGATATAGAGTGCCGGTACTCTATTCATGCCTTCTATGGGCATGTGTGTCATTTTGTTACGTTTATTAATATTGATAGAAGAACCTAGGCCTATACACAGCTAGAGCACAGCAATCTTTGTATTACAAGTGTACTGTGTAAAATAAATTTAAGCTTAGCACACGTTAAAGTTCGTATAACATGTTGCTAATTTGTTATGCAATGTAGCATTTTGGGTCGCCGCGGGGCCCCCCTGTTGCGCGGGGCCCTAGGCCCGGGCCTCGCGGGCCTGTGCCTTAAAACGGCTCTGGTTAGGTGGGAGAAAACTTAGTGAGGACGAAGTACAACATTTGCCAGATATTTTGGAGCAAGATCCCGCTGAGCCTTGTGGATCAGAGTGAGGATATTATAAACTGCGAACACGATTACGGAAAGGAAGTCAATGAACTTCATCAGACATTATGGACTTTATGGTTGAGATACACACACGCATGCAGACATACGTACATACATATACAAATATATCCATACTGGACAGGGCTGACTTGTTTGTTCCACGAGCTAGGACCACTATTGCTCAAACTCGATCCTTCACCATCATTGGGCCCTCCTTGTGGAATTCTCTTCCCTCCACTCTGCGTGGGACTCTACTATCAGGATCATAGTTGTAAAAAAAGTTTTTTTCGTTTTTTATTCTCTCCCAAAAAACGTCGTTTTTTTCGTTTTTTATTTTTCCCATCGTTTTTTATCGTTTTTTATTTTTTCTTTAACTTTATTTATTCATCTACTTTCTGTTATTATTCTCCTTAATTTTAGTTTTTTCTGATACTCCTTAATATGTTTTCCGCCAACTCTCAAGGATTCAGCTAACTAAAGTCATTATTTCATCGTTTAACATCATCATTTAAGAGATAGCCTGCGTGTAGTAGGTTCCTAATCAATTTTTTCAAGGTTAAAATGCGGTTTTAGATGTAGCAAAGTCAAATTATTTACCGTTTCCGTTTTTTATCGTTTTTTTGTCGTTTTTTATTTTTTCGAAAAAAACGACGTTTTTTACCGTTTTTTATTCCGTTTCCATCGTTTTTTACATCTATGATCAGGATCGTTATCTACATCTCTCTCTCTTCTTAAGACCTATTTTTCTCTAGAGGTTATCGCACTGAGAGCGCTACTGAATGGCCTTGGTTGTGAGCGGCGCTATAGAAATTACTAATTACATTACATTACATTACATACCGATATCGACATAATAATAATAGTCTCGGTCCCTGCAGTGACCCCTTCAGCCTCTCCTGACCTTGCTTTTCTTCACCGCAATCATTGCCTGAAAGCCGATCAATTCGATCGTCGATTTGGTGTCGTCTGCAGGTCTGATTTGTTTCTCATCATGTTGCGCTATACATGAATAGTTTTGAC
>OX457051.1:34949207-34996707 GCA_949752735.1 Lumbricus terrestris
GCACGGACACTGTATCGGAGTTTCACGCCAAAACGCCCGAGCAATTGTGAGTGAATGGCTTGATCAAGATCCCTACGCGACGACTTGAGGGTGGATTCGAGCCTGGAACCCTCCGGCTCCAAGGCAGCGACACCACCGTGGGGCGCGGTGGTGTAGTGGTGGCGTCGTTGCCTTGAAGCCGCGTAAGGACCGTGGGCAAGTCCTTCACTCACAATTGCTCAGCGCTTCGGCGTGAAACTCCGATGCAGTGTCCGCTCTGCATTCGGGAGCGCCTCTGAGTAGAAAGAGAGCTTGAAGGGGCGCTATAACAAGTGCACATACAAACAAACAAAACCACCGCTACACCACCACGTCCCACAAACAAGCGAATTAGACAAGCGGAATTCCTAATGACGTGTTCAGTCTTTGGCTATTAGGCTATGGTTTTTGCCGTAAGAATAATGCAACAACACTTACTGCAGAAACATCCATGTTCTACCATGCATCTGACGTCCATAGGTGTAGCGGTTGAATGCTTCTTGCCAAACAAAACCTATTAAACAATGCATTGTATAAGTATTAAATAAGTAAGAATTAAGCTAGACAATATGTGGCGTATTGTAGATTATAATTAATATTACTTGTGGCATTAAGTTAGATAATAAAAATAGCGCTACAACAATTCTTGAACACGCGCTACAACAATTGACTAAACATTACTGAGCGGTGGAAAGCAGCGTTAACGAAAGCAGACGGTAAACACGTTACCAGACGACAGGGAGTCATCGAGGAGCTGTGCAAGGAGATGGACGGAAAGATATTTCGAGCGATGGCGTCCGTCGGCAATTACGGAGCCATTCGTTGGTAATTCGAATATCTGGAACTTGATTTATGGGTGAGGAAAGCGACACGTTGTCGACTTGTCCCACTATCGAACTTTGAGACGTTTGAAGCGAAGTTCCGTGGCGAAGCGAGTGAACTGTGCGAAGCATTGTCATTCTTGGCGACGATTTGCGAATCGGTCAATCGATGCAGTTGTGATCGAACTTTGAAGCGATCCGAGTTGAAACATTTGCAGCAAGACGAGGAGGAAGATTCGATTGAGCGACGGGTGAATTCCTATGCTTGACGAGATCCGAGGAAGAAGGAGAAACACGCTGGGTTACTGTTCTGAGCTACAGTACCCATCGACCAAGCAACAACCGAGGAATCTGGACTGACGGCAAGTGAGAAGATCGCGGCCTTCTTCAACTTTCCCTTCAATCCATTCCCTGCGGAAGTTGAAAAGCATTTCTACATCCACCAGAAAGGACGATGTGGAAAGATAAGAAATATACATAATATTATCATTTTAAATAATACGCCACAAATAGGTAGATAAGATTTTGTTTTTCTTGAATTGCATTTATTGACTGAAGTGTTATTTTACATTATATCTTTATATGAATCACAGTCTCATTTGTTCTAGGTCGTAGGTTGCTATTATACAATAATTCACCCAACAGCCTCTGAGCATAAAGTTCACCTTTCAATATTCTAGACTTAATAAACCCAGAATAGGGAGGGTAGTGACAAGAGTGGGTGCCCACGCCGGGATATTTTGACAGTTAAAACTGCCATTTGAATATTGTTATAGTGGCAAGCTTTGAACAATTGTTGCTAGTGATTATTAGAGAGATAATTTGAACTGATTGGAATCTACTACTTCAACTTAGTAGATTGCATATTGAAAAGTGCACAATAGGTTGTGTAAACTTTTAGATATTAGCTTTTGTGGAACTGAATTTCTCTTTGTAGAATTGAACAATTTCTATCTGTTAGAAATTTATATAGTGCACGTTGTAGCCTATATTTGTAACAAGTGAAAAATCATAAGTAAGACAGTAAGCATGTCTGTTACTGATTTCGAAGCCTGGTTGGAAATTGCCAAACAGATGAACATGGAGGGAGATGAGATGAGAGCCTTCATAAAAGAGAGACAGGCGGAACTAAGGCAAGAGAGAGTAATTGAGAGGGAGATTGCTAAAGAGGCGAAGCTAGCTGAAGCTGAATTAAAGAAAATTAAGATAGAAGCAGCTGCAGAAACGAGAAAAGCTGAAGCAGCAGCAGAAGTCAAGAGACTTGAGATAGAAGCAAGAAAAGCAGAGATGGAAGCTGAAGCGGCAGCAGAAACGAGAAAAGCTGAAGCAGAAACGAGAAAAGCTGAAATAGAAACGAGAAAAGCTGAAACAGAGGCTGCAATGCAAGCAAAGAAGGCTGAAGTGGAATTGGAAGCAATTAGGAGTGCTGAAGCAGAAGCCAGATTGAACCGTGAAGCAGCTGAGACAGAAGCGAGAGAAAATCGCTTGGCAACAGATGCCAGAGAACAGCGAGAACACCAGTTAGAAATAAAGAGACTTGAAGCACAAGTGATTCGAGAGTGGAGCAAAACCGAGAGCACGAGAATGTCTACATGAGGATCGGTGATGGTCAACAACAGGGAGATCACCGAGAAAGCAATAAAGGAATCAGAAATATCAAATTTCCTATATTCAACGAGTCAAAGGATTGCTTAGATGCCTACTTGTTGAGATTCGAGCGAACCTGTGTTGCGTATGAAGTCAAGAAAGAAGTTTGGTCATTAACGTTAGCGAGACATTTGGAAGGTAGAGCACTGGAAGTATACCAAAGGTTGTCTGCAGAAGAAGTGCAAGATTATGAGTGTTTGAAGACTCAGCTGTTGAAGAGATTTCAACTGACTGAAGGTGGTTACCGAAACAAGTTCAAAACCAGTAAAATGGAATCTGGAGAGACACCTTCTAGTTTTGTACACAGATTGAGGAGGTACATGCAGCAGTGGTTAGCACAAGCGGGATTTGAAAGAACTTACGAAGGAGTGGAAGATCTTTTGTTGAAAGACCAGTTTTACCTGACATGCAGTACTGAACTTCGTATGTTCATAAAAGAGAAAGGTAAGATGAGTTTGAAGGATATGTTGGTTTGTGCGGAATCATACATTGAAGCGCACGGTTATAAATACAGCGAGCAGTCTGCAAAACCAGATGTGAAATTCCATAGCGACACGTTGAACGGTAGACCGTTTGAACACAGACCCAAGGAACAGTCTGGGTACAATCTGAACAGGAGTAGAAGCGATGTGAAGATAAATCAGGGTACACATCAAAACCGAGGGTTCAGTAGGGAAAGAGAAGTTGCAACTGGACATAAGATTACTTGTTTTTTCTGTGGAGAACAAAACCATAAGGCATATCAGTGCCCAAAGAAGAACAGGGGTACATTTAAACACACTGCAGCAGCAGTACAAATATTTGAAAGTCGAGCACACTTGGTTAAGCCAGAAAGTGAAATACAGAGAGTGGTTGAAGTTACAAGAGGAGAACAACAGATGAAACAGGGTGAACATAGTAAAATACCACCAATGTACATGGCAGCCAGTGCAATGGTGATAAAAGACAATGATGGATGTATTAGCCTTGAAGATAAGAGTGAAAACCAAGTAACAGTTAACGGAAACACAGTGGGATGCTTATACGACACAGGCGCAAGTTGTTGTATTGTAAAACGTTCTTTGATAAATGAAGAAGCATTGACTGGTGAAGAAACACATTGTGTATTAGTTGATGGGAGTTTGAGATGTTTCCCATTGGCTAAAGTGTACATAGAGAGTGAACATTTTAATGGTGAAGTACAAGCGATGGTGATGGAACAACCAATAAAGCCAGTAATAATTGGGAAAATCAAAGGATTGAAGTACATGGTTAAAGATGAGAGAACTGAGAGGGTGACAAATCATGAGCCAAAAGAAATAATTGAGAATAGTAATGAAGTGAAAAACAAAGGAATATTGATTAGAAAAACAGGACATGAAGAAAGACCTATTAGTGCAAAGAAAACAGTAAGATTTCCTGACAATGTGATAAGGAATCAAGATGAAAAATTAATGACAGTAGCAGTTGTGGAAACTAGAGCAGAAGCTAAAAAGGTAGCAAAATATAAACCATTGAAAGTTGCGGAGATGCCGAACTTGAATGTGTCAGTTAAAGAGATACAGGAGTTGCAGAGTCAAGATGAAACTATGACGAAACAAATGGAAAGAGCAATTGAATGGGATGGTAACGAAGACAACATAGAAGATAAACCATATGTGAAAAAGAAGGGATTGTTGTATGGAAGATACAAAGAGAATCCAAATGTGGATAAGAGAAATACAAAGTGGAACATGAGTGACACAAATAGGTATAACTGGAAAAACCATAGACATGTGATGAGAGAGTCTAATAGTAAATATGGAGTTAGGTATCAGAGACCTAGTGATTTAAATTGGAGATTTAGAAGTCAAAGAGATGAGAATAGAAGTCGTGAAAACCATTGGAACAGTAGATCATGGTACAGGAGAGAACAAGGAAATAATTCTGGAGGAAGACAGAATGAAAATTGTAGAGGATACAATGAAGTGAATAAATGGAAAAGTAGGTTATGGAATGACAGAGAATGGTCATGTCCTAACAGTAATATTGAAAAGTGGAAAAGTAGTGAAGACTACAAGAGAGAATGTGGAGAAATGCAAGATGTCGAGACAGTGGCATGCATTTCGGCAGTTGTACATGATGGAAAAGTAGGAGAAAATGAGGAAGAAGAGATACTGGACTCGTATGTCAGTAAACAAAATGAAACAGAAGATGTTAAGTGGAAATCTGATGTTGATGCAGATGCATTGAGTGTTGAAAAGGAACGCACAGATGAACTAGAAACAAAGAATGGCATTACGTTGAATTTGTACAAGAAGGTGAAAAAAGATACCGGTAGAATATTAGAGGTGGAAAAGACGAACTATGAAAGCATGAGAGGAAGTGTTGCAAATAGAAGCTGACAGTAGCTTGTGGAGAATATTTAATTAAGAGTGAATGTAAATAGAGTACAATATGAGATAAGTGAAGTTGAGTTCCTTATTTTAAGTAGTTTAGTGAGTTGTAATGAGTGATGAGGTGAATTTGAGATTCAAGTGAGGTAGTAGTGTAATCATTGCAGTTATGTAATAGTTAAGGACTAAGATGAGATTAATTTGAATATAGTGTCTGAGTGTGATGTTGAGTCACTTAGATAATTAGAAAACAGTTGAGTTATGAGAAAGTAGTTAAGAAAAGAAGTACTAGGTCCAGTGAGCAAAGTACTATTGTTGCCTAGTTAAGATAATGAGATGTTCGTGAAATGACAAAGGTCATTCATTGTGAGAACTAGGATGGATGAATGCCATGTGTTGAGAAGGTAACACATATATATAATAAGTAGAACTTTAAGTTAATAATAATAGTGAGTTAAGTGAGTCAAGGCAATATGATGCCATTTGGATTGATTAATAGTGCGTCAAGTTACAACCGATTAATTAGGAAGATTCTTCACGGAACAGAAAATCTTGAAAGTTATGTCGACGATATTCTAGCGCATAATAAAGGATGGAGAGAACACTTGAAGACATTGGAGATATTTTTCGAAAGAGTGAGACAAGCGAATTTGACATTGAAGCCAAAGAAGTGTTCAATAGGATATGAAAAGATTGACTTTTTGGGACATACATTGAACAAGGATGACATAAGTCCAAAGGAAAAATCTGTTGATAAAATAGTAGACATGCCACGTCCAAAGACGAAAAAACAAGTCAGGAGTTTTCTTGGAGCGATAAATTATTATCGGAAATTCATACCACACTGTGCGGAAATCATGGCACCGTTGAGTGATTTGACAAAGAAGATGGCACCTGGAGTAGTTGAATGGAACGAAGAACTGGAAGCTAGTTTTACGACGTTGAAGAATGAATTGGCAAAGGAACCAATTCTGAAACTACCAAACCTGGAGAAAGAGTTTATTCTTCAGACGGATGCAAGTGGAAGCGGAGTAGGTTGTGTAATAATGCAGCAGTACGAGGGGATAAATCATCCCATAGCGTATGCCAGCAGGAAGCTGTTGGAACGTGAGAGAAGGTACTCAGTAGAGGAAAGGGAATGCTTAGCGATCATGTGGGGAGTTAGTAGGTTCGATCGATACCTTTGTGGAAAGAAATTCATAATCGAGACAGATCATTGCGGATTGCAATATATGAGAGAGAGTAGGATGAAAAATGCAAGGGTGATGAGATGGAGTTTGGCACTCCAAAATTATTCTTTTAGCATTAGATACATCAAGGGGTCCAACAATGTTATGTCCGACTACCTGAGTAGAGGATTAGAGCAGAGTAGGTTGTAATAAGGTAGATGTATAGTTGTAAATAAGTAAGTGAAGTATAGTAGTTCTGCATGATATCTAAAGTAAGTTAAAGAAGTTTATTAGGTTAGTTTGTCAAGTAGGTGAGTTTGATAAAGCCTGTAAACAGACTTTTGAAGGAGGGGCATTTGTAGCGGTTGAATGCTTCTTGCCAAACAAAACCTATTAAACAATGCATTGTATAAGTATTAAATAAGTAAGAATTAAGCTAGACAATATGTGGCGTATTGTAGATTATAATTAATATTACTTGTGGCATTAAGTTAGATAATAAAAATAGCGCTACAACAATTCTTGAACACGCGCTACAACAATTGACTAAACATTACTCAGCGGTGGAAAGCAGCGTTAACGAAAGCAGACGGTAAACACGTTACCAGACGACAGGGAGTCATCGAGGAGCTGTGCAAGGAGATGGACGGAAAGATATTTCGAGCGATGGCGTCCGTCGGCAATTACGGAGCCATTCGTTGGTAATTCGAATATCTGGAACTTGATTTATGGGTGAGGAAAGCGACACGTTGTCGACTTGTCCCACTATCGAACTTTGAGACGTTTGAAGCGAAGTTCCGTGGCGAAGCGAGTGAACTGTGCGAAGCATTGTCATTCTTGGCGACGATTTGCGAATCGGTCAATCGATGCAGTTGTGATCGAACTTTGAAGCGATCCGAGTTGAAACATTTGCAGCAAGACGAGGAGGAAGATTCGATTGAGCGACGGGTGAATTCCTATGCTAGACGAGATCCGAGGAAGAAGGAGAAACACGCTGGGTTACTGTTCTGAGCTACAGTACCCATCGACCAAGCAACAACCGAGGAATCTGGACTGACGGCAAGTGAGAAGATCGCGGCCTTCTTCAACTTTCCCTTCAATCCATTCCCTGCGGAAGTTGAAAAGCATTTCTACATCCACCAGAAAGGACGATGTGGAAAGATAAGAAATATACATAATATTATCATTTTAAATAATACGCCACAAATAGGTAGATAAGATTTTGTTTTTCTTGAATTGCATTTATTGACTGAAGTGTTATTTTACATTATATCTTTATATGAATCACAGTCTCATTTGTTCTAGGTCGTAGGTTGCTATTATACAATAATTCACCCAACAGCCTCTGAGCATAAAGTTCACCTTTCAATATTCTAGACTTAATAAACCCAGAATAGGGAGGGGTAGTGACAATAGGTCTAGGCCTATTCAAGTCTGAAGTTTAACACAACATAAACTATCAAATGCAGCTGTACTGTAATCGTATATATTGTTTGCTTTGAATTGTACAACTATATTGTATCTGGTGTAACTAAACTGCCTCATTTCTATCTCTTTTCGCTTTCAGTTATTATTTATAATTTGCATTCACTAAATTCAACACTGAGAACAATAGTCGTCATAGTAAATCCACCCATGATGTGCATGCCTAATTGGACGCAATGACCCGGACCAGCACGCCACTGAAAGGCTCTGACCATTCTGATGAATCTGACGCTCTATTCTATTATTAGTCTTTGTTTCGTTTAGTCCGGAGCGTCCTGTCTGCACGCAGCGGCCATGACAGGTCACGTGCAGGTCATCAAAGCGTTGCTGAACAAAGGCGCTCTGGTCGACGGAAGGTCAAAGGTTATTATGAATATTCAAACGACTCTGCATTAAATTTTAGTATGTATGTATGTATGTATGTATGTATGTATGTATGTATGTATGTATGTATGTATGTATGTATGTATGTATGTATGTATGTATCATCAGCAGCAGCCGCAGCATCGTCGTCGTCATCAGCAGCAGCAGCAGCAGTAGCTGACACCGACCTTTTGAATGCGATGGGTGCGAACACATGATCCCATAACTCCCATAACAATTGTCCTCGTTCATTTTCAAAGTTCAATATGCATGCCTGCCTTCTCAGTGTTGGTCCAAATTTAATTACATTCCCACAATAATTAAAGACCTCGTTTATAGCATTAGCTGCTATCCTGTGTCATCTTCCTCTGCCATTGTTTCCTTTTCCTCGAGCATTGCGTGCTGTGCATTGAGAGCGATTCAACCGGTGTGCTTTCTTTCCACGTGTCCAACAAGATCAGCCTATAATAATTATAGGAGTCATCGCTAAACGATTTCATCTATAGAGCGTGAAGACCTGTAAGCTCTACGTTATTATCATCCAGTGTTTAATCTAGTCCCCCTCCTCTGGGGGGGAATTGAGGTTTCTGGGGGGGAATTTTTTTGAGCGTCCGAAGGACGCTCGTGATGCACGTAGCACCGAAACTGGGAGGCGAAGGGGTATGGGGAGGGGCTGCGCCCCCCCATCAAAAACTTTTTGAATTTCCATAATTGCAATGGCAGCATTTTAAGGTGTCGTCTTAACAAAATAGCTCTGTACTTTTTCTGTGGCCCATTAGAAACTTTTTGAATTTCCACGTTGCAATGGCAGCATTTTAAGGGGTAATCTTTACAAAATAGCTGTACTTTTTCAGTGACCCATTAGAAACTTTTTGAATTTCCACATTGCAATGGCAGCATTTTAAGGGGTCATCTTAACAAATTAGCTGTACTTTTTCAGTGACCCATTAGAAACTTTTTGAATTTCCACATTGCAATGGCAGCATTTTAAGGTGTCGTCTTAACAAAATAGCTCTGTACTTTTTCAGTGGCCCATTAGAAACTTTTTGAATTTCCACATTGCAATGGTAGCGTTTTAAGGTGTTGTCTTAACAAAATAGCTGAACTTTTTCAGTGACCCATTAGAAACTTTTTTGAATTCTCACATTGCAATAGCAGTATTTTAAGGTGTCGTCTTAACAAAATAGCTGTACTTTTTCAGTTGCACATTAGAAACTTTTTGGATTTCCATATTGCAATGGCAGCATTTTAAGGGGTAATCTTTACAAAATAGCTGTACTTTTTCAGTGACCCATTAGAAACTTTTTGAATTTCCACATTGCAATGGCAGCATTTTAAGGGGTCATCTTAACAAAATAGCTGTACTTTTTCAGTGACCCGTTAGAAACTTTTCGAATTTCCACATTGCAATGGCAGCATTTTAAGGTGTCTTCTTAACAAAATAGCTGTACTTTTTCAGTGACCCATTAAAAACTTTCTGAATGTTTACATTGCAATGGCAGCATTTTAAGGGGTCATCTTAACAAATTAGCTGTACTTTTTCAGTGACCCATTAGAAACTTTTTGAATTTCCACATTGCAATGGCAGCATTTTAAGGTGTCGTCTTAACAAAATAGCTCTGTACTTTTTCAGTGGCCCATTAGAAACTTTTTGAATTTCCACATTGCAATGGTAGCGTTTTAAGGTGTTGTCTTAACAAAATAGCTGTACTTTTTCAGTGACCCATTAGAAACTTTTTTGAATTCTCACATTGCAATAGCAGTATTTTAAGGTGTCGTCTTAACAAAATAGCTGTACTTTTTCAGTTGCACATTAGAAACTTTTTGGATTTCCATATTGCAATGGCAGCATTTTAAGGGGTAATCTTTACAAAATAGCTGTACTTTTTCAGTGACCCATTAGAAACTTTTTGAATTTCCACATTGCAATGGCAGCATTTTAAGGGGTCATCTTAACAAAATAGCTGTACTTTTTCAGTGACCCGTTAGAAACTTTTCGAATTTCCACATTGCAATGGCAGCATTTTAAGGTGTCTTCTTAACAAAATAGCTGTACTTTTTCAGTGACCCATTAAAAACTTTCTGAATGTTTACATTGCAATGGCAGCATTTTAAGGTGTCATCTTAACACAATAGCTGTACTTCTTCAGTGACCCATTAGAAACTTTTTGAATTTCCACATTACAATGGCTGAATTTTAAGGTGTCATCTTAACATGATAGTATCATATATTACAGGTAGTAAATATTGTCATTGAAATCATATAATAATAAATAATATCACGGTATATTATAACACTTCATGTAAAACAATGATGAAAACAGTAACTAAAAAATATCATTTTGCCAAATTTTTCTGGGGGGGAAATGTCAATCCTGGGGGGGACTTCCCCCCCCAGAGACGTCTAGATTAAACACTGATTATCATCATTCCAGAAAAAAATTATTCCAAATTTTCTGTAGGCTAGTCTTGAGATCATTGCAATTTTCAGCAGCCAATGCATCCTGCTGTGAGAATTCTTCTCTTGTCTAGTTTTCGCATTGTCCATAATTATAGGTAAACGGGTCGCATACATTATTCGTTTCATTTGTCATTGTCTTGGTTCTCTTTGTTATATATAGTTATTCAGGGGAATCAGGGCTGAAAGTGAGCCGGGTCTGTCCAGGTTTGCGATCCGGCATTGATTTTCGTGACCTGCCGTTGCCGGGTCTCGGCTGGGTCGCTTAATTGTTAACCATTTAGGTCTATGCATGCATCATCTTAAACTCTATTCCAATTACGAAATCGTTTGTGAAATTTGCAGTTTTCGGAAATTTTTGGGAATGATAAAAGCTTAAGGTCGTATTTTTTTACTCAGACCCGGCGACTTTTCAAAACCACTCTCGGCATTGTAGTTATCATATCTGTTTCTCCACATTCTGCTTATTTTGTGATGCAGGCCAAAACCTACTGTTGTGCAATCGAATAAGTAATTTTTTGTCAAACCCCACATCAGAGAAGTAATGTAACGCCGTTTTTGAAACGATTAGGACACAGTGACTTTTGAAATTTTTGAAATTCCAATTGATTGACTGAATGATCGATTGAATAAATGAATGACTGATTCAATTAATAGTGTATGAATGAACGAACGAACGGATGAATGATTGATTTGGTTGATTGATTGATTGACTGTCTGAATGAATGAATGAATAAATAAACGATCGAGCGATTGTATGGTTGGCTGGCTGATTGACTGATTGCATAGATGAACGAACTATTAATTGGTTGATTGAATGATTGATTGATAGATCGATTGATTGATAGATAGATTGATTGATGGATTGATAGATCGATTGTTTGATTGATTGATTGATTGATTGATTGATTGATTGATTGATTGATTGATTGATTGATTGATTGATTGATTGATACAGGACAACTACACGGCGCTACACGTGGCTGTCCAATACTGCAAACCGCTGGCCGTCCAAACCCTGCTCGGCTACGGGGCCCAGGTTGACCTGAAGGGAGGAAAGGTAGGAGGAATCTTACAGTGTGTGCTATGTCATCGATGGGGTTTCTACGTATACAGGTCAGATCAAAGATGTAGGTCATGTCAAAGATATAGGACCGGTCGAGGATATAGGGCAGGTCAAAGATGTAGGTCAAACCAAATATGTAGGTCAGGTCGAGGATTATATGTCAGGCCAAAGATGTAGGTCAGGTCAAAGATGTAGGTCAAACCAAATATGTAGGTCAGGTCGAGGATTATATGTCAGGCCAAAGATGTAGGTCAGGTCAAAGATGTAGGTCAGGTCAAAGAAGGATTTAGCAGGTAAATCATTATGCCCTACACAAATTCCTCATGTTTGTCATAATTATCTACCATGAATAGTCACTGAACAAATTCAAATACCATCCATTGACAGACAGGCAGACAGACGGACAGACAGACAAACATACTTACAGACAGACAGACGGATGGACGGACAGAGACAGAGAGACAAATAAACAGACTTGGACAGACACACATAAATATATACAGACAGAAGTGTACATGTCTGCACGGGCATTCAGACAGGCAGACAGACATACACACACTTGAAAAATAAACAGACAAGGGCACCGGGTGTACACAACAGCAAGACGCACAGTCACGTACACATGCATGCAGACGCACAACTATACACAGACAGGTGGAGGTAGACGGCTAGGCATCCGCGCTGGAGTGTATAAGCATAGCAAAACACTAAGAAGAAATGATGCATATATAGTAGAAATATCATCAAGATCTGGTGATGTGGTGCCACAGTGGTGGTGTAGTGATCTGGTGATGTGGGTGGTGTAGTGATCTGGTGATGTGGTGGTGTAGTGATCTGGTGATCTGGTGATGTAGTGATCTGGTGATGTGGTGGTGTAGTGATCTGGTGATGCGGTGATCTGGTGATGTGGTGGTCTGTGTCATTGTCTGCAGATACAAGAGACTCCGTTACACATCGCTGCGAGCATTACAGGAGGAGAGAAGTGTGTTGAGATGCTCATCAAGAGCGGAGCCAACGTCAACATCACACAAGAGGTAACAACAACACCTACCTACACCCAGCACCAAGCCTGCCCACCATGCCCGCTGCCCAGGCGTGCATGAACAGCATCAAGCATAAATTCACACTCAAACAAACAAACAAACACGGCAAAATAATAGAAAGCCCTAAATAATACGCCTACCTCAACCATAGAAACTATATAGCAAACAAACCTTTGTCATGAGACAATGTCGGTAACAAACTATCTTGTTTTTCATGTAGCCTGCAAATGGATACGGTGTGATATCTAGAATAGCCAATAAACGATGATATACTACCACCCTACATTTCGATTTCCTGAGTTTCCTGCAACGCTCTATCTATATAAATAAAGAGAAGATTCTGTAACGTGTGTCTGTCTGTCTGTCTGTCTGTCTGTCTGTCTGTTTGTCCGGAATGCATTTCAACAGTTTTTGAGCTATTCACTCCAAACCTTCACTACTGTGTAGGTCTCGGCACGAGACGCAAAGTCGAGGGGTTGGCGATTCTCTACCACCATGGGGGCCAGGGTGGGAGGCGAAACCCCCAAATTGTTTTCCAAATTTTTTTAGCCATTTATATGAATTTTTTTCCCTGGATAGAGGGCGATCAGAACCACCCGGATCAGTAGTTGGTGAATCTCTACCACCAAGGGGGCCAGCGTGGGGGCGAAAACATTAAGATGGTTAAACACCTTCTTAAACGCTTCTATGGTCATTATATAAATGCGAGAGCTGCTAATTTAATTTTAACGAAAATCCTTATTTCACGGGTGGCGTACTGGTGCAGGTCGGTGTGGTGGGGTGAGGTGGGAAAGAGGGTGGGGGGCGGGGAGAGGGTTAGGAGAATGGGGTGAGGGGGAATTTTTCCTGGAAACCCTAATTTCACCGTTTTCACGGGTGGTGTACTGGTGGAGGTCGTAGTGTGGTGGGGTGGGGTAGGGGGTGTGGGAAGAGGTGGGGGTGGAGGAATTTGTCCCTAAACCCAAATATCGCGGGTGGCGTACCGATGAAGGTCGGAGTGCGGTGGGGTGTTGTAGAGTGGGGATGGTATGGGGGTGGGGGTGGGTGAGGTTGAGGGGGTTGGGATCGTGGTGGGGTAGGGGGTGGGGTGAAATGGGGTGGGGGTAAGAGGTGTGGTGAGGGTGGTGAGGGGTGGGGTCGGGGTGGGGTGGGGTGGGTGGAGGGGTGGGGGTTTTGGGTGGAGGTGAGGGTGGGGTGGGGGTTGGGGTGTGGTGGGGTGTGGGGTTGGGGTGAGGGTGGATGGAGGGGTGGGGTGGGGAGTGGAGGGGTGGGATGTAGGGGGATGGGGTGGGAGTTGTGTTGGGGTGGAGTGGGGTCGGAGGGGGTTAGGGGTGGAGTGGGGGTGGAATGGGGGTGGAGTGGGGTGGTGGGGTTGGAGGAGGTTGGGGTGGAGGGCTGGGTTGGGTGTGGGGGTGGGATGGGGGTGGTAATTTTCCTGAGACCCAAATTTCTCGGGTGGCGTACTGGTACTGACCGGAGTGTGGTCGGGTGTTGTGTGGTGGGGTTGTGGCCGAAGCGGGTCGAATCCTAAATTTCCCGGGCAACGCCGGGTACCCCAGCTAGTATAATATATATTTATATGTATATAGGCCTATAAAGATTATATATACATAGTCATATGCATACATGCATCAAGTAATAGGCGTGCCTAACCTTACACAGTCTTTACAGATAGATAGACCGGATAGTAGGCCTATACTTGTTGATATTCTCGGCAAAAAGTTTTAAAAATCACAGAGCATTTTTATACAAATGTGCGAAAATCACACAAATTATTATGCAGATATGTGCGATTTAAACATACGCATAACTATATATAAGTAGGTATTGGTCTCGTGTGTCTCATGTGAGATAAGAATATGTTGATAAGATTTATTGAATGTCTAACAATAATTGTTTTGGTGGTAGAATCTGGAGACACCGCTGCACATCGCAGCTCGACATGGTAACCTGCTCGTCCTCAGGTCACTGCTCGAGGATGGAGCCGAACACACCGCGCTCTCAAAGGTATGCTAGTGCTGAATAAAACAGACAGACATACAGACAGGCACACATACAGACAAACAGACATGCAGACAAACCCGCAGACACACAAATGAGTTGAAATGACGATAGACAGACGGAGAGACACACAGACAGACAATGTAATGTGATGCAACAAAATGCAATGTAGTGTAAATGTATCAAAACCAATGCATTTTCAGTGGTACCGCTACTGCTTTGAGCAGACATGCACTCCATCAGGCGCACCAACACACACACACACACGCACGCACGCACACACACAAACATCCATGCAGTGTGCACAGACACCTACTTACATATGTGCACACACACACACGCACGCACACACACACACTATGAAAATTAATATTGTAACACCTAAGGACTTCAATTTATCACGCCCAAATTTTCCAAAGGTTATCAGTTCCCGTATGAAATTTAGACAGTGTCCGACACCGTGAGCCAACACTCATTGATTGATTGACTGTATAGCCTAGGCTACAATGTATTTTACATCACAGCCTGGAGTCATTTAAGGATAATTGAATTCTCGTCATTAATACGGATTGTGAAATTAATCTCTCGGCCATAAAAGTATAAGTTACACTATTGGCAAAGCAACTGAACTGCCTCGGACCTTCTGGGAAACGCAGTCTCACTTTTATCCATTGCTTCAACTCTCTAATTATAATTTCAGTAAGCCCAAGACTTCACCAGAAATACCAAGAGCCTACTGAAAAATCCCAAATGTAGCCTAACTGGAAACGAAAATTTTGTGCTGAAATATAAAAATGTTGTTTCACGATGACCATAAAATTCACAAACTTCCGAGTTAAAGGAACTAGAGGCATAACCATTAACCATATAGTATCGGGGACCAACGCGTCGTAATCATTCATCCATTCATTTCAGACATTTACATAGCGCCTCTTGACTGATTGATTTATCAATAGAATGTTTTTGATTGATTACCCTGTTATCTGTGCGGCAGTCTGGCGAGAGTCCTCTTCACGCTGCCGCCAGATATTGCCACTATGACGTCACTGCTGAACTGCTGACGTCATTCAGCGCCAAGAAATCTCGATTCGACACCGTCATGCTTGTGAATCAACAAAACGAAGTAAGGAACCAGAAGAAGACACTAAATATTAGTTAATACAACCATAGATATTATAGTTATCCATGAAATGATAACGAGTTTTAACCCAGAAGATGTTTAATCTTCGTTAGAAGTTAGAACCACTGCAGTTTTGCTAGTTTAGCTCAGTAGCCCAGCTCTCCTAGTTTCCTGTCAAAAGCAACGACAGTGACCACTGAAACAGTACTAACAATTCCGCAAGCCCACAACCCTTGCACTAAAGAATCTCAGTCATCACCAACAATGTTCTTTTCGATATCTTAAACATTGCATACCCCATCCCCAATTAGACTCCTTGTTTCAGGGCTTTTTAAACGTGCAGTTGTACACAAAATGTGCAGTTCTAAATGGATTTGTGCAGTTGTAGAAGCACCTCTTTACGTTTAAAGCTAACAAAAAAGGTCATTGTAATCCGATTGGAAGTAGGCTAATTTACCATGGAGGATGGGACAGGAAAGAAGGAATTGTGAAGTTCTAAAAATTTCTTAAAAACAGTCCTGCTTGGTTTTGGTGCAAATTGAAAGATCTCCACTTCACTGTCTCTTTTCCAGTGATTATATAAATTTATAGAATTCAGTTAGTATAATTAATTAGACCTACGTTTATGTGAGGAAACATTACTTAGTAAGTTTTGTTGTAGCAAGTGTAGCATTAGTAACAGTAGGCCTACTGGTGGCAGTAACAGAAGCAACTCAACGCAAGTAGGTTAATTACTGTAGTCTGTAGGCTTAGTAATAGTAGGCCTATAGTAAAAAGTTGACCAAAATGTTTTTCTAAGCCTCTAAAGTAGGGTCACGTTTGATTTGCGACCTCACCGTGAAGAACAGAGGGTGTATGATAGACTGATAATAATATTATATACTAATATAATAAGCTGTTGGTCAGGGCTGTTCTTAAAGAATTTTTAGAACTGCACAACTCCTTCTTTTCCCTCCCATCCTCCATGGTAAATGACTTCCAATCGGAGGACAATGACCATTTTTTGCTAGGTTTAACTGTACAGAAGTGCTTCTACACTGCACAAATCCATTTAGAACTGCACATTTTCTGTACAACTGCACATTAAAAAAACCCCTGCTGTTGGTTGAATCTGTTGAATAGGAAGGTGAGACCGCTGTGCATTACGCTGCGGAGCTGACATCCAGTCAAATCCATTACGACGGGGAGGATGTCCAACTCATCCGTCTGCTGTTGGAGTATGGTGGAGATATCAACATCAGAACCAGACTGGTATGAGACAGATGAATCGATTTCCTATTCATTGTAAACACCCAAATCAGTGGCGTAGACAAGGGGGGATTTAGGGGTTTAAATCCCCCATTGGCTTAGGAAACAGTTTTTTAAAAGGTTATTTAACCACTTAAATAAGAAAAAAACAAAACAACTGTTTGTAGTAGTGAGAGGACTGACCGTTGTATGCATGGTCCTTATACTTTAGGTCCTTATACTTTAGGTCCTTATACTTTAGGACCTATGAGTTTGATAATGGTCTCATGGACGCATACGCTACAGCCTCGGCACAATAATGAACACGGGTTTGCTCGTATATGCTGAGGCAATGAAAAGTGAAGCCACCAACACTAATTCCTTCTTCTTTTACTTCTTCATTCTCTGCCATCTTTGACGAAATATACAATACATCACTTCTGAAACGTAACTTGAAAGCTGAGTACAGGGCACCAGCTTATTCACAAGCGTTGCGTCTTCTTGCGAGTCTAAACCAGACTGCAGACCATTGTTTCATTGGCATTCTGTTGAAATCTTTCAGACTCAGGAGACGGGTCTGCACTACGTCGCTCGAGCCGGCAACAAGGACGTGATGCAGGAGATTGTCACGTTCCTTGGACCAGCCCGGGCTCCGTCCGCTCTCAACAAACAGGCCAAGGTAGGATGACCACAACCATCACCCTAACCTCACCCTCATTCCCAGTAGTCCTTGAGACTACAAGAGGCTCAGCCCCCCCCTAAAAAAAGGGCCATCCGAATTTTTTACATTGAAACATCCACGATTTTCAGTCGATGACTAAAAAAAAGGAAAAAAGGTCGTCAGAAATTTTGGCAGCGAAAATGGAAAATTTTCATGAGATTTCGGTCGATGACTTAAAAAAAAGGTTGTCAAAAATTTTGGCGGTGAAAATGGAATTTTTTTCCGCGAGGCTTCAGCCCCCCGAAACTGAAATCCTGGCGCCGCCACTGCTCATTCCTCTTTGTGGCTTGTTGCATCAGATCAAGTACGAATCTTTTAGCTGAGTCACGACGCAGAACAGTTTTGGGCTTGCTTCTGCATCTATGGAAGGGAATCGACTTCCACTCAAATACACTTCTTTCAATTAACTAGCGGCTCAAAGTTCATGATTTCTCCATGGCTTTCAAGCACATGGAACTCTAACTCCGTTTCCTTCGGCCGGCCGACTATCCACGCCTCAGGTTCACATTTTGGTGTGACCCTGCGTGCATTAGAAATCTAATAATAATAATGAATGCATACATTGCATTGTATGTATGAAAGATTCGTCCATTGATACAGTGCTCAATGGTTAAGCAATCGAGAACAACTCGGTAAAGCAAATACGTGGAGAGAATCCCCAAACGTAGTTCAGTAACTGAAAAATCCATTTCCCCCAAAACGATTCAGGTCTTAGATACAGTATTACTAGAGAAGCCACTCAAGCAATGTCGTCGAATAACGATAACAAATGACTGATTTTCAATACTTCAATTGGCCAGAATTCACTGCCAAGGTTTTATAGACTGTGAATCCCTTTACTGAACAGCTAGGAATCCAATGCACGTGCATATATAGAGATTGCTGCGCCTAAATCCTTGCATTACACCTGCCAACCAGAGACTCATCAGAGACTCAAAGCCTAGGCAAGACCATACCCAGATTCTCTTCTCTGCTCTAACATAAGCTTCACAACATTTCTTTCCATGACATCTAAAGATCAATTTCTTCAACAGTGATATAATTTATTTCTAAGGTCAGGAATGACTGACGAGTCTGTCTTGAAGTGATGCTATATAAATTTGCAAATACCATTTTGCCACTCAAATTCCAAACAACATACACCATAATTATGCATCTCCCATCTACTGTTTGTTCTTTTGATTGCAACCTGAAACTGCTCTCACAGATTCTCTTTTCAACTGTATGCTATTGTACAAACCATCTCAAAAGCTTAGCGGTCTTCGTGTGCTCACGAAATCGAAGACAAAAATCACAGAAGAATCAGTTGACGCAAAAAATATTAGCCCAACAGAAGCATTGACCAGTATTCTAATGTAGAGTAGAATTATACTCTCCAATGCGAGGTAGGGAAAGCCACAGTGTCACAAAATGCTTGGTGTTTCGAGCAAAACTTAATCACTAATTTTTATTATTATTACTACATAAATTTCTTATGCACGCAAGGCCACACAGAAAAGTGTACAGCAATCCATGCGGAAGGGAAACCATTTGCTGTATCATCATTGCAGTTAGAGCATCCTCACAACAATATGACCCGTTGCTAAATATTGGTGGGTGAAATAAATAAGTTGTATTGCACAGAGGGGTGATAGCGTAGCGGTCAGCGTGCTGGAGAGTCAACTGAAAGGTTGTAGGTTCAAATCTCGGCTGCCAGGGTAGGAATCCGTTCAAATATTTCTGCTACCTGCTACCCTCCCCCCAACCCAACCAACTGTCCATACAGCGTTGGTGGGAAGACAAGACGGTGATGGAGAGGGCTGGCCAACTGTCCTCATATGCCGAGGCTGAGAAAATGAAGTCGTCGACTTGCCACACCCAAGGCCGCCAGTCAGGCTAGCTTAAAGAGAATATTAAATAGATTCTAACCAATTAAGAAAATTATACATGTAATTAAGGCAGAGATTATCGTGAGAACACATCACACTCTGATGAAAATAAGAGAGTACAGTATAATTTCACAAAACCCGACAATTACATTCCATCATCGTGTAAATGTAACGTAAAAAAGAAATTTCGAAATGCGCATTTACTCGCCAAAAAGAGAATCACGAACGTACTCGTCAAAAGAGAATCGCGAATACAAGAATCATTATTATCGTATGCTCAAAACAGAATCGGAACAATAGGCAACAACCAGCACTGTCAGTCTCACTGTTGCTACAACATAATTTGCAACAAACAGATCTTCAGTCTTAGAGAATGAGGCGACGCGTGACTCTGAAGAAGGAGGCAGCCACATCGCTTAGAAGAGCAGCCGTTCGATGGCTTGCTGAATGGCCTCGATCTGCGACTTCAGCTGCGAGTCTCGGTTGACCGTCACGGAGCATGCGATGACGGGACGAGACACTCCACACGCACGACCCAAAGCTAAAACAAAACACACTGTGTTGTATTTATCGTGTAAAAAAACTGAATCTGGGCCTTTTTGGGGTGCTTAGCCCCCCTAACCCCTGATAAACTCTGCCCATAAGCAGAGTTTATCAGGGGTTAGGGTCTAAACACCCCAAAAGGCCCAAATTCAGCTTTTTAACCGTGAAAATGACATCTTTTCACGGGCTTAGGCCTCCCTCCAAGAAGGTCCAGACTCAAATTTTTCGGGAAAAATGGCTTTTCAAAGAAAATTCAATCGAATGACTAAAAAAGTCATCAACTGTTTTTTGGGCTGAGGAAATATTGTCGGCACCGCTTGTTCTGGACCAAGTCTCCGGCTTAACAAAGTCAAAGTTATTTTTACCCCCCCCAAAGAACGGAAACCAAACTCCGCCCATGCACACGCCCGCACACCAGTGCGTTTGCCCCGACTTGAATGCCCTTCCCTTTACTCAACATGGACTCTGCTGGGAACTATCAGTTCTGGATCACTATCCATGTCTCTCACCTCTCTCCTTAAAACCAATTTCTTCTCTTGAACTGGGAGCGCTACTGAATGGTTATGGCTGTGAGCATGGAGTGATGCTAATAGAATTTACTAATTACACTGACACAGTTATCGTTATTAAATTACTAGCTGATATAATTATTGGTTGTAACAACATTTAACATTGTATTACAGGCCACCGCAGAGAGTGTCTGTGAGTAGACATCTTGCAGATGTGCAATGTAAATTCTCAGAATGAATGAATGAATAATGGTAGTAGCCAAATATGTATTCTGCACAGAAAATAAATATGAAAACATTCAGTTTTTTTTGCAAGGCAATGATTTTTATCGATTCATATTTATTTAGTATCATTTACCTTGCTTGGATCTCACAAAGATGTACGGAACGTTCTACAAAAAAAAGACAATGTCAGAATTAGCAGAACATTTCTTATAACATTGATCAGAAAGTCAATCTACAAATTCCTATTGCACCACTCTAAAAGAAATTTCGTTTCTTACGATGATCCGAAAGTCAATCTACAAACTCCTATTGCACCACTCTAAAAGAAATTTCGTTTCTTACGATGGTCCGAAAGTCAATCTACAAATTCCTATTGCGCCACTCTAAAAGAAATTTCGTTTCTTACGATGGTACGAAAGTCAATCTACAAATTCCTATTGCGCCACTCTAAAAGAAATCGAAGAATACCCGTGGAATCGATCGGTAGTTTCTCCCAAACGCAGTACTTATCAGGTTGTAACGGTAATCTGATAATCATCAATTATATTGTTTTGCCTCTCACAGCACACAACCACCAGAGACACTCCAAGTGTGAAATGCCCAAAGAAAAGTGCCTTTGAGACAGTGTACAGATTCACCTGTGGTACTAACTAATGGGGCCGCTGTCGATCATCAGCATTTTCAAGGATTTGTGTTGACCCTTTATGGCCACATAGGTCAGCAAGTTTCCACCCTAAAGGCTTGGCCTCCCTGGATTTTTACCAGGCACCGGAATGAAAAGGGCGGTTCTGGCTAGCGTGAACTTGATGAATAAGCTGGTCTAACTGATGTGGTTTTTGTGGGTGCTGAGAAATTCTCAGAGATTTACAATACATTATATGTAAATAATATTTGAAAGAACATGGATCTCATCCAACAAACCTTGTCCTCGCAGAGCAGCGGCAGATGGAGCAGAATCTCCAACGGAACAGAATCGGCTGCCATGACGATGAACTCTGCGATTCCCCGGTTCAATGTCTTTGTAGCTGCAACATCAACGCAGCGATTATGTAAAGCATGATAAAAAAATGTAAACTCTAAACGTTTATTTTATGTATGTATATGGTAATGTATATATGTATGTATGAGCAATTGCTACAGTGCCCCTTCAAGATTACTACTCAGAGGTGCTCCTGACTACAGCGCAGACACTGAATCTAAGTTGCACGATTAGCAAAATTTGCGAGTGAAGGACTTGCTCAGAATCCCTGCACAGCAACTTGGTGGATTTGAACCCATAATCTTCTGGCTCCAAAGCACCGCACATACCTCTGCACCACTGTGCCCCTTAACAGCAATCTCACAAAGGCATTTTCTTTGTCCCCATATAGTCCATAACAGTTCTTTACTCACTGTGGTTAAACAGTCTGTGTGTCTATGACTAAAGAATCATGTTGACGGAAAACTAAACTAAGAGACGATGCAGGTTCTTGCCATTCACGCATTAAATGAATTTGTACAGCACCTCTTCAATGGGACTAGTCAGAGGCCCTCCCAACCCTAGCACATCCAGATAAAGTGTCTTAAGATAAAGAGACAAATACCTGATTGCAAACAAGTGACACATCAGTTAAGTAATATTCTACAAACAATTTCTAAGATTTTACTTAAAATTCTGTAATCTACATTAATATTACCACCAAAATAAGTAAGTACAGTAAGCAAAGAAGCCACAGCAAAAGATAGAAACATAAAATGCATTAGAGAAGCGTTGTCTTTTACTTTCGTTGGCTCCTTTTCGCAGCTGTTTATAGTTGGACGCCTGTTGCACCAGATCCAGAATTTTGGGCGTCAGTTCAGCATCAGCCAGCGGGAAAGCCTTAGGATTAGTCTCCTCTGCCTAAACAAAATATAAAAGTTGATAAATTAACAATGTAAATTTGGGATATCTGTATATTTACAAAAAGGCTGACAGCAACCTGAAATTCTAGGAGAGTTACTCTTTATTTAAGACTGAATTTCTCACTGCTTAAACACTCAATCAAATAGTAAGTATTAGCAAATAAATTACATGGAACGAATTGAAGTGTTTCAAAACGGAAGGACTGCATATATTGTATTAGTATTTGTAAACAAAGTCGAGTTTCTAGGCTAGCTTTGTAATTAATAAAGGACGCCACGTGGTTTTATGCAACCATTTATCACGAACATCAAAACATTTCTGTTCTGCCTATCAGTTAAGAGAAAATTTCAAATAGTCGTGTATATTCGAAATTTATTACACTTAAATGTCTAAGGTCAATTTTAAAGAGAAAAATTTACATAATTGCTTTGAATTTCGCACATTTTCGAAGCCAGGCGTAAGCGACTAACCGAAAAGTCTAATGACTAAAAAACTCTCAGCATACACCTAAACAACTCACCATATCAAGATCGACGATTTAGTCAAACAAAATTAGAAATATCGTTGCCTCTCAGCGATTCCGCCTCCCTGAGGAATAGAATTCGCTTTTAATAATAATAATCTTTAGAAGTAAATTCGCAAAACAAAACACACGTGAAGCAAACGAACAACGCTTTTAACGGACGTTCAACAATCGCTCCGGAAGACAATCGAAGAGAAAGACATATTGGAGATTTAACACAAAGTGACGTCATTCGTCAGTCGCGTGCGAGCCTAGTGTTCGCGGACAGCAGATA
Organism: Lumbricus terrestris; assembly: GCA_949752735.1. Classification (NCBI taxonomy): domain Eukaryota; kingdom Metazoa; phylum Annelida; class Clitellata; order Crassiclitellata; family Lumbricidae; genus Lumbricus; species Lumbricus terrestris. The sequence continues at coordinate 34,972,525 of OX457051.1, forward strand.
GCTGCTCGTGTAGAATAAATGAGAGCTAGGCGAGGCAATTTATTAAATTAATATATATATATATATATACTAATTTAATATATATCATATAAGAATAAATATGTAAAAATGTGAAGCAAATTGTCTGTGCTCGAATATGTTTGCACCAGGGCTGTACACGAGCCTCACGAGGGTATACGCGGGTATACAGCGTGCACATGTACTCACCTCCGGGAAAAAACGGCATCGTATACTCACCTACCGAAAAGTAGGGTATACGCTGTTAAAAAGCAGGGTACACCGTACACGCTAGCAAATTTTTGGGACAGCAAATTGACGAAATTTTTCCAAGATTTTGGCCGAACGACTAAAAAAAGGTCATCTTTTTCGGGCTGAAACAGGTAAGTTTTTCTCCCGGTCAGCGTGTATACTCACCTCAAATTTTACCAGTGCAGCCCTGGTTTGCACAATATTGCCATACTATTTTGTTTATAGGTAGGCCTACGTCCTCAGAAATTCACTCAAAACTAGTCGGTGATTCGTTTGCTAAGGCTACTTATTTAGCGCTATACACTTGCCGGAATGAAGCTTGGCATAATAATTGAAAAGTGCTCAGCGTACGTGAAATGCAGTTTCGGTTTTAAATTTATTGCATGCTCTTTCTTCACGCCTCATCAGAGATGGTTTGCTCTGATTTTTCGATGCAGAACGGGTCTTCTGCGCTGCAGATGGCCAGTGAGCAAGGTCATCTCGATGTGGTGAACATCTTTCTGAAACATAACGCCAGAGTTGATGTCTTCGATGAGGTGAGCGACGCTTGATCCGAAGACACTAAAGCTCATGGCTTCCACTCATCCATTCATCCATTATACAGCCATAGATCCATTCATCCACCATTTACCATTTATTCATCCATACATAGGCCTACATAAATGCATCAACTCATCTTTATTTCATGCATCAACCCATCCATGCATTTATCGACTCATTCATTAATCAGTTCTTCCATTCATCCATTCACCCGTCCATTCATCCATTAATTCCTTCGTGCATTCGTCAATTCATCTATTCATCGACTCATTCATTAATCAGTTCTTCCATTCATCCATTCACCCGTCCATTCATCCATTAATTCCTTCGTACATTCGTCAATTCATCTATTCATCGACTCATTCATTAATCAGTTCTTCCATTCATCCATTCACCCGTCCATTCATCCATTAATTCCTTCGTGCATTCGTCAATTCATCTATTCATCGACTCATTCATTAATCAGTTCTTCCATTCATCCATTCACCCGTCCATTCATCCAATAATTCCTTCGTGCATTCGTCAATTCATCTATTCATCGACTCATTCATTAATCAGTTCTTCCATTCATCCATTCACCCGTCCATTCATCCAATAATTCCTTCGTGCATTCGTCAATTCATCTATTCACTCGTTCATCCATCCTTTCATGCGTTCATTCGTTCTTTCATTCATTCAGTCATTGTGTCATTCAATTTCGGTCATTCGTCCATCAATCCATCCACCCACCCACCAACCCACCCATCCATCCATCCGCCCATCCACCCATCCACCCACCCATCCATCCACCCATCCATCCATCCACCCACCCACCCACCCATCCATCCATCCATCCATCCATCCATATTTACATGCATCTATACTTCATCCATTCATCTACCGTACATCCATTAATTCATCCAAAACATCCATTCATTTTTTGTTTTGCTCATCTATCCACGCAGAGCATACAGATCGATAAATAACATCTCATATTATTATATGCGGCTCTTCTTCAGTTGCAATTGGGTCGATAATTATAATAATAATCGATTGAGTTGAGTGCTGCTGCTGCTGCTGATGCGATCAACTTGACAAATAAATCGATCCACCTGATCGACTTTGTGTCGATTTTGTGTCGATGTGGATTGCATAATTATACATTATGCATTATGGTGAGAATTGTCGGGAGAATGGGGGGGATTCAACCCCCAGTCTTTCCTAGAGCCCCATAGTAAAGTCTGTTTTCACCCCCCCCCCCCCACTAACTTACTTGAGCTTTTTCCCCTTCCAGACTGACTGTGGGAAAATTTAGCAATAATCTTTTTGCAATGATATGTATTATTATATGCATTGTGGAAATAAAATGAACTTGAATGAACTTGAATGAATGAACTTAAATAGCCAATGCTGCACTCTATACATTTTTAGATACGATACGATTTTTGCGATTTTTTAGCAAGGCAAAGCCGCTCTGCATCTAGCGGCTGAGAATGGACACGACACAGTGACAGACACGCTGCTGAAGAACAGAGCCTACGTCGGGGTGAAGAGCAAGCTGGGCGTAACACCGCTACACTTGGCCGCACAAAATGGGCACAATAAACTCGTCCGATTACTCGTTGAAAGACACTCGGCAGCCAGAAACGCACTCACTCTGGTGCGTCACCATCGCTTACCTACTTACCTATTTATTCGCACTCGCTCTCACTTCGAGTCATCTGTGTATTCTGTAATGTAATATGTACATAATTTTCTCATACATGTATGCATGCACACAATGCCACCAATGCATACATACAAACATGCATACAAACATACATACATACATACATACATACATACATACATACGTACATACGTACATACGTACATACATACGTGCATACGTGCATACGTGCATACGTGCATACGTGCATACGTGCATACGTGCATACGTGCATACGTGCATACGTGCATACGTGCATACGTGCATACGTACATACGTACATACGTACATACATACATACATACATACATACATACATACATACATACATACATACATACATACATACATACATACATACATACATACATACATACATACATTCAAACATACATACCTACATACCTACATACATACATACATACATACATACATACATACATACATACATACATACATACATACATACATACATACATACATACATACATACATACATACATACATACATACATACATACATACATACATTTCTTGTATACTAAGCATATATATATATACGAGTAGCAAGTAAGTAGGTAAGTATAGATGTAGGCAAAGTAAAGAAGCAGGCCAGTAAGTTTTGAACGCATAAGTAAGTATGCATCAAAGACTCAAAGTATCATGCTATAACCATACGTAAAATAAATTATCACGACTATGATTTTATGTACGAAGCCTGCGTGATTGGCTGTGTATGATTGGTGTGTTCTGCGTGTATGCGGGTGCTTGCAGGCGAAGCAGACTCCGTTGCATCTGGCGGCTCGCAACGGACAGAAGACGGTCGTTGCAACGTTGCTCAAACTCAACTCAGACGCCACAGCAACAGACACGGTCAGTTGCACACACGCACAGGAACACACGAACCCACACGAACACACGCCCACACACACGCCCACACACACACACACGAACACACACACACACACACACACACACACACACGAACACACACACCCATACACGCATATATACGCACACGCATACGCATTCTCACACATAATCACACGCGCACACATACACGCATACGCATTCTCACACATAATCACACGCGCACACATACACACACCCACACACACACACACACACACATATATACGCACACGCATACGCATTCTCACACATAATCACACGCGCACACATACACACACCCACACACACACACACACATATATACGCACACGCATACGCATTCTCACACATAATCACACGCGCACACATACACGCATACGCATTCTCACACATAATCACACGCGCACACATACACACACCCACACACACACATATATACGCACACGCATACGCATTCTCACACATAATCACACGCGCACACATACACGCACACGCATTCTCACACATAATCACACACAAACACACACCCGCACGCACACGCACACACGCACGCCCTCATAGAGAACGCAAGAAGATACACATAGGTACACACAGGTACACACACTCTCACCTTTGCAGTCGGTCCTTAATGCGGCCGCCAGATTAATTGCACGCCTTCCACGCTACTCTCATATTGTAACGCGGCATATAATTTGGGTTATAATTTCTGGTCGCCATTTTGGATCCGCCATCTTTTCATTTATAGAGCGCCTGTTCTCGGGTAATATTATTTTATTTCTGATATCGTGTCTGACACGAATCTCAACGACCGACAATCGCAGTCGATGTTTTTGGCAAGCCTCCGTTGAATCAACTTCCCCGTCTCGCCCTGCAGCTGGGAGCTGTAGCCGAAAGGAGGAGGTGAAGTTGAATGACTGCCATCAGCGATATTTTCGGACGACCAAGCGGCATGATGCAAAGTGTCAAAGCGATACATTCAGGCAGATAAGAGAGGGGTAAGATAGACGGACGGAAAAGGACAATCCGCCCACGTACCGATGCCTGATGGAGAGTGAGTGCAATTCGGCCAGACGGACATGAGATAGGAGAGAGGTAAAGAGAAGGATACAAAGACTCTGTCACACGACACTCGCACGTGTCGAAATTGCGACGTTAGATTAACGCCTCGAAGGGAGAGGGAGGTCCACGTGTGCGGAAATTGAAGCTGAGTCTATGCGCCGAAGGCTAGCTGGGGAAACTACGCAGTTTAGTTTCATCCGGGGCTTGTGTGTTGGCGTGAATCACCTCCGTGGAACACTGAGGGCAGAACACGCAGAGACGTGGAAGAGGTGAGACGTAGAGGTGCGGTTAGAACTTTGCAGGTAGAAGTCGTGTTGAAGGCAGAAGACGTTTTCGACGGAGAAGAGACGTTTTCGTGTTAAGTCAGACTCGATCGGAACTTTGAGGAGAGAAGACGTATTCGTGTTTAAGTCAGAAGCAGCCAGAACGTTGAAGGAAGAAGATGTCTCTTGTTTAAAGTGGACGCGGTCGGAACTCAAGAAAGAACAAGATGTTTTATAGTTAATATAAAGTATAGGTATATAAGACGAAAACGGTCAGAACTTTGAACGAACAAGACTGAAGTGATGGATCATTGCGGCTGATTCTCGTCGGCAAGATTCGCACTCGGGCTTCATCATCGGGTCAGATCCTGGAGAAGAACATGTCAACGCCGTTCTTCGCGCCATGTCACGATGGACTCTCTTTATCTGGACATGAGGTACGAGTGGATGGGTTTTAGGGTGATCGGTTCTTTAACTTTGGGCTACTTTTAAATTGGCCGAGGGACTTGAAAGTAAATCGGGGACTAACTTAGCTTTACTCCGGTCCAAGTGTGTTTGCATTGAGTGTCTTTGATCATAACAAGAAGCTATTAGTTAAAATATCTGACTTTGTTTATTGTTTGCATTGAGTGTAATCGAAGTTGGTTACGTAATTGATTGATTACTTTGAATGTGGTTGTTGTTGATTGAGGATTCAATTGATGGACTATAATAAGAAACATTACTGAAATTACTGACTTTGTTCACTGATAGTGATAGAATTACCTGTAGACCTAATTCATATTGCGCCATGGAAGAAAGTAGACCTGTAACACCTTCACAGCCGTCTAGGCCTCCCTCATCTCTGGAGGTGGTAATGGGGGCTATAACATCTATGCACTCATCAATGCAGACTAATGCTAGAGACACACAAGAAGCGATGCAGTCACATGCCCGAGAAGCACAAGAAGCGATGCAGTCACACGCTAGGGAAACACAAGAAGCGATCTCTGTAGTGCAATCAAATGTCACAGAAGAAATCTCCGCAATACAATCAAATATCACAGAAGAAATCTCCGCAATACAATCAAATATCACAGAAGAAATCTCTACCGTAAGGTCAGATGTAAGGGAGGAAATTTCGGCCGTGTACTCTAATGTTAGAGAAGTGCTAACGGAGGTTGTGACACGCTTAGAGCGGCTCGAGGAATCGCCAGTCCCAAGATCTGTTGTGGGTTTGAACCCGGGACTGAGGTCCCCCGCTTCCATCATGGCGGACGTGCCTCACCAGTCGACTATCAGACTGGCAGAGTCTTCAGGCGCTAGGCCTAAAGATTTCACCCACCTGGGCACGCTGCGCAGAAGTGAGCGTCTGGCCCACAAGGATCCAATCTCATATAGAGAGCTTGGCAGCCGAGATGGTTGGCAATCATTCCATCGGTTGGATTTGAACCCGAGAGTCCCCTCCTCTTATCCTCGATCCATATCTCAGGACCATGACCATGACCCACAACAGCACGCGGCCTCCTTGCCGTACGATGATCCGGAATTGGCGACTCCGGGGATGACGGTGGGGGCGGGCGTTACAATATCTCTACTTTTATGTTTGAGTAGCTCCATTGGCTTCCTCTAACTGCACGCATTCAGTTCAAAATTCTCATTTTGGTCTCTAAAGCACAACGGGGTCTTGCTCCAAAATATCTAACCAATGGAATTCGCAGGCCAGTTTCAGCCTCCTCGCATCGTCCACTCCGCTCTTTAAACAGATTTGAACTTCTAGTACCTCCTACTAGAACGGCTATGGCTCAGTCCCGTTCCTTTACATCAATTGGCCCCTCTCTTTGGAATACGCTCTCTCCTTCTACTCGATCTCAACTTCTGACAGGTAATCCCTCCTCCTCATTTTCTTTTCTTAAAACCTATTTTTTTTCTCGTGGCCTTGCGCACTGGGAGCGCCTCTGAACGGTTCACCCTAGTAGAGGCGCTTTATAAATGTTTTTATACAATACAATACAATACAATACACACGTAATGACACACGTGCGTACTCACATGCGTACCCACACCACCTATGCGCACACATCGGCTACATAGTACACACGTGCGCATACGTACACACACATGTGGCAAACACATGTATATTATGATGCATGTATATCATAATTATTGCTGCAATAAAAAATCATCTGTTGATTCTTTCAGCAAGGTCAGACTCCTCTTCATTTGGCTGCTGAGAATGACCATTCAGAAGTCGTTAAGATGTTCCTCAAATATCGACCAGAACTCGTCTCAATGGCAAACACCGTGAGTGATGATGACACACAAACATAATAATAAAATTAAAACAATAAAAAATAATACGCGATGCAACTTTTCAATGATGATGATGATGATGATGATGATGATGATGATGATGATGATGATGATGATGATGATGATGATGATGATGATGATGATGATGATGACGATGACGATGACGATGACGATGACGATGACGATGACGACGACGACGACGATGATGATGATGATGATGCAACAGCAACATTAGCAATAACAATAACAATGACAATGACAATAACAATAACAATAATAATAATAGCATTTCCTGGCACTTTTACTTCTGCTGCGGATGACGAGGTCTGAATTTATCGTTGCACAATTTTGTTAGAATCCTTATATAATTTGTCTTTCTGTCTGTCTGTTTTTCTGTCTGTCTTTCCATCTGTCTGTCTTTCCGTCTGTCTGTCTTTCCGTCTGGCTGTCTTTCTGTCTGTCTGTCTTTCTGTCAGTCTTTCCGTCTGTCTGTCTTTCTGTCAGTCTTTCCATCTGTCTGTCTTTCCGTCTGTCTGTCTTTCCATCTGTCTGTCTTTCCGTCTGTCTGTCTTTCCGTCTGGCTGTCTTTCTGTCTGTCTGTCTGTCTTTCTGTCTGCCTGTCTTTCTGTCTTTCTGTCAGTCTTTCCGTCTGTCTGTCTTTCCGTCTGTCAGTCTTTCTTCTCGTCTGTCTTTCTTTCCGTCTTTTTCTATCCCTTTCTGCCTGTCTGTCTGTATTTCTTGCTGCATAGCCTATATTTCTGTATTAGAAGCTTGTCTTTATCTTTTACTTCGAACTCAAGCGAGCGCAGAGCTTAAAGTGTGGCTGGACGGTCATGGACGGCGTCCATGCACTTGTTTTAAAGTCTGAACGCCGTCCAGCCACTTATTGGCGAGCAATGACTGGAAAAGTAAGGGGCGTCCAAGCACTTCTTTTGGAAATATAAGGAGCGTCCAGGCACTTATTTTCCGACACTTTAATCACTGAGCGAGCGTTTGCGTAGACCTATATCCTCCATTTGATATTCAGTTAGTTAATTAATTAATGCAAAACCTATGTAGGTCTCGTTAAACTCTATAGACCTACTATATACGTCCTACATTAAGATAATTATTATAGAGACTCCACAGAACAATGTCAAGCATTTATTTACAAAATGCTTGCTCGTTATTAGTGCCTTATAAATACCTCTGTGAGTTATTGGAGTTATTGGGCAAGCCGTTCTCTGCACGATCTTCACACCCTTTTCGTTTTGATGACTGCCTCGATCTATTTATATACTTCGATCATTAACCTCATTAGCCCAGCATCAGAATTTTGCTATTGTGAATCCCTCAATGTGAATGACCTTCCCTCTGCAATTCACAGCAGAATTCTGGTGGGGAATTCACCTGCATCTTTTCGCTGCTCGAAGACCTTTCTCTTTTCACGGACCTGACACGCTGAAAGCGCTGATCTGGATAACTCTGCTAAGAGAAGTGCTTCACAAATTTCATGGGACGCAGTGGTGTAGTGTGCATGTTTTTCGCCTTGCAGCCGAAGGGTTGCAGGTTCGAATCCACCTTAAGTCGCCGCGTAGGGACCTTGGGCACGTCCTTCATTCGCAATTGCTCATCGCTTTGGCGTTAAACTTCTATGCAGTGTACGCTCTTTAGTCGGGAGCACCTCTGAGTAGAAACTTGAAGGGGCGCTATAACAAGTGCACATACAAACAAATGTTCATAATTTAAAAAAGATTGGATTGATAATGTTGCACAACTAAAATGAATTGTGATCTGGGTGGACATTGACGGTTTTACATACCAACAGGACTTGGTAAGTATCGTTCGATATAAAAGAATCAATTGAAATCAACCTAACCTATTACACCTATCCCTCTCCCCGCATGCATTTATTGAATTTTTACGACGACACAGACAGAGAATATCGAATACGTTGAGAAACTTCCCTCGATGTTAATTTCTGGCTTAAAACCTCGAGCGTAATTATGACCATGGGCGCCCACATAAATTTATGGGGCGAAGCATGAAAAATGGGGCATAGTGTTGTCACAAGACGTTTTGTGAGTAGCCCAACTGTTCAGGTATTTTTAATCAATTCTTTATCAAAGAATTTGAATTGTCCCTTAATTGTTCGCAGTGAATGTGCGGCGCCCATGAAATGTGTGTTGATTAGAATTCGGTGGAATGTGTAGTTTATAGATTTCTTTGTTACATCCTGTAGACTAGTGAATCCCTCCATACCCTTGCTTTTGTTGTTTGGTTCTGAGTCTCACTCTGTCTGCCTGTCTCTGTCTCTCTCTATCTGTCTCTGTCTGTCTCTGTCTGTCTCTCTCCCTGTCTATGGCTTTCTCTTTCTTTCTTTCTCTCTCTCTCTCTCTCTCTCTCTCTCTCTCTCTCTCTCTCTCTCTCTCTCTCTCTCTCTCTCTGTGTGTCATATAGGTGCAATCACGTCCTAAAAGTTGGGGGGACCAAATGAATCACGTCCTAAAAGTTGGGGTACCATCATAATAAAGTTAGGGGGACCACTCAAAAGTTGGGGGACGCGTCCCGTGGGTCCCATAGGGTGGTTGCGCCTATGCTCTGTATATATATCTCTCTCTTGCTCCCATATCTTTCTCTTTCTCTCTTTCTGTCTTCTTCTATCTCTCTTTGGCTCGCTCTTTCTATCTATTTCTATCTCATTTCCTTTCTGTCCCTCTCTTTCTGTCACATTCTCATTCTGTCTGTCTGTCTGTATCTCGGTCCGTATGTCTCTCTGTCTCTCTCTATCTCTCTCTTCCTTTTTTCTCCATGACTCTGATCATAGGTGCTTTCACCGTTAGTTAGACTAGATTTGAAAAAAGTTCTGACTTGATCAGATTGTTTAGTCGTCAGTCTAAACTAGATTAGATTTTCGACACAATATTATATTATGTCTTCAACTATCGTATATGATTCTCCATCCATGTCACTGCATGAGTGGATACTCCTTCTACTCATCTCCTATATAGGCTACCTCATCTCCAACACATTCCAGGTGTCTAAAGATTCAAGGCAGTTTCACTATATACTCCAGCTTAACCCCTCAATTGCGATAATGCAGAAATGGCAAAGACGACCTTGTCAAAATCCGCAACTCTCGATAGTTTTATAAAAAAATTATTATAGTACCATGTATATCGTATTCCGCGTATAATCGCGAAAAGAAACTTTCAATCTTGCAATCTTTTCATTGATTGTTTGCGTTGCTTTATCAAAGAACAACCGACAACATTATGCTTGCATGACTTACTTGTTGTTGCAATTGCAATTAAATTCGTGTCTTGCAATTAATGGGACGTGTGTTAATATATACTTTGGTATTTTTAACTGAAAGAATTCGGTGGAATGTATACTTTATCGATTTCTTTGTTACATCCTGTAGATTAGTGAAGAACCGAAACCGTTGGTTCTACGTATACCCTTCTATGCCCTTGCTTTTGTTGTTTGGTTCTGAGTTTCACTCTGTCTCTGTCTCTGGTTGCTCCCACTCAGTGGCGGCGACAAGGGCTAGGGGGCTAAACAACTTAAAACAAGAACATCCGGGGCTAAGCCCCCCATAAAAAATGCCATTCAGGTTGTTTCGACATGTAAAACTGAAGTTTGGCGGGTGGAAAAGAAAATTTCCTCCGTGAGGATTCAGCCCCCCCCAATCTTAAATCCTGGCGCCGCCACTGCTCCCACTCTTTCTATTGCTTTTCTCCCTCTCTTTTTTCTGTCTCTCTGTTTCACTATCTCTCTTTCTATATATTTCTATCTCCTTACACTCTTTGGACTTTCGTTCAGTTATTCCAAATATACTTAGGGGCCGTCCATAAAGTACGTCACGCTATTTTTGACCATTTTTGACCCCCCTCCCCCTGTCACAAACTGTCACAAATCTCGGACCCCCCCCTAAAGTACGTCACACTTTCGAACGAAAAATTTAAAAACATAACCATTTACCTAACCCTCTAAACCCTAGGATACTATCCCTAATCCCTCTGATAGTGACGTGTGTCCCTAAGCGCTTTGATAGTGACGGGAAATCAACTTTTATCCCGCCAGGCCGGGTTTTAGACACGCCTGGCCGGGCCGGGTCGGATTTTAGGTACTAAGAACAAAAGAAATATAAAAGAATTAAAAAAATAAATGTGTGACGTCACACATGGCCTGATCCCCCTCCCCCTGTCACAACTGTCACACTTTCCTACACCCCCTCCCCCCCCCTGGAGCGTGACGTACTTTATGGACGGCCCCTTAGGCCTACTGCAAGAGCTGCATGCTTACATCAGGCAACACAATGTTTTCGAATGAAATAAATCGATCGATTTAAATCTTGAATTTCGTCGAAGCGATTTAGGGAATGACGTATTCCTATAATACATTATAATTACTTGTCTTATCGTGCATGACTCACCCATCACAATACTTAAGCCATGACCTTGATGACCTTCGCCTTATCTTGTCTTACCTTTAGCTTAGACCTACCTTGCCGTGTCTTATCTTGCTGTAGATTTTAACTCATCTTATCCAAACTTGTCTTCTCTTCTTTGCATTCCAAAATCATCTAAAATTACTTTAGAATATTATTGGCTGATTGTTGCGTTGTCTTGACCAGGGCTTTTTTAACGTGCAGTTCTACACAAAATGTGCAGTTCTAAATGGATTCGTGCAGTTGTAGAAGCACTTCCGCCACGTTCCGTGCAGTTAAAAGTCTTAACACTAGTAAAAAATAGGTCATTTTCCTCAGATTGGGAGTAATTTACCATAGAGGATGAGAAAGGAGAGAAGAGGATGTGCAGTTCTACATATTCTAGGGCTGTTTTTCGATTAAAATTTTTAATCGAAATTAATCGCGCGATTAATTTTTTTAATCGCAATTAACGGCAAATTAATCGCAATACATTTCCTTCAAATATGCTAATCTTGCTATTTTCTAAGGACCCGGAAGCATAAAATTTTAATGACTGAATGCATTCTTTCTATCGCAAACATATTTAATAACCTTTTGCTAAGGCCTATTGAATTTCTGCATTTAGTTTATTGTACAGTTTTGTATGACAGACAGAATTGAAACACTGTTCAAATCAGTCAACTGCTCAAAATCCGTTACTTTTTTTCATTTGAGCCACCTTTAATTAAAATGACCTAGGCCTAAATGTGAAATTAGACAACCGTTTTCTGACTATCAAGGTTAAGATTGATTATTTATTCAGCCAAATTATTGTATAGGCAGACTAGTTTATTTACATTGGACAGTTCAAGGGATGCTCTTATTAATTAACGATACGCCTAGTAGTTCTAGGCCTACTATTGAACCTCGTTATTTAGTCACAAATTTTCACAAGAGGTTGCGGTTCTTGCCAAACGTCGATCGTTTCAGTTGTAGTTCTCTAAACATTTATCATTTGACACCTTGATCCATTGGTCATCTCATGGAGACTGGAGTTCAACCAACGTAGTCTGACGGGATGAGGAAAGAGGAAACAACCTTAGCCTAATTGAGCAAAGAACTGCTACGATAATACGATAATACTCTAATTTTTGTTGGAATATTTGCCAAAGAATGTATCACTAGCTTTAAGAATGAGCCTTCCATTTAAAATGAGTTTTTCTGCCTCTGATTTCATTTTAATCAGATCTAATTAACGCGTGCGATTAATGCGTTAAAAATTTTAATCGCAATTTTTTTAACGCGTTAATCGCACGCGTTAACGCGATTAAATCAACAGCCCTAACAAATTCCTTAAAAACAGCCATGGTCTTGACTTTACATATATAAATAAATAATGTATAAATATCTGTAGAACGGAATGACCTGCGCTCACATCGCCGCCTCCAAAGGCAGCACAGGTGTCGTTCAGGAACTGATGCGGTTTAACCTCGGCGTCGTTCTAACCGCCAAAAACAAGGTAAATCGCACCGTATACGCACTTCCTCTTACATTACGTTTCCACTCTTTACATGTTTTATATTAATATTCAGTGGATTCTATTGCGCTGATGTTCAACGGACAAGGCTTCAAAGTTTCAAACGATGGCGCAACAGAAGCCAAGCCGAGCGTTGCAACCAATCGGCTACCGTGTCATATTAATCTCTAATCTAATCCAATGTAGACTAGATCGTGGCGTCCTTTTTCCTGAAGCATTTCTATCTCCTTGCATCTCTCCTCCCACCATTCCTCTTTTGCTTTATCCGTTGTTCTCCTTAATTGGTTGTTCAGTCTTTTGTACTCTTTCTTTGCCTCTTCGGTACTTTGGTGTTTCCATTTTCTTCTTTCTTCCATGTCCTCTAGCATCTTCGGTGTTACCCATGGTTTACGAGGTTCCATGCCCGTCTGAAATCCCACAATCTCTGTCGTCTCACTAATCACAATTTCCTTTAGGTTTATCCATTCTGTTGTTTCATCCGGACTTATCTCCTCTACCCTTTCCTCTATCCTTTCTGACAGTTCGTTACATTTCGACTTCATATTTTCCTTGTTCCATTTTCTTTTAGCCATCCTTTTCTTTTTGACTAACTTAAGTTGCAGATGCACTGTCATGGCTACAAGATTATGGTCTGTATCTGCATCAGCTCCCGGGAGGGTTCTTGAATTCTTTACGCTGTTCCTGTATCTTTCTCTGACCATGATGTAATCTATAGTTGATACCTTTTCCCATCTCCTGGTGCCTTCCATGTATATCTGCGCCTTTTCTCCTGTTGGAACCATGTGTTTGTCACTACAAGTTTTTGTCCTTTGCAGAATTCCACCAGCTTTTCTCCTCTCTCGTTTCTGCTGCCCAGTCCAAAATTTCCTACAGTATACCCTCCTGTCTTCCTTCTCCAACTATTGCATTCCAGTCGCCCATTACAATCACGTACTCCTTGCCTTTGATCTTCGCCAGGTTTTCCTCTATCACTTCATACAAGTCATTCACCTCTTCATCATCATGAGCTGTCGTTGGCATGTACGCTTGTACCACTGTTATATCCACTGGGTATGCTTGTATCGTCACTATCAACAGCCTGTCATCGATCGTGTCTCTCCACTCTTGATATGCTTTTGGCGACCCTTTCTGATAGTAAGATGGCCACTCCATTCTGGCTCTTCTCTCCTCCAGCATAAATTACTTTGATACCATCATTTGTGATTTCCCCACCATCCTTCCATCTCACCTCAGACAATCCTAGAATGTCCAAGTCTGCTCTCCTCATCTCTTTTATCACATTAGCCAATTTACCTGGTCTCCTCATTGTTCTTACATTCCAGGTCCCTAGTTTTAATTTTTCCTGTTTCTGCATTGCTTTTGCCTGGAGCCCTGGAAGGATTTCGCTTGATGACGACCTAGGGAGCCTTGTCTCCCTCTGCCGAACGCGACTCTTTCCAGTGGCTGGATTGAGTCGTTCACGTTGTTGTCTATATTCAATTTTGTCGTCATTTCCTCGGGAAAAGTAGGGAGGTGGTTTCCCGTTGCCTTCCTCCCGGTGTTTTTAGAGAGACACCATCTCTCAGCGTCGATGCCGTCCATCGTCCGTCCTTCGGTTTCTTCACCCGCTTATACCGGCGAGTACTCGGTCGTCCACCACGCACTCCGTTGAAACAGGAGGGACCCCGTGAAGGTGGCGTGGGTGAACATTTGAGCAGCAGAGGCTATTTGAGTCGCTTGCATGCCCCATTACCCCCCCCCCAATCCAATGCAATAGATTATATCTAATGACCTGATTCGATTGATATAGATAAGAACAGGGCTTAAAGTGTGGCTGGAGGGTCATGGACGGCGTCCATGCACTTATTTTCAAATATGAACACCGTCCTGCCATTTGTTGCCAGCGCACAGCCTGGAAAGATAAGGGGCGTCCAGGCACTTCTTTTTCCTACACTTTAAGCACTGAATAAGAATATAGTAGATTAGAATAGATGAGATTAGAATGGAATGAAAAAGATTATAATAAATTAGAATAGATTGTAATGTATTACAGTATTAGAATAGAATAGAATAGAATAGAACTGAAAAGCATAGATTAGAATAGATGAGATAAGAATGGAAGGGAATACTAGACTAGTCTGACTAGACTAGAATAGATTATAATAGATTAGAATAGATTAGAATAGATTAGAATATATTAGAATAAATTATAATAGAGTATGCTAGATTATACTATAGATTAGAATAGATTAGAATAGATTAGAATATATTAGAATAAATTATAATAGAGTATGCTAGATTATACTATAGATTAGAATAGATTAGAATAGACTAGAATAGATTAGAATATATTAGAATAAATTATAATAGAGTATGCTAGATTATACTATAGATTAGAATAGATTAGAATAGACTAGAATTGATTAGAATAGATTAGAACAGATTAGAATTAAGTATACTAGATTGTACTATGGATTGGAATAGATTGGAATTTAATCGAATCGATTAGAATCGATTGGAATAGATTAGAATAGGTGATAATAACTTAGAACAGAATATAATTTAATAGATTATATTAGAATACAATAAATTAGATTTGATTTGCTATACATAGTAACATTAATACTAAACTAGCAAACATTTCAAGAGATTGTCGTTGTCTGCTGTTTGCTCATCATCATCGTCGTCTCCGTCATCATCATCGTCGTTATCATCAGACGAATGAGTCGACGACGCTGCACCTGGCGGCAGCTGAAGGTCACGCAGAGGTCGTTCGAGTTCTGGTCGACGCTGGAGCCCAAGTGGAAGAAGAGAACGCGGTCAGTCAACGCAACTCCAATCATTCTTAATCCGTCTTAATCCTTCTTAATCCTTCTTAATCCTACTTAATCATTCTTAATCATTCTTAATCCTTCTTAATCTCTCTTAATCCTTCTTAATCCTTCTTAATCCTTCTTAATCATTCTTAATCCTTCTTAATCCTCCTTAATCCTCCTTAATCCTTCTTAATCCTACTTAATCCTTCTTAATTCTTCTTAATCCTCCTTAATCCTTCTGAATCCTCCTTAATCCTTCTTAATCCTCCTTAATCCTTCTTAATCCTTCTTAATCCTCCTTAATCCTTCTGAATCCTACAGTGCTATTTAAGTTAACAACGAAACCTTAAACATTTTCGTTAACCGAAAGACTTCGATTTCAGTTAACTGAAACTGAAATTAATAGTTCTGAATATTTTAAATAATAACTGGTTATTTTCTGTTTATCGTTGCTATTGTTCTCGTTGTTAGCAATATTATTATTTCCGGTGTCATCATCATCATCATCATCATCATCATCATCATCATCATCATCATCATCATCATCATCATCATCATCATCATCATCATCATCATCATCATCATCATCATCATCATCATCATCATCATCATCATCATCATCATCATCATCATCATCATCATCATCATCATCGTCGTCGTCGTCGTCATCGTCGTCGTCGTCGTCGTCGTCGTCGTCGTCGTCATCATCGTCATCATCGTCGTCGTCGTCGTCGTCGTCGTCATCATCATTTAGCAGCGTTAGTATTGCAGGTAAACAATATAATTCCAGCACTGAACACGTCATGGTCATGGGAGTCAAGCAGCAGGGGGTCAAAGAAACGAAGTGCAAAGAAGATACGAAAAATTCCAATTAATTCTTTTTAGTTTTAAGGCATGTCAACAAGAGCAGAATGGTTAGTACGTCAAATGAAGTGACCTGTGGTGGCGCCGCCACTGCAATTGATTGAATTAGTGATTGACTAAATGTTTTCTAGGACGGAATGACGGCTTTGCATTTGGCGGCAAAATATGGTCACGTGAACGTTCTGGAAGTTCTCCGTAATAAAGTCGTCTGGTCCGGTACAAGCACTAAGGTATATATTTATAGTATAATTATGGTATATATAATCATATATTAAATAATCACGCAAAATGGATTCTCGCAATAATAATACATATTATTATCGTTATTATTATTATTATTATTATTGTTATTATTATTATTATTATTATTATTATTACATTTATTATTGTTATTGTTATTGTTATTGTTATCGTTATCGTTATCGTTATTGTTATTGTTAGTGTTATCGTTATCGTTATCGTTAACGTTATCATTATCATTATCATTATCATTATCATCATCATCATCATCATCATCATCATCATCATCATCATCATCATCATCATCATCATCATCATCATCATCATCATCATCATCATCATCATCATCATCATCATCATCATGATTATTATTATTTTTAGACGGGTTACACAGCGTTGCATGTCGCCGCTCAGTCAGGTCAGACGGAATTCGTGCACGAGATGTTGACGAATGTTCCTGCGACGCTGGTCACCGTTCCACTGCAGAATGGTCAGTCCAATGGAACCGTCTCAGACGCAGAGGTCAGTCTATATTATATACTGACCAAGGGTCAGTGGAAGTTTTTAAAGCATCTATTGACCAATTACGGTCCTTATATATGACTCTGTAGTCTCTGTATATATGTCTCTGTCTCTCTCTGCCTCTGTATCTGTCTGTCTGTCTGTCTGTCTGTCTCTATCTCTATCTCTGTCTGTCTGTCTCTGTCTCTCTCGCATAAAATCAAGCATAAAAAACGCAATTGTTACTTTTCTTTATTCTTATAATCTCGTTGATTACGTGGCATTATACAATACGTGTATGTAGGCCCATATGTGTATGGAATTAGGCCTAAAATCAGGGTGCGTGTGCTTTTGTTGTTATTACACATAATTATACATATAAATGCGCATTTAAACTTTGTTTTTTATGCTTGATTTGATTTGTTGCTCTTATTTGCCAGATAAATGATTTGATTTGATTTGATTTAAATAAATACAGGCATTCAACCTTGGATTATTTACTGCAAGCAGGCAAAAACAATGAGAAGCGTAACCGTTAAAGCCGATAATTATAGGATTTCAGTTTTGGTCTAGATTAAAATTAGTATTGTGGATTAGAGTAATAAGTCTAATAATAATAATAATAATAATATGAGGTCTGCTTTTAACCTTTTTTTCTTGCTAACGATTACGATCATTGGTCAAATCTTCGGTAAATCCACTCTCTCTCTCTCCATCTGTCTCTCTCTCCATCTGTCTGTCTGTCTGTCTGTCTGTCTGTCTGTCTGTCTGTCTGTCTCTCCTATTTTTAACCTAGTTCAACCAATTCATAAATAGATGCATAATTGCATATACTTTTGCATAGCGTTGCATGCAATAATAATTGATGTCTTCTGTTGCATGATGCATTGAAGCATGGCTACACAGCTCTGCACCTGGCCGCCTTGTCTGGTCACGAGGGTCTGTCTCGGATGCTGCTCAACGTATCCGGAATCCATCCAGATGCCAGGACGGCCATCAACGTAAGCACCGACAGCAGCAGCAGCAGCAGGAACGAAGGATGGATGGATGGATGAATGGATAGATGGATGGATGGATGAATGGATGGATGGATGGATGGGATGGATGGATAGATGGATGGATGGATGGGATGGATGGTTAGATGGATGGGTGAATAGATGGATGGATGGATGGATGGGTGGGTGGATGAATGGGATGAGTGAATGGATGGATGGATGGATGGATGGATAGATGGGTTGGTTGATGGATGGATAAATGGATGGATGGGTGGATGAATGGGATGAATGGATAGATGGATGAATGAATGGATGGATGGATGGGTGGATGGATGGATGGATGGATAGATAGGTGGGTTGATGAATGGGATGAATGGGATGAATATGATGGATGGGTGGATATGCGATTGAATGCCAGCTTGCAATCAGGTACGAATTTAATGGATGTATGCATTTAATCGGCGAATGCAAGCATGCAAAATGAATAGTTTGATAGATAGATGGATGAGTGAATATGTGGTCGGATAGATAGATATATATAATTTATATATATAATATATATATATCCTATGGTTGATTTTTGGATGATTTGATGAATAATCGTAATCGCATAATTATTCGGAACTTGATTCCAAATCGCTCATAAAGCGAAGTCGCGGGAAATAGTTTATTCACAGGCGATCAATCGAAACAGAGTTGATTTCCAGGGGGGGCGGGTCAAGGTCCGGATGGTGTAGCAGGCAGTTAGTCAGACGGGTATCACCGTGGATGAAGCGGTTAGAGTTATGGTTTCCGTGAGCTTGAACTTCAACCAAACAGCGTCGAGCCTTTTCGAATGTGTTTTCCGCCTACCTTTATTAGTGGTACAATAATTGATGCTTATATGCTAAATTCGCTCGTCTTTTATAAGTTGGTCAAAATTAAATTGACTGTGGCTATAGGCTTGGAGTGCCTCTGGTAGTGCTCTTGAAGAGGCGCTAATAAATTCTCTGAATAAATGAATAAATTATCTACTATGCATCTGCTTCTATGAACACTCGTGAAACTGACGATAGATGTCGTCCCCGTGTGTTTATTTGACGCCTTTAATAATCGTATATATATATATATAATCGTATATATATCGTATATATATAAATATATATATATACGACAGGGTTCGATAGCGCTGCATCTGGCCGCTCAGAACGGACACACAGAGGTCGTTAGTCTGTTGCTGAACAAATCGACGGCAACGATACGAACGAAGGACTCCAACAGTCGAACGGGTCTTCATCTGGCCGCATCGAAGGGACACATAGACATCGTTTCACTACTACTCGGACAGGGATCAGACATCGACGCATACGATAAGGTATAATTATGCAACGCATACACATACACACATGCATACACATTCATACACACATACGTGCATACACAAGCACACACACACACACGCATACATACATAGACTCACTCTCAAACAGGCCACACCACACCACACACACTCAAGCACACACACTAGAACACAAACATGCACACACAACTGAATACATGCGCACACAAGCGCACATGCACGCATACACACACACGCACGCATGCATGCACACACACACACACACACACACACACTCACTCACTCACTCTCTCTCTCACCCACTCACACACACACATGCACACACACACACACACACACACACACACACACACACACACACAGCACACACACACAAACACACACACACGGTTACATAAGGGAATTACACGCTGATTATTATAGTTACTGAATGATCAACGACACTAGCGTTCACCTCCTCTCTTCTCCTCACTTTGGACTGGCACCAATCGAATAAACGTACAGTAACACTGGTCAACATAGAAATCGTTACTGACTGGAAAAGGCCCTAATGTGTAGCATCTTGGTGTGCTGAACACGAATATAGCCATTAAAAGTTTTTATTGGCTCTCGTTTTGAAAATATTTCATATAGTTCATTTCTTATGTTTCACCATGTAAACAACACAGCTTTCACAGTGGTTGAATGGCAAAAGACCATCAATGCCGTTTGCAGTTCCCATGGTGTGGAGAGAGCAAAGCAACCACTTAGATGACTGTTACTTCTGCTTGGTTCCTCCTCTTTCCGGTGGAATAACGAAGCAAAAGAAGTCGACAATAGTATACCCAAACATTCCGTATGCATTGAGACCAGTTCCACATGGTGATGGACTTCCTATTCCAGAACCTCCAGCAGAATATATTTTCGTTGAATCATCTGATGAGGACAAGGGTGAGCCGACATGTTCTTCTCCTGGTCCGTCAGCGTGCAGTGATCCCGATTTTCACTGTGGTGCATCATCAACCCCACACAGAATAACACAGGAAGAACTAAATGACCTTGTTCATGATTTGGACTTATCCAAAAACAAGGCAGAGTTGCTAGGATCAAGACTCCAACAATGGAATCTTCTAGAAGAAGATGTCACAATCACTTCATATAGAAAGCGCCATCAGCAGTTGGAACCTTTCTTCATGAAGGAAGGTAATCTGGTATTCTGTTCCAATATTGACGACCTCATGAATGCCTTACAGATCACTCATGACCCACAAGAATGGAGACTCTTTGTATGCTCTTCGACACTGAGTCTTAAGGCTGTGCTTTTGCACAATGGAAACCGTCTTCCATCTATTCTATTAGCGCATGCTGTCCACATGAAAGAGACATACGATAACCTAAAACAGCTACTGCATTACATTACTATAACAGGTACAAATGGCACCTGTGCGGTGATTTGAAGGTAGTTGCCATTTTAATGGGACTGCAGCAAAGATATACAAAATATATGTGTTTCTTGTGTGAGTGGGATAGTCGGGCAAGAGAGTTGCACTACGTGCGGAAGGAATGGACTCCCAGACAAAACATGGCAGTTGGACAGAAGAATATCCAGCACCCAGCTCTGGTCGAGGCTCACAAAATCCTACTACCACCCCTTTACATCAAACTAGGTGTGGTGAAGAACTTCGTGAAACCATGGACTGCACTTCGCCAGCTTTCCGATACCGGTACCTGCATGAAAAATTCCCTCGACTCAGCGAAGCAAAGATTAAAGAGGGAGTTTTCGCGGGTCCTCAGATTAGAGAACTTTTCAAAGATGACCGCTTCAACAACTTGCTCGAGGGTGATGCGAAACAAGCATGGAATGCTTTTCGTCTAGTGTCTACAGACTTTCTGGGGAATGTTAGGGCAGAAAACTACAAGGAACTAGTAGAAGACATGCTCAAGCAGTACCAGAAATTTCGCTGCAATATGTCGCTGAAGATGCATTTCCTTCACTCCCATCTCGATTTCTTCCCTGACAACTGTGGTATGGTTAGTGACGAACATGGCGAACGCTTTATTCAAGATGTTGCAACAATGGAGCAAAGGTACCAGGGAAAATGGTCCACTACAATGTTGGCTGACTACTGCTGGACACTCCACAGAGATGCTCCCGAACAGCTGTACAAGAGACAGGCAAAAAATCTAAGAACTAGTCTATGACCTGGTTTTTACAAATATTAACCGTAAGTGTATCACTATTGGAATGCATTGTGCGATATAAAATTACTTCATTTGAGATTACAAAAAAACTAGAGCCAACTAAGCAATTTCACTGTCATATTCGTGTTCAGCACATAAAAATTGATAAGAACTGACTAATTTCATTTCAGTAACATGACTTTTGTAAAAATTTGTTGTCCAGTGTAATCGACCTTATTGACCGTGCAGTGCATGGTGTGCACTCTCTTCATGTGTTGTAGGGTGGATGGACGGCACTGCACATGGCGTCAAGGTCAGGCCACCTCGAGGTCGTACGTCTGCTGGTGGAGGCAGGGGCCAACCCCCGACACGAAACGATGGCCTTCAAGGTCCCAGTCAGTCTGTCGGCCGAGGGCAACCACACGGGGGTGCTGAGCTACCTGCTCGGCAAGGACCACGACGAACACCAGCTGATGGACGACAGCAAGGTATATGGTATAGGACCATCTATTATGATTATGATTATGGTGCGACTTTTGTGGGGGGTTTATATGGCGTTCCAGTTAATGAGGGGCGCTCCTTGGTCGAGTGCAGCAATCGGTATATGAGTTCATTACCTGGGGGCGGTTCGTAATCTTATAATTATTGTATTGTATCTATACAAGTGTATGTATGTACGTGTGTGTATGTGTGTACGTATGTATGTGTGTACGTATGTATATGTGTATGTGTGTGTATGTGATACGTATGTGCGTATGTATGTGTGTGTGTGTGTGTGTGTATGTCCAATGGGACATTGAATGCATAGCAACCATGCATGTACCTGTATGAAACAATATCTGAAAGAGAATGGCAACTCAATTGTGATGTAAATGTTGAGATCGCTACGGTATAATATTATATGCAAATGCGCATGCATGAATATCTGCATGTATGTATGTATATAAATGTATGTACATGTATGAATCTATTTACGCATGCTTAATTTTTCTGCATGCATTTATTTATTTCATTTTATTTATTTTTTAATTTATTAACTTTATAAATTTCATCTATCGACAGTTCATCTTTGATCTGATGGTTGTTGGTAAAATGACGAAGAACAAGTCCGTTCGTGAGTTCGTTCTGAAGTCCGCAGCGCCAGCGGAAGTGGCGGCCAAGTTGTCGAAGATCTTCCGGTCCTTGGCCCTGCGCGAGAAGGAGCGCGCCAAGGACCTTCTCGTGGCCGGGAGCTTCTGCGAGGAGATGGCCACGGAGCTGACGGCGATCGCGGCCGGTGTCTGCCATGCAGGGCCACTCCTTAACTCCGTCGACAGCCTCGGGGTGACCTTCCTTGACATTCTGATCGACTGTCAGCAGAAGGAGGTCGTGGCCCACCCGACCGTTCAGCTGTACCTATCCGAGATCTGGACTGGTTACCTGTCCGCGTGGCCCGCGTGGAAGCTCCTTCTCTTGTTTTGCGTACTTCTCTTTGTCCCACCCGTCTGGATCGTCGTCTGTCTACCGTTGAAACACCGTTTCTTCCGTCTGCCAGTCATCAAATTCATGTCACATCTCGTCTCTCATCTCTACCTGATCGCTCTTCTCATCCTCTGCATTGTTTTTCCGCCGGTCTCCATCTGGGACTCGTCCAATCTCATTCCGCACGGATACGAGTGGCTGCTGCTCGCCTGGCTGTCCGGACTGATCGTGTCCCAGCTGACGGACTCCGAGGACCGCGCTGGGCTCGGCTGGCTGAAGGTGATCGTCATCGGCGTGGCCGCCCTCGGGGTCTTCGTCCACCTGCTGGCATTCGCCTTCCAGGGGGACCAGCGTCTCGAGTGCATCTACGTCCGCAACCAGTTCTTCGCTTTTGCCCTCCTGCTCAGCTTCATCCAACTCATGGAGTTCCTGTCGTTCCACAACCTCTTCGGACCGTGGGCGATCATCATCCGCGAACTGATGAAGGACCTCCTGCGCTTCCTCGTCGTCCTCAGCATCTTCATGCTTGGCTTCACGTTCCACCTGGCTGCCGTCTACGTCCCGGTCACCAGTCCACCCGATTTCCACCCGGACCTCGGCGATGGAAACGGGTCAGGGGGAACGACCTTCCGCACCCCTCAGGGGACCTTCGAGCTGCTCTTCTTTGCCCTCTTCGGTCTCATCGACCCTGAGAACATGCCCCCGCTGAACAGTCATCCCTGGTGGAGCATGTATCTTCTCAAGGCGATACTAGGAGTCTACATGCTGATCACGTTCATTGTTCTCGTTAACCTTCTGATCGCCATGATGACCGATACGTACGCAGACATACAATCCGCTTCTGATACGGAGTGGAAGTTCGGAAGGGCGAAGTTGTTTCGGAATATGAAGAAGTCGTCGTCGACTCCAACGCCGAT
>OX457051.1:34999207-35186707 GCA_949752735.1 Lumbricus terrestris
CAATGTTCCCATACGGGACCCATGTTCCCATAATTATGGAACCCATGTTCCAAGAAGAATCTCATGTTATGGGACCCACGTGGAGACCATAGAGGATCCATGTTTCCATTCAGGACCCATGTACCCATTTAGGACCTATGTACCTAATAAGGACCCATGTTCCCAATTAGGACCCATGTTCCCATTCAGAACCCATGTTCTTTTACAGGCCCGAAGTCTCATATTGGACCCATATTCACAAAAGGGCTCATGTTCCCAAATGGGACTCACGTGTATACCACACAGGACCCATGTTAGCGTGTAGGACCCCATGTCCCCTTAAAAGAACCGTGCTGGCAGGGTTAAGATATTACACTGTTTTCCAATAAATCCAATGGGTCTTTGTTCTTGATGCCCATACGAATTTTAGTAGTTACACAACGTGGGCTACAAAATTACAATTGCATTGTATACTACACAGTGCACAACTACGCAACGATACACTGAACAGTCTACACTACGTCATACTACACAAAACAGATCACACTACATCACACTACACAACAACAGAATAAACTCCGTCACAGTAGCCTACATGAGATGAAACTACGTCACACTACACAGCAATAGAATAAACTACGTCACAGTAGCCTACACGAGATGAAACAACGTCACACTACGCAACAGCAACAGACTAAAGTACGTCACACCAAACGACAAAAGCCTAACAGTCAAATCCTTGTCATAACACACGACACTTACAAAAAAACGTCACAGTAGACAGTATAACAGACTAAACTGTTTCACACCATGCACAGTGACTACAGCAGCCTCAGCAGGAGACTAAAAACTGCGTCATACCATAAAACAGCAGATTTAACTACGTCACAATGCACAGCAAAAGACTAACAGACGTCATACTACACAGCAACAAACTAAGCTACGTACATCACACTGAACCATTCGATATGCGGTGTTGTATAATGATTGTTTATATTATATAAAAAAAAATAATTCTGTATGATTGTGTCCGTGTGCGCATGACGGTGCAGACATTGCAATCAAAATAAACAAGCGAGATTCTTAGAGTATGGTCTCAACTGTATGAAACGATGATTAAATTAAAACAGTTTAAAAAGGTCCTTCGTTTGTTATGTTATAAATAACAGCAAAGCGTCTAACTAAATCAACGTCTGACCCCCAGTTATTTTTTCTACAATAATCTCATACTGCACACAACCCAATACAATACTTTACAATACAATAGGCCGACTTTTAACATGGTTATGAGTCTTATGACCACGACTGTGGCGCGCATGCTGTAGGATTATGGGCTACGCCAGCCAGCTTGATGGAATTTTGCTCGTGAGCAGAACGGAAACACAGGTTGCAAACCAATAGCCTATACGTAGGATGACCGGCTGGGAGCCTGGGAAAGGTCAATATCTATCTACTCATTGACTAGCCGATATCGATCTCTTTACAACGGCAATTTCTAAAAAACCGGGGACATGTGGCACATAAGTTGCTTTCATCAGGTAAAGCCACCATGCACTTACAACCTACGCCCAGGGTTTAAAGGGGGTGGGAACGCGTGGGTATACGGCGTTCCCGGGGCACTGCTCTCGAATTTAAATTATTGACTTTCTCATCATGATGGAACTCCAAAACACATGCATTTCAATACAATTCTTCGTCGGCGTTCCCACTGCTCACAGTCAGCGTTCCCACTGCTCATTTAAACCACTTTCCGTACGTCTCATGGCATATGGGCGTAGGCTACGCCCAGCGGCCCATTTGCCATGAGACGTACGGTATATATGAACTCTTATTGACCACGAAACATATTAAGGAGAACATTACTACCTGTAGTTTAGGGGTGCGAGTTTCCATAGGAGTTGTGTGAGACAACATATAATCTTTCTTAGAAGCCCACAGTAAAGACTTCATGGATTGCACTCCACAACTCTACATAAATCAACGTCTGAGTCCACTCCTATAAAATAATAATTATTATAGTTGCGTCTACAGCCTATAATTATTCTCATAGAACGCAATGGGGTAACGGTAAGTTCGGCGCCTTAATTGTGAGTTGTGACCGAAGGGCTGCAGACTCGAATCGACTTCAAGCGACTGCGAATAATATTATAGGCTGCAGTGCGTAGTCACCTTAATTGGACAAGTTGCTCACCCACAAATTACCCCCAATATTGTCTGTTCTTGGTATGCCATTTTCTGAAAGAAGAACGCGTAGCTATAGGTTATAATATTATTAGTAGTAAAGCCGCCAACGCACACCAGACCTAAGCACGTCTGTACAAGTCCATAATAGGCCTAATTAATAACTAAACAATCGCTAAAATTAATTGCTGATTAGTCAGCGTGAATAGGCGTAGGCTAGGCCATAGAAACACAGCCCTGGATTTGAAGCTTCTAAGATAACTGAAAAGATAAGAAAACAATTGGAAAAATTTAGTTCATTCATCTGCCTCGCTCTAACAGAATGCTCACTTGAAGTGTACTCATAAAACCTCGAAGGTATAGAAACCTACATGACATTGTAGTTTCTATAGCTATAGGCTAGGCCTTGTAGTGTGGCTATGTGATGATACTACCGGCTGCCAAACTCGTACGAGAAACCTTGAATTAGTATCTTAATGCGAAGTGTGGAATCACAGCAATAAATTTATATCGCTAAACAATAGTCTCCGATCACAAATAATTTATACGCTAGGCTTGCCATGTCTTAGAAACCAAGATTTTAACGCTAATTTACAATTTGATTGAACAAAAGCGACGTCGGTGGTTTTGAAAGGTCGCGGACGACAATTAACAGGCGACGGCGTCACAACTTTGACGGCGCATCTGTACTTTTGCCGCTTACACCATTAAATGAATGCGCAGGCTACATATTTCGAGAAGATTCTACATTGAATGACGTACCTATAATGATATACCAGCGCTGGAAAATGATAGTGAATTTAGCAATTAATTGTGTCATTAATAATATCCACATACAACAATAAGCTACATAAAAATTGTTGCAAACGAATAAAAGATTGATTCTCATCGATCATTGAGGTCGTTAATTGAGACTTGAATTGGCCACATACCACAGTCAGGAATTGCGTCATTGGTGTAATCTGCCTCTAAATATATCGTCGCTGTAGAAGTGAAAAATTTTCGTATCGAGAGAAAAATGATTTATCGTTCATCCGGGTTTTAATTCGCGCGATACATAAACACATAAACAGGTAAATTTTATAGTGTTACGTTTAAATTTATGAAACGCCGCTCGTGCGTTTGCATAGCTGTTTTAAGATACCTACGGACGACGATCTAGTGGGTAGATTTGGTTGTTGTAGACATCTTGTCTGTGCTTGTTAAGTCGGTGACCTGAATAGCTTCGGTGCCCGCTCTTTACTTCTCATCTTCAATTTGCCAGCTTTCCGCTGCTTAATTAATGGCGAGATTTCGGGCATGACTCATTTAATCCGCGATTACGAGGTGTTTATGAAAGCCGACTCGTTTGAATCGATTGTTTGTTTGATATGGCGACGCGGGAAAACGAAGTTGCTTGACGGGTATATAATTTGAGCTTTGATTTGCAAGTCAGCATAATTCTGAACATAGTTTAGAGTTTGTGGCAGTTCACTTAATATCGTGTGTTACGCATGTGGTTAGGTTTCATGTTCCCGGAGGCGTTTGTTAATGCACGGAAGTTGTAGATAAATATTATATAGGAACCCTTGGTAAATGTGTGGCATTAGTCGACTAAATTCTTGTTTTCAAATACTAGTTGTAGCTTGTTGTGGCTGAACACATTTGCTGATTGTGCATTGCGGCGGTGTATAAGTCATTTGGTCTGATATTGGGGTTTATGTTTGTTATTTTGTCAGTGATCATTTTACTGATCTGCTGTTTGTCATAGTTGGCATCTACCATTGATCGCAAATCTTTATTTAGCATCGTATCGTAACTCTGATGGCAAATGTTTGGAGTTCCCGTTCTATCAGATTCTTGAAAGTTTGGTGACTGCGAAGAGAGAATTTCACTAACTAGTATCCCTTTTGTGAAGAATGACATATGAGGTTCTTGGTAAACTGGTGTCTTGAAATCACATGGATTTGCAGTTGTAGTCTTAAGGCAATTGACTAATATTGATGTGTTTAAGTAGCAATGTGTGACATGTTTCGTTGCTTTGACTTGATTTATTGAACGACAATGTCATGTCCAGAACAGTTGGTCTGCATAGAGCTCTGTTAGCAAGGCAGTGTTGTAAAAAAGCTACGTGCATTTAGTTGAAAATCCTGTGATTCTTGGAAGGTCTAATACTTCCATGTGCATGTTCTGGTGCTCTGTCTATGAAGAAGTCATCTCTGATCTTTCTTGTGCAGTTTTGATATTAGACCGTTTGTGTCTTATATGGAGAGTTTGATGACCAAGACTGGATCAAAAGAGTAGCATACGCCTTTTATGCAGCAGCAGCATTTGTAGTTTAACGTCACTGTGTGGTAACAAAGACCATTAGCGACGCCCTCCTCCTTTATCCAGGCTTGGGACTGGCACTTGCAGAGTGCACCCAGTGGCAGCTCTAGTTCCCTTTTATGCCTTCCAAGTATTAATGACCAATTACTACCCAATAGCGAAAAACAGGTGTGCAAAGGAAGTTGTTGGCAGGTCACTCCAATCACTTGTGCTGCTGTCAAAACTGTGAGGCGCCACAAGCAGAGGTACCAAGTGGTTATGGCTGAATATGAAGAAATATTCAGACATTTAATTTATGTTTAAGTAATTGTATCTATGTAAGAATCTGTGTATACCATGAAACTCTTTATTCAGACCATCTTATATTGATTGCTTGCTTGTGTTTTGTGTGCTATGTAATCCATTCATGCATCTATTCGAAAACTTGTGTGACGTCCCTTCAAGGAACTTAACCTAGAGACGCTTTTGTCTCTGGTGCACCCAAAAAACCAGGTTTAGTGAGGAAGGATTCTGGTAGATTACATGGGTGGTTACAGTACTCGTTGCTCTAAAGGAAGGCCATTCCAATTCCAGACTACTGGGCCAATCACAGAGAAGACTTGGGTTGTAGTTAGCCATCCCAATTGATAATAAGCAAAGCTGATGCGATATTTAGCATAAAATTTCTTGAATGTACACACGTTGAATTTACTCAGTGGTGTGTCTATGAAAGGGGATAAATAAATGACTTAACTCAGTCATAGTCAGTTTCCGATGTTAGCCATTTGGCTGCAACGGGTACGAATAAATGATCTCCACTGTCCCAGGTCATCTGTCGAGTCCAGTGCTGCTCACCTTAGTGTTAGTCCAAGTGATGTTATTCAAAGAACAGTTTGTAACAAAATGTGCTTTGTTCTTTAGTATGGAATTGTTTAATGGGATGCCCATTGGTATTTTTACAAATGTTTTGTTCAGATAAGCATGCTAATGAGATATTTGAAGGCATACCACTAATATAATCAAACACAAAGACTTCAAAGGCAGCTACATGATAATAAACCTGACTTCAGTAGATGACGCTTCCTTTGAAGTGATCAGTTTCTTTGAAGTGATCAGTACCCCTTGGTAATGGCTGGAGTCTATCTAGAACTTTTGAGCCTGAACTTTAGGAGAGAAGTGGCAGAGTGGACAGAAACTGACCACTGTACCATACCATAGGAGGGACATGGAGAGTGGACAGAAACTGACCACCATACCACTATGAAGAGTGCATCTTAAATCAGCAATGAGCATGTTGTGAGGTGTTGAAGGGTGCCATATATTTTATTCATTCAAGAATTTCTACAGCTCCTCTTCAAGGGGACTACTCAGATGCGCTCCCAACTTTAGTGTGGGGATAAAGTATAAAGTGCAGTTTTGATTGAATAAAAGAGATGCTTCAGCAAGAGTCCCAGGGAGCAGTCTTGTGGGAGCCCATTTGAGACCACTGTGCCCACCACAAAAAAGGCTTGCCTCCGCTTAGTTGCAGCTCGTGCGAATTTACGAATGTAAATGTTTTGTTGCATTACGTTGCCAGGATGATCTGGTTGACATGCGGGATTGTCAGCCGAGAGTTGAAGGGGGGAGGGAGGAGATCCCATCAGAAAAGAACAAGTTTTCCTTCTGCACTTTCATTCTGTAGAAAACTTGGCTGTCGAAGAACAGTGACCTTTTTTTAGAGGCTAATGCAGCAAAGGTGATGCCTGTCAGTCACTTTCAGATGCTCAGACTACTAAAAATTAAGTCGAAAAACTCCGACATGTCCACGACTGCCCCTCAGGTTTAGCTTAACACACATCTTTTTAAAATGCTCTCTTGGTTCTAGAGGTACTTAATTCTAAGCATTTAAGTGTCAGACATCGCTTTGATTGGCGTTAGGGCCATGACGTGCAAATGCTTACCTTGCTGAGAATGATGATGGTTTATCATTTATGGCCATGGGATGAATTTGATTTCATTGTGGTCTTGTTACGTCAAAACTTGTCACCCAGTTTCAGCTACACACACTGTACACACTTTTGCGTTTGTGTAATATCTTTTGATCTAGGGCATCTAACATACACTTCTCACCTGACTTAGTTTCTGAATTGAAGCATATTCTTACCTTTTTGTTTGCTCAACACATTGTATCTATCAATGTTAATCTGTATTTGTTTAAAATTGTTATTGTGCACTTATTAAACACCCATGTCTAACAACAAAGTGTAAACTGATGACACTGAGGAATAGCTGTGAATGAAGGTTTAATAGTGAAGGTCCCAATTCAATTGCCCTCACATGGGGGTGGGTGGGTGGGGAAAGAAGAGGCTCAAACGACTACCCTACAGGTTGCAAGACTATTGTGCTGATCAATCAACTAACTGTGTGTGTGTGCAGCTCATTTGTAAACTTCTGGCGGAGGGGAGACTTTAGACGAGCTGAATGAGGAAGAACTTGAGACATGATATATACTGGTCTATGCTGAAGAGTCAAGTCTTCACCACATAATTATATGTGTATACACGCTCATGTACATATATTTTTATATCTAATACTATGTAGCTATGTATGTATATACATATACACCACATATATATTATATGTATATGTTTATATAACATCTATACGTATATATTATATATAGCATATATAAATGCACACAGGAGGCAATATAACGGATTGCGTGGGCCGTTGTATGGCATATCCAGGTTGTCTGTTCAGTTGTTTTCGGTATCGGATTTTTGCTAGCCAGCCATTGGCCGTCACCGCTGCCGCCGCTAAGTGGACGATTGATTTGGCAGCCTGCCAAGAAGCATTTTATCTCTAGCCTTGCTTAGCCGCGATCTTCTGCTTGGTCGTACAGCGGCCGTCGATTGTAAACATTCTCTGCCCGGTGCAGTAATCCCATTGGTCGATGGTTTGAATCGCGTCTTGCCGGTCTGAATCGGGTTACCGCGACGAAGTGATTGGCTGGGCCTTACGCGCGCGTGTGTTTGCTTAGTAGCTATTAACAGGCTCAGGTGTCTCTGTCTGGGCTGGGGTAGGATTCTTGTGGTTGTCGGAACTTCCGTTAGATAAATTCCGACGAATTTAATGACTGTTACAAGTCTCGTTGGCCTGACTGCACTCGGAGAACCTTATGATACTGGCGGATAGAGTAACCACTGGAAGTAAATACACGTGTGTGTGTGTGTGTGCCGTTTATGGATCTTATGTAATTACTGATATTGGGTGGTTATTGCAGCACTTAAGTTATGAATAGATGGTTGATTCAAGTACAGTTGTAGTAGGCAGAATTGTAATGGACTTGACGAACAGGATACAAATTCTACACTCATAATAAAGGTCATGTCACTGCAAGTGAATAATTTGACCCCCCCTGCTCTGGTCTCTCTGGTAACTGGACTTGATCCTTTGCTTGGTTCGCTCAACAACATCTGTGACGTGATGCAGAAATCGTGCATGAGCTGGAGCTATTGTGTGCTTAGCCTTGAGTCGGTTATGAACTCGGCAGCATGGCTTATTGCTCGCCTCCCACTTTTCTACTGACATAACTGATGTTTTATACTTTCTTCCTCTTGTGCAATTCAACGTGCTTAAGTCTTAGGAACTCGAAATGACAAGAGCTCTCCTAAATGCCTTTGTGTACCACCCATTTCTGCATCCTCTTCCACCATCTCCGGTCTACTGATCAACTTGATCTCTTAGTTCCGTGGGCAGGGACTGCCATGGCCAACACTGTCTTTGCCGTTGTGGTCCTTCTATGCGGAATGACCTCCCCCTCAATTCATAGTGAGATCTTATTTAGTTGCCATCCTCATTGCTTGGCTGCTTTAAGACGCTCTTATTTCCTGTCACGCTGTGAGCTCCTCTGAATAGCCACTGTAAGAGGCGCTTTATAAATTCTCCTCTACGATATGATATAAATTTATGTTTATACGGTGCCGTAACATGGCCATGCCATTACAAGGATGTCTCACATACAACTAACAGCAGGGTAGCCCTTATAAAATAGGTAAAGTCTTTGGTCCTGATTTGAAGCATATTCTTACCTAATTATCATTCTCCCCAGTCTCTTATTTTGTTGCAATTTTAGGCAACAACAATACTTTGAGTTATCTTTTAGTTTTTACATAAATTTCGTGTTTGGCTTTCAGATGCCACAAGACAATGAGAGTGCAGCGCTAGACTAGAGACCAACGCCGCCACCGCCGTAATCTCTGCAGTTGCGACGAACGATGCAGCTGCGCAAGAAGATCATCACACGAAGCAGTATCGTAAACAAACGCACAAAGCCGGTCTACACGAAGCTGCCCACGACGAGGGCTAAATGCTTGAAGAAGAGAAAGTCGGACAATAACTACCAGGTACGGCCTTCTCCCCAGTTACCCTCAGGCCCATCCATTCATTCATCCATTCGTTGCGCTGGTTTAGATATCGCAGACAGCCGGGTTTCCGTACCTTCGAGATACCGGAAGGCGCTGTAATTTTTTTTAGTTTTGTACGTGCGTGTGTGTGCTTACGTACGTGCATTTCATAGATGCATACATACGTTACTTAGAGTGTTGCATTAATGCATGCATAGATGATCGTTGAATGTATGCGTGCGTGCATGCACAAAAAAGTTTTCATGCGCACGCACACACACAGCAAATAGCTGATGGAAGTTGAAATGCAGACTTGGATATTTAATTCAGCGTTTCCCCTGTTGGGGCCACAAAACCCATGGGTGCCATGGACCTTCCCTTGTAATACTGATGCTGGATGGTAAATAGAGTGCCGCATGCAGGTAGTTTAGAACTAGTGGCAACATTGCAGTTCAGTACAAGGGGACTATTAATCACCCTTAAATCACTTTCATAAACTTATATAAACAATTAAACTTTGCATATTAAACTAAAGAACTGACTGGAAGGATAGTTGGTGAGATTAAGGTAAGATGTCGTAGATTGCAGGACTTTTAGTTTAATATTTTTTGTAACTTCCTTTCTCTGCAAGGAATTGTAGATCTATGACTGCTTGCGTTGGTTCCTGTCACTTCAATAGAAAAAAACTGGGAGCGTTTGAAAGGGTGAATATTTCCTAAAGCAGTGATATTATTGAAAGGAATTTAATTATGCTGCATTTTAAATTCTCTTGATAAATTGTTCTTGTTCAGGAGCTGCACGTAACGCCTGTGAAGATGCCTGCGAAAGCTGAAAACACGGAACCTGTAACTTCGTCTTCGACGCTGTGCACAAGGAGCATGAGGTCAACCCATAGAGGTCACGGAAAGCCAGCCTACTCCTCCAACGAGGCACACATGATGAGACCAAAGAGAAAAGCGACGGGTATGAAGCATCTCGGCTCGTCATTCTTACACGTCACTAATTGCCACTAGCGCATGAGAAGTGCTGCATACCTCGGGTTCTCTATTGGGAGCTTGCTATAATGAAAACCCTGAACAATAATCTACAGAACAATAATGTGGGGCATGGTGGTGTTGTTGCCTTGAAGCCGAAAGGTTCGAGGTTCGAATCAACCTCAAGTTGCCGCTTAGGGACCTTGGGCAAGTCCTTCACTCGCAATTGCTCAGCGCTTTCGGCGTGAAACTTCGATGCAGTGTCCGCTCTGCAGTCGGGAGCGCCTCTGAGTAGGGAGAGCTTGAAGGGGCGCTATAACAAATGCTCATACAAACAAACGAACAAATAATCTACTATTCTCATTTCACTTCACACTGTAAGCACGTTACAAGTTGTCAACGCGATTTATATTACGTGAATATATAATATTGCTGTTGGCATTTTGCATTAATGCAAGTGCAGCCTGTCAGTATTTATCATCTATCATTGATGTCTTTGACATTTACCTACCAGAATGTTTTGAAATGAATTGTATGCCTGGGACAGAAACCGGTTGAAGTGTAATTAGAATTATTTTTCGTGAGAGCTTACTGGAACTTTTTCTCTTTTTTTGTTTTCCATCCAGGTGGGAAGAAATATTCGCAGCGAACGGGGTCAGAGCCTGACAGTAGTCCTCCGCGCACCACATCAACCATTCTGGGAACATTGTTTTCTCCGGTGTTTCACCTAGCGCCCGTAACTGCTTATCAACCAGGTAACTGACCATATACAGGACCTCGGCAAGGCCATTGTACTCAAAATCACATCTTCGATGTGCGAGGGTTTTATTTCTGTGCATAGCTGTAACTAATTTTACCTGTGGTGTCTAAATGCTATCAGTAAATCAACGTTGAATTTCAGTTACTGGCAGATTTTTAATTTAGTGGAAGTTCCTGCACTGGATTACTTCTTGAATGAATGCAATGTGTTGACGACTTCTCATAGTGCCGGTTATCTTTATAAGTTGATTTAGATTATTGCATTGTGTATGACCTTGTTATGAAGCGTTCCTCTCAGCAGAAGTCTTTCAGAAGCGCTCCCAGTACTTGAGACCCCGAGAAAAGAGGCAGGATTTAAGGTGAAAGGAAGATGAGGAAAGACTACCATTGAGAAAGACTGAGCGAACTGATGGTGGAAGTCCATTCCGTACAGAGGGACTTATGCAGGCAAAGCATCTGGATTGACTGACATGGGGAAATGAAGAGGTCAAGCCGATCAGAGGAGATCTATGAGGACGCAGCGAGCTATCAGAGAGATGCACAAGATCATTAAGATACTTTGGAGCAAGGGTACAGTTTGTGGGTTCTCAAAAGACTCTTGTATGGCACAGTTGCAGTTGGGCAATATTTCAACTGAATGCAATTTTTCCTGTTTAGATTTTGTTAAAGAAAGTGATTCGGAAGAGCCGAACCAGTCCTTACACGTTGCGGACAGTTCACTTTCACAGGATGGTAAGTACGGCAGTCCTTAAATTGCGTGTATTTTAGTGCATCTGCTTGGAATATCCTCCTCTATGGCCTGTGTTCCCTTCCACGGGTCTTTTCTAACTCTTTTTATAAACTACTCTAGACTCCCTCTTTGGTTTTGCCTGGGTGAGGGAGCGCCTCTGCATAGTTATATTGAAAGGTTCTATATAAATTCCTTAGATAGATAGTAGATAGAAGATGATAGATAGTAGATAGATAGTCGATAGATAGATACGATTAGATAGATACGATAGATAGATAGAAACAATGGATGTATGGACGGACGGATGGATAGAAATGTCGCCTTTAAAACAATACATGTATGGAAACGGAAAACGGTTGTTGATTCTTTTCCAGGCAAAGAGAACAAAGTTCCGTCGGTTGCGTCGTCGGTTGACAGTCAGGTGTTGACAGCCGAGGAGCCGTGCGACACGACCGCCCCCACTCCTCCGCTCAAGTGCGTCAACTCCTCGTCCTCCGCGCCACCGATCTCGGAAGAGGCAAGGATGCCGATCGCCACCACAGCAGCAGACGTAGCCTTCATCACCAGCACTCCATGCCACCCGGCGACCCTACCTTCGACGGCTGGTTCCGTGCATGCGGACGGACGGCACGCGGGGAACCAGTCGCTGGACTGCTGTTCGACGGCCTGTCTGCTGGAGGATGACGGCGAGATAATGCTGGATGAGCAGATGGAGGACTGGGACCAGGAAGTCTTCGACCCGTGAGTAGGATTATGGATTGTGGACGTAGCGGACGTTGTTGGACCAGTCGTTTATGAGGCTCCTTTTTTTATGTGTTGCGATGTTCTGGCTGATTAAAGCATTGTTGCTTTTACGAATTAAAATGCATTTCAATTCAATTCAGGAGCTTTATTGAATACGAATTTTTTTTATACAAGTACATGTTTTGTTGCTACAGTTAGTGGGTGTCGTAGGGTAAACCTAAAAGGAACAATATCTAGCGGAATTGCCCCTTTTTCTTGCCCCAGCATTTGTGTCGCAAGCCCTCATGTCGTGTGATCAAGTGGTTAGCTTTACGGACTGTCTACCGAGAGGTCGGGGGTTCAAATCCATGCTGGAGGAGAAAGATTATATTCCAAGATTTCTGTTTTGCTGACTACTCCCCAATCGAGTTTCGGTGTACTTAATGCAGCCGAGCTTTTGAACCGCTGCCCCAGTTTACTTTTCATTTGCTTTTATTCCAAATGACCGCATTTATCTTAAAATATTACTGACTACTTTTGTACTGCCGTTGCCTGTATTACCACTGGACTTGGGTCAGTAAAAACAATAATTGATTGGTTGGTTGATTGATTTATTGATTGATTAAGTTGGTTGATTGATTGAGTTGGTTAGAGTGCAATTGAATCTTGATATTCCAACATGCCGATCATTGGACTGTTATGCACCATTTTACTTTTACCGCTTAATAAATTTCGCCGTTAATAAATCAATAAATTTAATAAATTTATTTATAAATTAATAAATTTCACCGTTTTGCCGCTTAATAAATTTGGTGATGTTTGCGGTTTTCATTTTTTGCTGATGTTACTGTTTGATAAATTTATTGACGTGAATATAGGCAGTTAAGTTATGACAGTGTTTTATCACCCAGTGTGTCAATGTGATTTATTTAGATATTATTTTATCAGACATCTTCCTCCACTGACGGATGAGCTAAGAATCAAGGCACCAGCACTTCCGCTAAAGACGAGGAGTGCTCCTGAGTTCACTCTAGTCCTCGATCTGGTAGGTGGTGGTGGTCGTGGTGTGGCGGAGATAATGGTGGTGATAGTGGTAGTGTCTGAAGATTTAACTTAAATTCGTTTTTCTCTTTTTTTACATCTTTGAAACGGGAATTGATTTCTGCTGTCTGCTATTTTGCAAAGATTTTATATCTGTTGATTGTGAAGCCAGTTGTTTTTGGTTTGATTGTCAGTTCCTTTTGTAAAGCTTGCTTTTATTATTTTTTAAAATTTTCTTCTTCATTTGCTATGGGTGTTTTCTTTTGTGTACAGTTAGGTTCTAAGGACTGTTTTGCATTTTATGGCAATAGGTTAAGATTGATTATTTTTACAGTTAGGTTAAGACTGATTATTTTTTGCAGTTAGATTAAGACTGATTATTTTTTGCAGCTAGGTTAAGACTTATTTTTTGCAGTTAGATCGATGCTGTTTGTATGTTACTGATGAGGTTTCGCTTGCTTTATGTGCATGACGTGATTTTGTCTTCTAGGATGAAACTCTGGTTCACTGCAGCCTAACGAAAGTGGACGACGCAGTTTTCTCGTTTCCAGTTCTCTTTGAGGAAGTAACTTACCAGGCGAGTATTGTATTGTATCTATTAATTTATATGGTGCCTCTCAGTTTTAAGCTTTGAGGCATAGAGGCAAAACAGAGAGATAGAGTCAGACAGAGAGAGAGAGACAGAGGCAGACAGACAGGGACACAGACAGAGAGAGAGGGAACTAATCAGAGGCGCTCTCAATTATGAAAGCAAGGGCCGTGCGCAAGTTACTTGGTTTGTGTATGTGAGACTTGGAGCTTGTATGAGAGACAGGGAGGTCGCCTAACCTTGTGGAAAACTCTGGAACTTGTAGCAAAGGCATAGTGAGAGTAAGATGAAAACGTTATGTGAAAAGGAGAGTCTCAGGTCAAGAGGATAGGGCAGAAACAGCAACAGAGTATCATAGTGAAAGTGATGCAGAGTAACAGGGAAACAGAGTAACAGGGAAACAGAGTAACAGGGAGACAGAGTAGTAGGAGACATGACTGGAGAGGGAATACGTTATTCTCATTTTGTTTCATGCTTTACGGGAGGTTGTCATCTTTCTGTTGTCGTTAGGTGTACGTTAAAACGCGGCCACTGTTTCGTGAGTTCCTCGAAAGAGTTTCTCGACTCTTTGAAGTCATCGTCTTTACTGCTTCGAAGAAAGTCTACGCTGATAAGCTTATGAATCTTCTAGATCCGAAACACAGGCTAATCAGGTGAGAAGCTTATGAATCTTCTAGATCCGAAACACAGGCTAATCAGGTGAGAAGCTTATGAATCTTCTAGATCCGAAACACAGGCTAATCAGGTGAGAAGCTTATGAATCTTCTAGATCCGAAACACAGGCTAATCAGGTGAGAAGCTTATGAATCTTCTAGATCCGAAACACAGGCTAATCAGGTGAGAAGCTTATGAATCTTCTAGATCCGAAACACAGGCTAATCAGGTGAGAAGCTTATGAATCTTCTAGATCCGAAACACAGGCTAATCAGGTGAGAAGCTTATGAATCTTCTAGATCCGAAACACAGGCTAATCAGGTGAGGAGGCTCTCTCAGACGGCTTCATGACTTCTTTCCCATGGGCACATTAACAAATAAAACATGTAGAAGTGTCTGATGGTATTACAATACAACATCAAGCGTTTTTGCCAATTCATGTATGTGACTTTGGCTGAGAGAAGAGACCACTTGTTGAGAGTGGGCTTAACAACAGTTCCCATGCGCTGATATCATAAAGTCGTGGTAACAAATTCAGGGCATTTGGTCTAAAGTTTAAAGTTTTTTTTTGTATCTCCAAGATAAACGCGCTTGTTCAGAGGCCAAATGAGAACAGTTTTCAGACTCAATTGGATGCTTTGAGTATTATCAGCGTTTTGTGTTAAGAATTAATTGTCTTTTCTTCTCATTGTTCATTGACGAAGCTGCTTCTGTTGTCTGTGTCTTTTAGACATCGTCTTTTTCGAGAGCACTGTGTCTGTGTCAACGGTAATTACATCAAAGATCTTAACGTTCTCGGCCGAGACTTGTCCAAAACTATCATCATCGACAACTCTCCTCAGGCATTTGCTTATCAGGTACACTTTTGTTACTAAATTACTATTATTATTAAATTATTTTAAAAAATTGTTTTTATCAATGGTACTTTTTCTTATTTAAATGTCATGCCATGCAAATCAAAGTGCAGTATAAGTCGTTAGTCATCATAATAACATACTTATATATTTGATTTAGGATTACGCCTGATATTTGCAAACATTTGAGTTTTTATTGACTCTATGAGATATTTTTATCTTTATATTGCTGTTATTATTATTACTTTTATGCTCTGAGTTACTTGTGATCCATCAGGGAGTTAAATATTAATTAATCCTTTACCCGTTTGCCCCGAGAATATCCGCTGAAATCGGGCTTAAAATTTAAAAATGAACGGGTAAAGGGTTAAGAACAGAATATTGTTTATTGTTTTTAAACGTTATTATTATTGTTATTATTATTTTTATGCCCTAAGGTACATAACTATGATCCCTCAGGGAGTTAAATATTAATTAAGAACAGAGTATTGTTTATTGTTTTTTCTAAGTTATTATTGTTATTGTTTAATATTTATAATTGTTGTGCTTTTGTATATATTTTGACTTTTCTATACTGCTTTTTCGGTACCTTGATTAAGGAGCTATCCGGTTATGCATATTTGGCATCTTATTTGCAGTCTTTTTACTGATATTTAGCTTATTGTTTTGTAGGACAAAATATTTTCATACATGCTATAATGCACAAGAGACTTGACTAAATAGACATTAGATCTTTGTATGTGGCCTTATTAAACTGTGTATACAGTAGCCTGAAGACTCATTCCATTTTCAACTTACTTAAAGGTGCTTTAATTCTTTTAAGTTTTTGGTGATCAGTTTATTTAGTTGGTTCTGATATTTGTTACTAGATGGGTAGAGCTGTGAGATGCTTTATGTTGATTTAACATTTTTCAAAGTTTTTTTTTTTGAACTGTTTTTCCAGCTGGACAATGGCATCCCGATTGAGAGCTGGTTTGAAGACAACAGCGACAATGAACTTATGAAACTTATGCCTTTCCTTGAAGACATTGCGATCAAGGTATGCGTTGTATGCACTCCTGATTGCACCTTGTATGCGTTGTATGCACTCCTGATTGTACATCTTATGCGTTGTATGCACTCCTGATGGTACCTTGTGTGCGTTGTATGCACTCCTGATTGTACCTTGTATGCGTTGTATGCACTCCTGATTGTACATCGTTTGCGTTGTATGCACTCCTGATGGTACCTCGTATGCGTTGTATGCACTCCTGATTGCACCTTGTATGCATTGTATGCACTCCTAATTGCACCTTGTATGTGTTGTATGCACTCCTGATTGTACCTTGTATGCGTTGTATGCACTCCTGATTGTACATCGTTTGCGTTGTATGCACTCCTGATGGTACCTCGTATGCGTTGTATGCACTCCTGATTGCACCTTGTATGCATTGTATGCACTCCTAATTGCACCTTGTATGTGTTGTATGCACTCCTGATTGTACATCTTATGCGTGTTGCTGCAGTCAAGAAACTTTGCATATGTTTGGACTTATTTCTCAAGAGCCTTCTCAAGAGCTTTTTCGTATTGACCTGGTTTCTGATCGGCAGGGTAGTTAGCTTTGTTTACTTGGCTTTAATTGTGCTGGTTGTTTGGTGGTGTTCACCTGGTTTCTGATATGCCGGTTGGTTGATATTGTTGACCTAATTTTAAGCATGTTGATTGGTTTGTGATTTTGACATGGCTTAAGCTGAAGTATGGAAACGCTCTAATTCTCCTGTTCATTCTGGTTGTGTTTGCATGTGTAGCGGGAAGACGTCCGGCCACAGATCCGTGCGCGGTTTCGGCTGCACGAGCTGCTGTCGCAAGATTGATGATTGCGTCGTCGTCGATTCCTCTAGAAACTCTCTCTCCATAGCAATATCAAACTATGACCATCGGCCAACTTTCCAAGAGCAACCGGACGGAAGGACGACTCTTCTCTTCGTCTTAGATCGTGGACTCATGAACTCACAATTTCCCGCGTCTATCTTATCTCAGAAAAACAAAAACCGACATTATTCTTGCACAGTGGTAGTCACAAACGGCAGCAAGGGAGGCAGCGGCGGGTGCCGCCTGCTGTGGACTCTCTCTCTATTTCTCTCGTGCGCATGGGTTGGATCATGTAAATTTCTACGTTGCAAAACTGCAAGGATTTTAATTGTACAAAACGTGTAATATTATGATCAAAAGTCGAAGTATTTAGTTTTATGTCGAAGGGACAACTGCTAGTGCGGAGACAGAACTCTGGAGATGATTACGCGGTTGGTTTCGTTGGCATTTTTAAAGCATTACGTGCGGAAACCTTCCTGTTCTTATCAAGACAATTGACATCAACGGGAAAACTGTTTGGGAAAGGGGAATTCCTCCGGCTTCTGTTTTCGCTCGTTTTTAAAATTTGATGTTTCTCTGATCGCTGCTCAGGAAGTTAGTAGTTGTGGCTGCGTACGTCGTGTCCAGGCAATGGACGCGTTTTCATAACCGCTGTTGCCTACCGCGTTTTTTTCGTGCTTTTGGTTTTGTGCTCGTGTTGAAATTTATTCAAATGCAGCTGCTTTGGAGTGGGATGGGTAAGGTTATCATGATGTTGGCTAGCTATAGTCACTAATGTTCGTTAGAAATCATTCACTTCGTGGCAGTTTCTATTCGGAAACTGCTTGTGATGGAGGTTTATAAGAAATTTTCATGCGCTCTTAACCCTTACCGCTCCGATTAAAAATTAATTGGCCCGAAATTGTCCGGTGGGAGCGGACACATGAGCGGTAAAGGTTAATCGGCTGCGTGTACGATAAAACTT
Organism: Lumbricus terrestris; assembly: GCA_949752735.1. Lineage (NCBI taxonomy): Eukaryota > Metazoa > Annelida > Clitellata > Crassiclitellata > Lumbricidae > Lumbricus > Lumbricus terrestris. The sequence continues at coordinate 35,017,179 of OX457051.1, forward strand.
TTGATGAGCGAAAACAAACTTTATTATTCCGTTTATTTATTATTCAGTTTAGCGATGCTACTATTATTATTATTTAACTGAAAGACGGAGTCTGCTTTTCTGTTGGAACAACGTTTCTGTGTGTATTTTGTACGGCTTTTTATACAGTTGCTGTGCATGCTCTGTAGGTTGACTGAAACTTTTTCATTTGGTCTGTTTGTTAATTCTTCGGCCAGCTCTGGAAATCGGTCGGTGAAATTGTTACAGTGGGTGGGTAAAATGAACCAGCAGGGCTTGGTTACTATGGACTCCAGTGCATTTGTAACATGGAGCTTGATGGTATGTTTAGGGTTAACTTGTTTAAGCACATGTGGATTAGAGAATTTATTGAGTTTATTTTAAGCATTGGCTTAGTGTTCAACGTACCATTCTCATTAGTAAAGTAAGTGAAGAAAGTTTCCATGTGGGACGTTAAGGAGGCGGTCATTTCCTTCCCTTCACCCCTTGAGCTGACAATGAACGCTTCCATCTGCTTAGTCACAGAGTCATGTGTGCGTAAGCAGTTTGTTACGAAGGTTGAACCTGTAGCCGCACGATCCGAAACCAAGCATGTTACTGATTGGATGCGGTGTTTCGTTCATTCTCTTTACGTCATCTTTTTTTTACATTGCCTTTACGTTACCGTTTCTCTGTAGATTGATTGACAGTTTATGTCCACTAGAGGGTGGAAGTTCATTTGGGGCTGGCATAGCGTTTCTGTTGTTTTCAGTCTGTGTTGATTAATTACTAATATGTTTCTGTCTATCTTTGCTGCTGTTTAGATCTACTATCCTGAACGATTAAACAGATTCTTCGTGTATCAGGTCGCTTATTTTATTTAATCGGATCTGTTTGCTTTTTCAAACGGATGGATGGCAGCACGTTTTGTCGACATTTTGGGTTCAGCTGATATTTCTTTCGGATGCATGGTGTTTGTTAAACATCCCTTTTTCTCATCTGTTGGAGCAGCATTGTCAGGAAACGGTTTAACCCTTTAATGACGGGCTGCATTGGTTTCTTAGTGTACATCTTTGTACACAGGGCCGAAAGTGAGCAGGGTCTGCAACCCGGTATTGATTTTCATGACCTGCTGGTGCCGGGTCACGTGTTTAACAATTTTGGGCAAAAAATAGGTAAAAATTGTAGGAATTTGAAATTTTTTGGGCAAATGACACAAAAAGGTCGTCATAACAAATTTCGACTCAAAGGTGTCAGTCGGCTCATCCGCCTAAGTCAGACCCGGCAACTTTTCCAAACCACTTTCAGCCCTGTTTGTACATGCTCATGGTAAAAGGTTTTGGCTTTGAACAGCAGTTCGTGGTTGATCTCTGAGTACTCATTTTTGTCGTGCTCATCTCACTGTGAGTGGATTGGTCTGAACGACGAATGCGTACATGTGAATTAAGTTCACTGACTGGCATATTTTTATACATCTAATATGTTTTCATTATGTTATGTTTAATTTCTGAATTTTAAAGTGATTTTAGCGTCTTGTTGATGCTACGCAAGGCAGAGGTGGGAAGTATGTTGTGAAGTTGCATTTTGAGTTGAAGTGTTCTGAATTAAATCTGGGATCCAGTGTCATGAAACTTGTTTGTTGGAATTCATGCTGCAGTTTTGAGTTACGGGAGCGTGTGGGGTATGATGTAGCTGTGGTTGTCATTACGAATTTATGTAGGACCACTTCAAGAGAAGCAAATGAGATACTGCTGAGCTGCCAACCCCCAAGCATTTGCAGGAAAAAATAAATAATTTGTCTGCTTGCTTCAGTTTTCAGTAGTTTGTACTGACATGGCCTTAAACTTTTCAGCCATATCTTTGTGTTGTGTGGGAGAATTTGGGATTGATGAAGAATGCTGACTGCTCACATGCATCCTTAAAGTGCTCTGATTTGAACGTTGGATGTGTACAAATGTCTTAATTGCAGATATACAGACAAGATTTTAAACGGTTCATTTATGAATTCATTTTCCGTATATGGTTTTATTTGCTGTTCGTATGATCGCTGCTGTTTCTACTATGGTGTGTGTAAAGACGTTACATAGCAAATTTTCAACTGACCCCATTAAATGGGGCCGTTTCCATAAATAAAATGTGATTCATCTGCACAAAACCAGTCGTAAGTCTGAAATTTACGTTTAAAATAACCCAGCAAAAACTAGAGCATAGTCGATATTTTTTCAATTGTTAGATTATTACAGATTATAATTTTAAAATATATATTTTATGCAGATAACCGAAAGTTCGAGTATAAGTAACATTGAAGGGTATTATTTAGATGATTTCGTACAAGCTGTTACGATTTGCAATTTATATTATTGGACAAACTTAGATGCTTTTTTCGAGAAATAGTTTTTCATCCAGAAATTCAGTAAAGATTAAGGTCGAATTTAATTTTAGTGTTGTTTTAAAGAGAAGTTTTCTCTTTGAAATAGTATATTATACTCAAAACGTAAAGTCTGACTTAAGGTTGGTTTTGTGCAGATGGGTCACTATTTAGTTGTAATGGTTTTTGTCTCGTGCCTGACGGAATGTTTAACCTGGTTGAGTCTCAGAATCATTTTGGAGTTTGCCAAGCATATTTTTCAGGGAGTAATTCCTCATCTCAGGTTATGCTTTTAATCCATTTTTTTTATTATGATAGGATGCCATTCGCCTGGTCTTTTGCTACATCCATGCTGCAGTCTGTGCGTAAGTGGGAAAAGCGCATGTCTTAAAATATCCCGAAAATTTTCATGGCGCCACTATGGTGCTAAAGGCATTCGTTACTTTTTTGCAAGTAAACAGAATAGGTGTAATTTTTGCAAGTAAATGAGTAAGTGTAGACCAACAAGAAGCCAATTTTCAGGGTGAAAGCCGGAAGAAAATCACAGCATGAACATTGGCAGCTTGAACGCAGAAGACATTTCAACTGGTTGAGTGGTGCAATGATTTTCACCACAGCCATTTTTACTCGTGATGTGTCGCATAATCTAAAGGAGCTATATAAAATCACTTAACCGTACTGTATTGTCGTTTTGGTTATTTTTATTTTGGTGCGTGCGTATCTGAAGAATAGCTGTGCGGGTGTGCATGCTTTTTGACGAACCGATTCCAAATGGGTGAAATGCTGTGAAGGATGGGTGTTCAGTGGTGCGTGTTTCAGGTGACCTTCGTCTACAAAATGTTTAGTTTTCGTCTTGTGCGCTTTGTTAAGTTTTTTCATAGAGAAGTTGTTGTAGCTCTGTTCATTTCGAAATTTTAATTTTACTGTGTTGTAACTTTTCATGTACTTTAAGCATTTGCTTTTGAAATTCGGTTTCCCAAATGTTTTTTTTATTATTATCAGTTACATAGTTGTAATATGAATATTTGCGTAACTTAATTGATGGTCAGATGTCGCTAGGGTGTACTCGACACTTGCGACTTTTGTGTTGGTTTTTGTGCATGCTTGTTACTTGAGGGCTTGCTGTGTTGCAAGTGTTTCCTTTTGTAGAATGGTTGCAAGTCATATCATCGAAAGTGCAGTTCCGTGGCTCTGATGTTTAGCGTTGCAAACTACTACAGGAAAGAAACAGCCTGCCGGTTAAGAGTTACTTAAATTAGATATGTGTTGCGTTAAGATTTTGGTTAGAATTACGTCGAGAAGATGCTGGTTTTTGTTCAGAGAATGCTTCTAATCAGTTTGGAGAAGGAAAATTGAAATAACTTCCCAGAAAAATAATAAGGCACACGAAATTTGTAGAATTGCAAAAATTATGTGTTTATCAAAATTGATGAATGTTAGTTATTTTTTGCTGTATTGTTAATTGAAATCTTGGTCCATAAATTCCAGCAAGCGTAAGCGTTACTGTTTTCATTGTGTAAGTTTACGGCTTCGATAGTGAAAGTTTTCTGCAGCATTTTGCAGATATGTAGCTGTGGAAATGCATGGAACAGTAAACTTGACAGCTGTGTTGTTACACTTGATCTGTAGTTGTAAAGTTACAGATAATTTGAATTTCCTGTTGACAGTGTACGTGTAGTTAGTGTGAAATTTATTTTATTTGTAGCAGCCACATGTAGATGTTTTTTAAAATATGACCTGGTTTTAATTTTGCTGGCTGGTTGATTATATTGACCTAGTTTTAATTGTGCTGGTTGGCTGATGATGCTGACATGGTTTTAGTTATGCTGGTTGGTGTAATATATTGACCTGATTTTAATAGTGCTGGTTGGTTGGTTGGTTGGTGATGCTGACCTGTTTTCGTTTTTCCTGGCTGGTTGAAGACACTGACCTGGTTTTAATTGTACTGGTTGGTTGATGATGACCTAGTTTAATTATGCCAGTTGATTGGTCGGCAACTCACGGTTTTTCTCATAATTTTTCAGGCTGTGTAAATAATTGTGTTTAATTGTTGGTGGTTTAAAATTTGGGAGCTTGGACATTGAGGGCTGTCTATTGTAGTGCCAGTGAAGATAGTCACACGAAACTAGTGGATAGGTGGGCATCCATCAGTGCATGGGCAGAAGGTATTTTCTTGAAATGTAAAATATTTTATTTTTTTGACTAAACTGGTTCGGATGATATATGGCCAGCTCAAAACAAGGTTTAAAGATGTTTCAAAGAAAGGGGCCAAGTTGTGTGGGCATGGGGTATATTGGAGAGTTGTACAGTGTTTTTTAGTCAAAAGAGTTTTAATTTCTGTTTAGTTTGAAACTAAGAACTGATTTCATTGATATTATGATACAATAAACTGTTGTTGTTTGCACTCGTGTGTTGTCTTTGCTTGTTGCGAAATACTTTGTTGCGTGCTTTCCCATGTTCGCCGTTGCCTGACATTTAGTTTCCCCGACTAATTCGATTTCCATAGGGGTTTTGCAACTTGGTGTCATCTGACCCTATGTAACTATTCAGAGGCGCTCCCAACCCAGCCACGACCAAAGAGGAAAGTGGTGTACAGTGTACACTTGATGCTACCATTGATTGATTTACTGAGAGTTAGTGCTATAAGATAAGATGACAATATACTTTAATTCACCAATTGCTAACCACATTTTGGTTTACAGGCATGGTACAATGATCCAGTACCAAAGTTGTCAAGTTTTGAAAAGTAGTCACAACACCAGAAGTGTTGATCGCACATGGATCCTATGATAATAGTCAGTAGATACTTTTATTGTATTGTATATAACCATTTATTATAAAGTTCTTCTGTCAGCAAAAACCTTTCATAAGTGCTCCAGTGCGATCGACCCGAGAGAAAATACAGGATTTGAGGTGAGAGAAAGATGAGGAAAGACTTACGGAGAGTATGGTGGAGTGAACTGATGGTGGAGGACCATACCATTGAGAGTTCTATGTCTGTCTGTCCGTCCGACCATCTCTGTCTGTCCATCTGTTTGAACCCACTGGTAATATTATTAACGATTATGACAATTTCTATGGCGCTGTAAGAGCCATGCTGCTACAAAGACAAAGTTGTGTACCCAAAAACTATGAAGAAGCCGAGTAAGCCACTAGGTCTGCGATAATAGTCAGTTTCACCTAAAAGCACTCGATGATGCCAAAAATCTGCTCGCATTCTGAACTGGGTCCAAAAATCTGATTCCTGAATTCATCAGCAGCTCCATCTCTTTTGGTCTGGAATTGGCTTTTGGCTGCCGCTTTAGAAGTTTGGAGTGTGCATTTCCGACTATCAGCTAGCCTGCCGGACCCATTACCCTCCATGTCCTGACGCCGCAGACTGATATAAATTAACTTCTGAACTTCGGCTTGTCGCTGTTTAACTGCCATTCAAAGATGATCAGTGTCGCCCTCCTGAGGGCCTCCTCCTTTATCCAGGCTTGGGACAGGCACTGTTAGGGTGCAACTAGTGGCGGAGTTCTTCTGGACCTTGTAAACCTCTGTAATATAATTGAGAACCCTGGCCCAAACTAGACCACTGTGACTCAGTTATCTTTGGTACTATCTAAGAAGATATTTTAAAATGCTAAAAACACTAAATTTACAAACGTGGTCTGGCATTTCCTGGCCAAAATCATTACACAGCATCACAATATAAAAATAATCTGATCAATTTTGTATTCATAGCACTGACTGATTTATTCACTAAACAAATTAATATATAGCAGTTTCATCAGTTAAAACACTGACGAGCCACATTAACATAATAAAGAAATTAAATTTGGCCACACTATACTGTGATAATATTATATAATTAATATAATGTATTTTTTATTATATGCTGTTATAGGCGGGGCTAAGAATTTAGCTATGGAAACGAGTACTAACCATTGAAACCTGTGGGAGGTTGGTTTGTTATTGTATTATATATGGTAACTCGTATCAGTACGTAACAACTAGAAAAGCTCGTTTGATTCCAGCCTAATCTTAACTATATAACGAATTGCTACTTTCTAGTAAATAATTAAATTAAGTAGCGAAATGCGTAGTATAAAACCAACTGCCGTACACTGTTGCTATATTTTGATTAGTTGATCACAGGTCTGCCCTCTGCAGTTAAAGCTGAACCTTGTAAGGCCGTTAGCGTTGGGGAACTTTTGACTCGACTATTATATTCTGCAAGAATCGGCAGGATTGTAGTGTTATGAGAAACCGTGTCTTCGTATAATTCAATATCCGAAAACGGCCCAACAATGTATTCTGTAATTACATAGTTGCGCCAAAACTATAATATAATATAAATTATATAAAATAATGTATATTAGGTAAAACTTCAGTTTAGGTGCGTAAATTATTTCTCACGATTTCAAAGCTGGATTGTTGATTTTCATTCATGTACTTCAACATGCATCCAGCTTCTATTTCAGATCTAAAAACACCTTGATCCAGCTTCCATTTCTTAAACGTTTTTTCGTCAATCCAACTCCTACTTCACCTGTAAAACAGCCTTCATCCAGCTTCTATTTCCCAAGCGTTCTGTTCATAAGTCCAGCTTCTATTTTACCTGTAAAAGAACCCTCATCCAGCTTTAATTTCTCAAACGTTTTTTCATCAATCCAGCTTCTATTGCAGCATGCTGCGAGACAGTGTGCTATGACGTGCCATAAGTTAATGTGGATGCGTGCGAAACGCAAACTTCGACGCCAGTTTGGAACGTCGCAGGCACTGTTCACTTCTTACCTCCATGAATTTGTCTTCCGCAACCGATTCCGTGATGAGGACATGTTTCTTACAGTGTTAACGATAATTTCAGACAACTATCCAGTTTGAAATCGTGAGAAATAATTTATGCACCTAAACTGAAGTTTTACCGTATATTATATATTTAATTTTAGTGTCGTCATTCGGTCCCAGATACTATAGTTTTACCGCAACTATATTACAGAATACATTTGCTCTATGTATTACAGTTATGGAGGTTTTATTGACCATTTAAGAATTTGTGTCGTTGAATCGCGCACGCAAATTCGTTGCAGACTGTTTGCAAGAGGGTTTCTGTATATTTTGAAGAACTTGTATGAAACGGTAAGATCGTCCCCGAGCATTGGAGTAAGTGCGTTTGTATGCTTTTGATGTTAGAAAGCCCTCAGAAAAGGTTTGGGACTTTTTGGAGCACAATCCGAAATTTTCAGATCTACCGAATATACTAAATTGGCAAACAGGATACTGACAATTAACAAACGAATCTTTGAGCGTCCACTTCACCAGTTTTTTATTGGACAAACTATAGTATCGAGGGACTGGCATGTGCAGTGTCTTTGTCCCCAATACTATAGTTATGCCTTGACTTGTTTTAGGGGCCTCGCCTGTCTCAAGAGGGCAATGTCGCCTGCTCCGGCCATCAACGATCCAGGCGACGACAGCGATCGGGACGAATTGCAGCCGGGCGACATTCCAGTTGCGAATCTGATGGCCCTCGTGGATAGCAGCTCGGACGAGGACGAACCGGGGGAGAATGTGGGTCCTGGAATCGGATACCAGCTCCTCGGTCCAGGGCTGGACATTCAAGGCCCCGCAGGACCTGGAGACTCAGATGACGATGATGATGATGAAGGTGGTGATGATGGCTATTGCGGTAATTATGATCCAAGTGATGAAACGGAGGCGGGTGCCAATGTTGTGGAAATACCAAGTGATGGCTGTGGCGAGGATGAAGCTGAAGTTACGACCAGCAGTCGCACTCTGCCACATCTTCAGGTATTTAATAGAACTGTTTGCGTTGCAATAGTGCAGTGTAAATGTAAATTTAAGTATATTCATCCTCTAATCGGCTTGACCCAACGCCACAGCCAGGATTTATTTCGGGGATGTTTACTCGACTTTGAGCAATCTGAAAAGCATCCGAATCAACGGACTAAGGTGTTTGAAGGATGATTTATTCTATTGTAAAATGTCACATAGAAATAAGAGCTTCAAAATGAAATCTCCTTAGTCCTTATTTCATGAAATCTTGTGTTAGTAAATGCCAATTTCATTATAGCAGCTTTTTTCGGGAGCTGTTCAAATACTCCCCTAGCTACGGCCTTGTCTTAACATCTTTGTTCTCCCATTCAGGTTTACCATTGGTCAGTCGAGATCCTTTGCTTGCCTACATCCCTCTCTATGGAATGAACTTCCATCATCAGTTCATTCCGTCATCCTCTCCTGCATTTGTCCCTCATCTTTCTCTCACCTCAAAACAACTGCCTTTTCACTTGATTATGGCCTCGTTTTCGTGTGTCTTCTGCATTAGACAGCAGCAGTGTGATATAAAGTTTACTAATTGCAATTAATTTTGTTAAAGCTGAATGCATTTCTCTTACATTAATTAAATGCATGCTTGCTTGCTTCTTAGGTGCCACCATTGGGTGAGAACACGGAGGTAAAGGAGATCCATGATCTGTGGAAGACTCCACGTCTCAACGTGGAATCGACTGCAATGGATGAAGGTCGGTGATTCCAAAGATTTTGCTCTTCTTTATAAAGATCGCAAGTTTTACCTGATTATCATCATCATTAATATTATTTTTTTACCCGAGGCATCTCTCAGATCCCTCTGCCTCTCCGGAACATTGCCGCTGCTCCCAGAACTGTGATAATAGTGGTGGTGGTGGTAGTGGTGGTAGTGATGGTAGTAATAGTAGTAGTAGTAGTCTTCAATTAATGTTGATTATTGACTAATGACTGATATTAATTATTATTATTAATTATGTTTGTGTTGATATTATAAATATTAACTGATAGCTTTGACTTTTGTCTGAATTCCAGATCACGTTGACTCCATTAAGTCCGCAATGGCCGGTTTCAGTCTTCCATCGAACAACCTGCCGCAGTGGGCAACCGTTGTTCCAGAAACCGAGTGGAAGGCTCAACTGTTGTCACGTCTCGGCTCTGGGAAATGCGTTGCCAAGACAACCTGTGACTCCAAATGCAAGAGGTCGGTCGTGAGCAGCGACCTTCCTGTGTCGGACAAAGGTCATTCGTCGGATTCCTCGGAGATTGTTCCTCAAAAGTCGGAAACAGCAGTGGAACAGAATGGTTTGGATGACGGTGGAGGAGGAGGAGTGCACCAGTGATGTTTTGCTGGGAATCATTCCGTAACATAACGTTACATTGGTCAGCGTAATCGAAGGTGTGACACATGGGCGCCCGCACATAGGGCAAGAGGCTGCACTTGTCGCCCACACGCTGGAAAATTGACATCTATTTTTTAACTACTACTTTTGGGCTTTAAACAAATTTCTTTGCGCTTATAATGCACATAGTAAAGCTGATAGATTTACATTTGGAAACTTTCAAGAAAAATATCAATGTTCCTAATTTCCTGCCCTGCATTTTCAGGCTCTTGGTTAAAATTGAGATGTGACCATTTGTTTTGCCCCTCCTGCAAAGATTTCTGCGGGCGCCGATGGTGTGACATGCGTTCCTGAGGTAAAACTCCTCAGTGGGACTTTTTTCTCATCGACGCTTGTAGTGCTGCAGAGTCTCGAGTTGGCAAATGCGATTTCTGATTGAAACTCTGAATTTGTTGATTGTAATAGTATTGGTATTGAATGATTTTCTGTTTGTAGAGGTAACAGTGCTGGTGATATTTCTGCGCTGAAGTCGATATGCGTTGATAAAGTGAGGAATTCCATCTTGGAGTATCTCTGAATTGCGCGTGTCTAAAATAGTCCTCTCTACATTGAGTCTCTCTTGCAGGAGTCAGTCTAATGTGAGCATCTCTATTGTGGGTCTGAGCAGTCTAGTTTGTATCGAAGAAACATTAAGGATTTGAAAAACGAAGGTGTTTGCGATCATCATAATCATGAATTTATATAGCACCACTTCAAGGGAAACTATTCAGAGGTGCTCCCGATGTGACAGCTTGAAAGCCACAATCAAAGAGAATGGTTGTCAGGTGCAAAGAAAGACCAGAATTATTCTGCAGTGGCTGAGTTTTTGTTGCTACGGTGTCATCTGTGGTCGTAATCGTAAAATCATATCGTAGTCGTAAAGTCGAAATTTCTAAAGCGCTACTGGAAAGCCAAGCACCGGGCACCAGCTTATTCACGAGCGCTGATAATGCCAGCCCTGCATTTTTGACCGAGTGTTGCTCACGATTGCTTTGTTGGTTGTTATGTTGTGTCGTCGTCATACGTTTGGCTCGTTCATTCTGTGCTGCTGTAAATTAGTCTCTGGAGTCTGTTATCTGGTTATTCGAAATGTTGAGATAACTTAGACTGTGTGTGTGTGCTTGAATATTGAATCGTGTTAATTGGTTCTATGCTGATTAAATTGCGTAATTAATGCGTTTACCGGTACTTAATTAAATCGCATGCGTGATGTGTTTACTTGCTTGAACCACTTCTAAAGTATTGTGTTTATGTAAGTATGTAAGTCTATTCGTAAACGATAAGCATTGGCAAATGCGCGACACCGTACATGTCGGGCTTAATACATTCAAGAAACAAAACATTCATGATTATATACAAGTCTGGAATTGAGTAAGAGATGCTATTCTCAATGTGGGAAACGTAGGGCAGAAGTGTTAGGGTTAGTTGTAGGAGAAAACCGAAAGCCTAAATAGCCAGATCTGGGGAACCATAGGCCTATTTATTTGTTTAGCATGCTGGCAAGGAAGCATTTTGCTTGATTGAATGACTTGGGCCTGAGTAAGGCTGAGTTGGTCATGTCGGTCATTTTTTAAAAACTAATTCGAACCTCTTAGATTGTCATCGTGCTCCAGCTGCCCCCCTCCCCGCCAACAATAGACCAAGAGTCTTTTAAGTATATTTGTTGATGTCATGAAAGTGATAACCAAGGAATTGATAAGCATTTATTAGAAGACATCACTTACTAGCACATTGAGCAGGGTTTAATCTTGTCCCTCTCCTCTGGGGGATCCCGGTTTCTGGGGGAGGGAGAAAAACGATCGTGCGGGGGAGGATCACCATCAGGGTGTGGGGAGGAAATTGCCCACGCAAAATCTTCTCTTAAATTGTAATCGTAGTATTTTAAGCTGTCATCTTAACAAAATTGCTGCACTTTTTCCATACGGTACTAAAAAGAGTGGTGTAAGACTTAATTAAAAGTAATTACAATAAAAAAAATTCTTTTTAAGTTTCCACATTTTAAGATGTCACCTTAGCAAAATAGCCCTATCTTTTCAGTGCTGATAAAAAGAGTGCTTTAAGATTTCAATAAATATAATTACAACAATAATTTCTTTATGTATCAAGTTCACCAAATCAGTTCTACTGCTGCTGGACTATTATAATGAATAACCACAGACGTGAGTATAATTATAATAACCTAAGTTCACTTTGTAGCCCTGGAAACGACTTAATATCCATGTGTTTGTCATCTTTTTAAGATGACGGTTTAAAATGATACCCCTGCCCCAAGGACTCTCTGTATAAAATGTCCTTAACCTGCTCTAATAAGACTAATATGGTATCTCTGTCTGATATAGGCTTCCAAGACTTGATCAGTGATCTCTATTTTGTTCATGTATATATAAGTAGGCTAATTTTGTCGGATTACATTTAGGTGCATCATCCAAGTGTGTACTTTGATCTCGAACATTTGACCTTGGTGGGTTGGCAGTCTGGTGCAGTTTTTTTGTCTCTGTTTCTCATTTTAGCCTGACTCGTGTTGCTACCAGCAAAACCATATGAATAACTTGAAACCCAACAAACTACAACTGCTAATCCTGCCTTTTGGACTCACAATCAAGTTTTAGGCATGACTTTGCATTATGTTTATACTGATGCATTGTTTTCACACAAGTCATATGTAATATATAATATTTTATAGGCCTATTATACAATAATATGTAAATTGTGTGAAATCATATATAGTCTATACACAATACATATACATACACACACGCAGTTCCAGCACATATGCTAAACATTGAGACTGGCAAAATTTGAGGACGTGATTAGTTCAAAGTTCAAGTCGGTCAGAGGCTCAAGTATTTATTCTCTAAGTGCTCTGTATGGTTCGTTAACGAAGAATGGCGACCTACTTAAGGCCTATGCAATGTATGCAATGTGTGTCTGCGTTTTCGTGCATCTGAATATAGACCGTGTATACGTTGAGTTCAAGCATCTAACAGTTCAACCAGTAGGGTGATTGTCACGTCCTTGGATTTTCATCCTGTCTTAGACCCGAGTTACTACTATTATAGGTCGACAGAAGCAGACGACTTTTTGGGCAGAGGGACCGGATGTGACGTTACTTGTTACAAGCAGACGACGGTTCTCTAGCCAAGGCAACATCGCCATCGTCAGGCGCTTATATTATACTAACGGACAATATTACATTTTATAAAGTCTTGTTTCGGATTTACGACGGTAAGTGTAAAACTCTTCTACTCTGGGACATAGCATTGCGTGTATCGACTGACTAACACTAAGGATCGTACCAAGCAGAGCCGGCCTTCTGTCAGTAATAGAAGGCTCTGGTACCAAGAAGAAGAGGGAGAGGGTCTGCCCGGTCTGGTAAATGCAAAGGTCGATGTGTTCGCGTTGATGATTGTCAGAACCTACCATTTCTCAAGGGCATCTGGGCGTAATGATGCTATAATCATGATAGTGGCATAGTGATGACGATAATATAGTGTTGATGAAGATGACAACGAAATGATGACGATGGCGATAGTGGTGGTGATAATAATGATGATGATGACGGTGATGATGACGACGACAATGATGATGACGACGACGACGATGATGACGACGACGATGAGAATGATGATGATGATGATAACGAAGGCGACAATGACAATGATGATGATAGCATAATAACTACCATGCGACCAAAATCCATTTACGTGTGTAACCTTTTGCCAAAAACAGATAGATGGATCCTGTCGCCACTGACCACACGAACGGAATTCAGAAGACATCAACCACCTGCTGTCCCACGAAGATGAAATCGCATCAGCAGCAGCAGCAGCAGCAGACTCCGCATCTCGACGACGGTAGGAGGATGTACATCCGTACTCCTCTCATCGAGAGCCGACCTCTGTCGCAGCATCTCTCCTCATCCTCGTCGTCCTCCTCCTCCAACTCCTGTTCCGTCTTCTTGAAGCTGGAGAACACGCAGCCATCCGGGTCCTTCAAGCTACGTGGAATCTCTCACATGATGCGCAAGGCACGTTCTCCAGTCCTTGTTTAGACCATGGGCGGAGACTTAAGGGGGACAGAGGGAACGGTTCCCCAAAATGGGCCCCAATGTGTGTTGTGGGGCCCGTCCCCCAACACAAGCGCATATGCTCATATCCCCCAAAGATTCAAGAAATATTGTGAACAGCATCGTCAATTTCTACAGCAGTGCTAGGACATATTCGATATATTCTGCCAAAAATATAAAAATAAAGACTAAAAAATTGGTTGACAAAAATGTCGTCGGCCCGAACTCAACCATCCGCCCAAAATGTCGCTCCTCGGCTATCGTCCTTCGGCCCCCGCAACTTCTGGACCAAGTCTCCGCCCATGATTTAGACGTGCTATAGTGCTATATGAATTATATTTATGTGTAGCTCACACAGCAGTACAGTACCATTCCTACAATACCGTACCATTCCTTACCATACAGTATCATTCCTTACCATACAGTACCATTCCTTACAATACAGTACCATTCCTTACAATACAGTACCATTCCTTACAATACAGTACCATTCCTTACAATACCGTACCGTTCCTTACCATACAGTACCATTCCTTACCATACAGTACCATTCCTTACAATACCGTACCATTCATTGCCATAACTTGCAATTGGTGACTCATCATACTCTAGCTTATAATATTTTTATATTGAACCTAACTTTCGTCTATTAAAGTTACATATTGTGATTTCTTCACCTTTTCTTAAATAACAATGGTCAATTAACGGTCTTTACATTGTCATTCATTGTCATTGTCATTTACGGTTTACCTGCAGGAGTTGGAGAGAGGTTGCCTTCGTCTGGTGGCATCTTCCGGTGGCAATGCCGGTCTGGCTGCTGCATACGTTGCTAGGCAACTACACGTTCCTCTGACCATCTACACTCCGACCTCAACTGGAGAACAGATGCTAGAGCGTCTCCGGTCGCAGGTTCTGTTATTTAACCTATCATCCTTATTATTGCTTCGGAAATTTTATATAGCGACTCTTATAGGTAGGCTACTCAGAAGCACTCAGGCCTAACCACGGATAAATAGAAGGGTTTTGAGATTCTTAAGTGACAGCTATAATAGTCTAGATAGACAGGAGGACATACAGACAAACAAACAGATAGACAGATAACAAGACATAGAAACGGACAGAAATACATACAGACAAACAGATAGACAGACATACAGATGGATATTCATCCAAACAGATAGATAGACAGACAGACAGACAGACAGTCAGAAGAACATACACAGACAGACAGACGGAAAACAGACGCACATAGTCACAGAAAGACAGAGAAAGGGAAAGACCGAGACAGATATACACACACAAGTAGAGAGTGACAGACAGACAGACAGAGGTTGTAACCTTTACCTGCATAGGTGCGTTGTCTTCTTTTATCCCGGTGCGAAAAGTGCTTGTAAACCTTTTCCTGTGATAACCTTTAGAAGCCCCACAGTTCTCCCCTTTTAAATGTATTCCATACCAATGCGTACCTTGTGAATGGAGTTTATTTCTTTTAGGATGCCAACATAGTGGTCCATGGTGACGCCTGGGACGAGGCAGATGCCAAGGCACGCGAGGAGGCCAAGGACCCAACGGTCGGATACGTGCCACCCTTCGACCACCCAGACGTCTGGTAAATGTAATACTGATTGTAGCTACATATGTAATGACAATGGTAACAAATTAGTACTACTATAGACCTACCTCTGTCATTGCTGCTCCTATAGCTACGTACTACTGCTGTTGCTGCTGCTGTTACCACTACAGTACTACTATTACTACTACTACTACTACTACAACAACAACTACTACTACTACTACTACTACTACTACTACTACTACTACTACTACTACTACTACTACTACTACTACTACTACTACTGCTGCTGCTGCTGCTGCTGCTGCTACTACTACTACTTATTATTATTATTATTATTATTATTATTATTATTATTATTATTATTATTATTATTATTATTATTATTATTATTATTATATTAATAATAATAATAATAATAATAATAATAATAATAATAATAATAATAATAATAATAATAATAATAATAATAATAATAATAGGGAAAAATATACCTTTTTCATCAAGTTAAGTTTGGCCACCTGACCCTTACATTAATATCATTACCATGTGCTGTGTTATAACATTATGGACCTATTATTGATAGGTTAAATATATATACATGTGAATAATATATACATACATTTTTTCGATACAGCATAACCTCTATGACCTTTGACATGGTGTAGGGCGGGTCACGAATCGATAATGGTTGAGATCGCTGAGGACCTTCCGCCTGGGACTCATCCGGACCTCGTCATTCTGTCGGTGGGGGGTGGAGGGTTGTTGGTCGGCGTCTCTCAGGGAATGGAGTCCGTCGGGTGGGGCGACGTCCCCATCCTCGCCATGGAGACGGTCGGGGCCGACTGCTTCAACGCTGCCATCAAGGCAGGACGTCTCGTCACGCTGCCAGCCATAACCAGGTCAGGTCAGGTCAAGACTAGGTCAGGTCAGGTCAAGACTAGGTCATGTCAGGTCAATACTAGGTCAGGTCAACACTGGATCACTAGATCTCGTCACGCTGCCAGCCACAACCTGGTCAGGCCAGGTCAGGTCAAGACTAGGTCAGGTCATTATTATGTCAGGTCAACACTACGTTAGGCAAAGGTTCGTTGGATTAACCTTTCTATTTTGGTCAGAGAGTAGAAGTCATCCTGGGTAGCAGGGCCGTGTTTAACATAGGTCCATTCGGTGCGGTGCACCGAAGGCCCCTGAGCCGAGAGTTTTGTTGCTATTGGCCAAATGTCTTATGCGAGTGCAATGAGTCTCAGGGTTACTTAGGCCTAAATCTTTTGTAAAATCAGTAAGTGTACGAAAACATTAATTAAAAGTGTAACTACCACAAAAAGCCCCTAAAGGATTATATAAATTTACTTATTTAGCCTGCACGTGGCCGTAGTTTTTGGCAAACCAACGGCCGCTCGAACGATACTATGCCAATGCGGCAACACTTTGCACCGACACTCGAAGAACCTTAAACACGGCTCTGCTGGGTAGGCCTACTTTGCAATCATGACCATGTAGATCTGAGAAAGACTGGGGGTTGAAGCTCCCCAAGCCTCCGGCAATTCTCACCCTGATTGAATGATTAAATCATGGAGACAATGCTCTTTGTTCTTAGCCAACATTAATAAAGCATCTCTCTGATCCACCCGCCATTCTGTTATCCACCCGCCATCCTTTGATCCGTCGTATCATTTGATCCACCCACCATCTTCTGATATCATCTCGAAGATAATTATCTTCTTCATGTTCTCTACCCATAGGCAGATTCGAATGCAAATGTCGCCACTCCATCATCAGATGTGTTGTCTTCTCCTTCAGTTCTTTGGTATCCGTTCTCCATCATCCAGTCCAGCATCATCTGTCTCGGTCTTCCTCTTCTTCCTTTCCCTTCCATTTTCCCTCGATTGCTATTCTTAGCAGAGAATCTCCTCTTAGTGTGTGTCCAGTCCATTTTCTTTGCCTTTCTTTAATCTTTCTTATCAGTGTTCTTTCTTCTCCAATTCTTCCCAGCACTTCTTCGTTTTTTGTTTTATGTTCTGTCCAGCTGATCTTTTCCATTCATCTCCAGGTCCACATTTCAAAAGTCTCCAGTCTTTTTATATCCTCTTTCCTCAGGTTTCTGAACCATACAGCGCCACCATACATAGCAGGGACTTTATCAGCCGTATCTTCAAAGTTCTGTTCGTTTTTCCTCCATTAGTCTAGTTCTCTCCCCTTCGTGAAAGCCTCTTTTCCTGTTGGCGATCTTTCTAATTTCTTTTTTCTCAAAGATATAATATGATCCTCTGATCATATCTCCGAATGATCGGTCGATTTTACATAACTGACCTATTAACGGCGCCTTCAAAATGCATAATTTAGTCATTGTCGAAATAATCATTATCTGTTAATTGTTATGTCGTCCAGCATTGCCAAATGTCTGGGAGCTTTGACTGTGGCAAGCGAGGCATTTCGCCTCCACCAGACGAGACCGATTCTATCTGAGCTCGTGACGGACAAGGAAAGCGTTGAGGCCATCTCCAACTTTCTAGGTAGGTTGTTGCAGGGTGAGAATTGCCGGGGGGTTCGTCGGGGGTTCAACCTTCCAGTCTTTCTTAGAGTCCCATAGTAAATCTGTCTTTCACGTTCTAATTTCCAGTGGATCATAGTCCAACCCCCAGTGATTTTTCAACAATTTTCACACTGGGTTGTTGTATCACAGGCACAACTTCGTTTGTAGGTCGGTTCTACGTGTTTGCGAGAGCACGCTGGCGGTGATGCAATCTATAATCACCAGAATATTACCTGCTCAAGAACGAGCGCTTTGTTCTTAGTCATCTTTACAAACATTTGGGTGTATATACTATGCAAACAGCGCTTCCGTGATCTGATGATGATGATGATGATGATGATGATGATGGCGATGCTCCTTCTTCCCCTTCTCCTCCCTCTCCCTCTCCCTCTCCCTCTCCCTCTCCCTCTCCCTCTCCCTCTCCCTCTCCTTCTCCTTCTCCCTCTCCCTCTCCCTCTTCTTCTTCTTCTTCTTCTTCTTCTTCTTCTTCTTCTTCTTCTTCTTCTTCTTCTTCTTCTTCTTCTTCTTCTTCTTCTTCTTCTTCTTCTTCTTCTTCTTCTTCTTCTTCTTCTTCTTCTTCTCCTCCTCCTCCTCTTCCTCCTCCACCACGTCTTTTAATTCCACTTCGTCCAGTTCTTCCATCATTAAACCCATTGATTATCAATTACATTCCAGATGATCACCATATCCTCGTGGAGCCAGCATGTGCTGCCGCCATCAGCGCCATCTATTCTGGCACCGTTCTACGACTGCAGAGGCAGGGAAAGCTACCAACCGTTCTCAGAAGCATTGTTCTCATTGTCTGTGGCGGAGTCAGCATCAACCTAGAGATGCTGAATGGATGGAGGCAGAGCTTCGGAATAGAGTAGATCTACCATCAGTGGCGCTATATAAATGCTCCGAAGAGATGGAACCGCGCGGCAGGAACAGGAACTTAACCGGACATAATATGAAGTGCACATCAGAAGGCGCTATGTAATTGTTTAAATACATTATGTGACACACGTACATACTTACATATTTACACACATACATACACATGCATAGGTCTACATACATACATACATACATACATACATACATACATACATACATACATACATACATACATACATACATACATACATACATACATACATACATACATACATACATACATACATACATACATACATACATATATGCATACATACATAATACTTACATACATGCATGCGTGCGTGCGTGCGTGCGTATACACGCACGTACATATACGTACGTATACGTGCATACATGCAGACATATATACATGCATATATACATGCATACATGCATACATACATACATATATACATACATACATACATACATACATACATACATACATACATACATACATACATACATACATACATACATACATACATACATACATACATACATACATACATACATACATACATACATACATACATACATACATACATACATACATACATACATACATACATACATACATACATACATACATACATACATACATACATACATACATACATACATACATACATACATACATACATACATTACATACATACATACATACATACATACATACATACATACATACATACATACATACATACATACATACATACATACATACATACATACATACATACATACATACATACATACATACATTCATACATACATACATACATACATACACATATATACATACATACATACATACATACATACATACATACATACATACATACATACATACATACATACATACATACATACATTCATACATACATACAGGGCTGACAGCCAGGCAAAAATACATGCATACAACATCGTACATAGGCATATAGGCCTACCATAAATGCACTTTGCAGACAAACAGGCAGACAGATAATTATGTAAATTTATAGGCACACAGGCGAATACCTGCATAGAACGTTGTAATAGTCTGCATGCATACAGGCATAGTTGTATACGTCAGCGTATACAGTAATATGCAAGTCTACAGTGTCTACACTGAACACACTATATGTGGCCGTAGTCCACAATGACGACATTAGCCTATGTTTTATTTAATTAATTAGGTTGTAATATTGTATCATTATACAGTTCAGTCTAGACAGTTTGTGTCTCACGGTCTCACCCGTTAATTAATCCTTGTAACCTACTATAATACAGACAATAATAATTTCTTTCTGTATTGTAACGAGGCCTGCAAAGTGCAAACCATACATGTACAAGTTATGCAACGATCTTAATTAGCATCAATCTTATCAGTGGCGGCGCTAGGGGAGGGGCTGGGGATGAAAATGTGAAATTTTCGTCGCGAGGCTTCAGCCCCCGAAACTGAAATCCTGGCGCCGCCACTGAATCTTAACCACTAAGCACTAACAGAACAGAGTCTTTCAAGGAAGGCCCTAAGCCTAAGGGATGAATATTGAATATCCCGCTGACATGGACATCTATTATTGATGAATTATATAATACACACCAAGGCCTACACAAGATCGGATTCTTCTTTAACCTTCTTGTGCAAGTTTTTGGACGATAATCGGAGTTTCGGAAAATTTAGCAGATTGTTTACAAATAAAAGCATTCAATTAATTACATCTATATGTCTTGCAAACGGTTCCGGGAGCAAGATCAAGGGGAGGACCTAGGAAGAGGTGGTGGGACAACATGTGTGAATGGACGGGATTATCAGCAGAGGAATTGTTGAGAGCAACCGAAGATGAGAGGATGGAGAAGAACTGTTCAAAATGCGACCAACCCTCGTGTCGAGGAAGGTTCAAGGCAAGGCAAGGCATGTCTTCTATGAAGACAAATTGACGAATAAATATGCTTGCAAAATAAAAAATGCCTTTGGAGGTTCAAAGCATGATCTTTAGCATTAGCAAGGAAATTTTAACTGGGCGACATCTATCGTCGAGAGTGAAATTGATGGCTATAAAAGGTTAACGAGCCTATACATTATTTTTATTATATTATCTTAAATTATTTTCACGCACACAACACACACACGCACAAAAATAATTATATATATATATATATATATATATATATATATATGTGCCTATATAAAACCTATACAACTGATCGATATTGATATAACTACGCGTCTGACCGTCTGACCGTCTGACTCTTTCTCCATGTCTTTCTGTGTGTTGGTCCATGCTCTTGTCTGTCTTCCTGCCTGTCTGTATGTCTGTCTACTTCCTCCATTGAATGTATAGACTGCTTTCTCCATGGTTGGCCAACACATGCAGTGTGTTGTTGACACGTGGGGCGTGCGACCGAAACAGGCGCATGGTCACGTGACTTTAAAGCAACGTCAATCGATACTTGAGAATATTGAGATCGTATAATTAATATGCGTGTAACTATAATAATGACATTGTGTGTGTTTATGGATGTGTATGTATGTATGCATTGTGAGCAACTGAGCATGTCTATGTACATGTAGGTCCTATGTATGCTTGCATGTGTGTGCAGGTGACCCTAATCCATGTCAATGGATACTTGAATTCTTGCATATATACACAGTGTTCCGAAAAAACCGAACCTCTTCAATAAATAGAAAAATTGACACTAAAATTGTAAAAATATTATGGAGAATAAAACTATGTTATGCCCTGCAATAGACTTAACTTTTTTTTATAATTATGCGCTATACCAGTTAGAAATCGACGAATATTAGCCTACACGTTTCAACAGGATGGTGCTCCTGCTCACCGAACATACCCCTTCACTTTGGCCCCAAAATAGCCCAGACCTAAATCAGGTGGACTTTAACATCTGGTCTGTGATACAAGAAAAGGTTTACAGGACAAAGGTTCGCGATGTCGGAGAACTGCGTCACTGTGCGTCAGCGTATTATACAGGCATGGGACGAATTTGATTAAACAGCTGTAATCGATTCAGCAATTAGTCAGTGGCGAGCTCGTCTTTGTGCGTGTGTTGAGGCCGAAAGAGGAAATTTTGAACACACATTATAACTAACAAATAATAGTTATCTGATCCATGTTCTGTAAACTGAAGTTTTTCCAGGTTTTATTAAAATGTACAAATTATTACATAAATTATTGCAGCAATAGTAGAGGTTCGGTTTTTTTCTGAACACCGTGTTTATATGCATATGTGTGTGTATGTGTGTGGGTGGGTGTGTGCGTGCGTTCGTGTATTTTGGCTGTAGGCCTATTTATGTATGTGTATCTGTGTAGTTATTTTGCGTGTGGGCGCATGTATAATAAATTAATAATTGCATATATGTATATTGTGTTGTGACTTGTGTCTGTTGACGTACGATTGTTTCGGATGTATACAGGATTACAGGATGTATTCCCTTATATGTAATATTTATATTTCCCAGTTCTGGACTGGAAGGAACCCACAATGACCTCCCCGCACTCTTTCGTGCTGCGAATAAACAATGTCAATTTTCTTTCATACATCTTCCCGCCATTTCCCCACTCACTTCTCGTACAATGCGCCTAGTCCTATAATCGGCCTATAGTCAGACAAAGACTCATATAACTGGCATCCTGCATCAATGCAGCATCATGATACATGTCTAGAATTATTTGCCAAAGACTTCCTATGATTGCGCAGAGCTTACGTGGCTTCAACAATCGGAAATCCCTTGCAGTATATATAGGAGTGGGCAACCTACATATATTATAGGCCTACGGCTCCCGCATACGAGCCGGTGTGGCATGAAATTATGTCCGGCATGAAATACTGTCCGACTCCGCCCACTTCCGTTGTCAGGACAGTATTTCATGCGGTAGGTATGAAATCTTGTCCGGCATGAAATCATGTCCGGGTCCGGCCACTTTCGTTGTGGAAACAGTATTTACTATTACAAACGTGAGATATTGTCCGCGTTGGAGTTTCGTCTCAACGTAATATCAATAAGATATGCGAAATAATGTTTGTTGAAGCAGATGAGAAAACAATGGTGTGAGCATTGGAATCATGGTTTTAAAGCACACAGCTTGTAGTCGGGGTCCCGATGGCGCTTGTTCTATTTTTAGAAGGAAATTCCCGTCGTGGAAAGAGGCGAACGGGCGATATGTTGAGACGTATGTAAACAAGTCTTAGAGTTGCACACAAATACGAAATTTAGGCTTTCATTTATTCATATCTATCTTTTCTTGTCTACTCCAGTCATCGAGACAAAGCAAAAGGGCTTTTGACCAACACAAATAGTTCAGCGGAGTTAGCTGCGTTAGGTTTTGGTCTGTTTATTTTCCCGTTGCATATCGGTCATTATTGGAAGATGCTTAGTTTTTGCAAAGCACAATTTGACCTGTTGGCGCTGCATCCTGGTTCAAGCTCCACCCTACCTGTGCGGGCTTTTTACTCCAGTCTCCGTTTCTGAAAATAAAGAAAGTAAACAGTCCAACGCCCAGAAACCCTGCCGCATATTCGTATTCATATTCGTATCCCGTTTCTCTGGGCCGTCGTTCGCTGCGGTCAGCTGCCCGCGGTGACTACCCTGTCCCTTTTTGTCGTACCGCTACTATGCAGCGAAGAACATTTTCTGTGGTGGGTTATCTGGAATCTGGCTAACTGGAATGGCCTCACTGCGGCTCTCCGTTCGCTTCCCCGTGACTCTGGTGGCTCTTTCTACCGTCTTCTCAAGACTTTTCTCTTTGACCAGGCCTGGGTTGGGAGCGCCTCTGAGTAGCGATCTTGAAGGGGCGCTATATAAATTTATGTGATTGATTGAATAATAATAATGAGATAATAATACCCAATGCAATGCAAGACATGCATAATGTAGCGGAATCCAAATATGCGTACGTAGTTCACTTGCAGTTCTCCTTTTGTCAGCTATCGCTGTTGACAAATATTGATGCTGTTAGTAAATGCAAACTTATAGGTCTACTATAGATAATAGAATCGATTTTATCTGACTGTAATAGACCATTAATTTTATAAATTCATCTAAAAGGAAAAATATTCCGTAAGCGCAGCAAATTCCTTCTGTTTGCTATCATAATTTAAGTACTTAAAACATAATTTTTCGGTAGTATCGGAAATCATAGGCCTGCATAATTACACTTCGTATCTTAGTCATTGATCTATATTTTTATATTATTATCTGTACCTAATTATAGAGTTAGATGCCTCAGTACGTCGTATAATTATCTTGAATATTTTGTGTCTTTCCCGGACAAGATTTCATGATGCTTTAGCTTGACAGTTGCTATCTGATGTCATCGGTCACATGAACCAATGACAGCGCTTTCCGGACACAATTTCATGCCGGACAACATTTCATGCCACACCGGGTCCGAACCGTCCGATGCACAGGGAATTTCGAACCAGCCCGTCACATGACTATATATATATATATATATATATATATATATATATATATATATATATATATAATTTGCTACTCGAGGAGTCGATGGTCAATATTGGGTAATATACAAATATATTATATACTATATTATATACTATATTATATACACTATATATGTAGGCTACATATATGTATTTTATACTTAGCCTACATATAGGCCTATAGTGCGCGCGCATGTGTGTAAGTTTAGGACCTATAGGCCGGGTAGACCCATCTAATGTGGACCAACTAAAACTACGTTGGCTATAGCATTTGCATTTTAAATCTCGTAAAGAGATCCAGGCTTGAACAAACGTCAACTTAATGATAAAAGGGTCGTATACTGAAATTCTTATTATACTCCAGCGTAGACCTAATAGGTTTATATGAACCCTCGACATGCCACATGTGTGTCGAAACTCGAGAGGTTCAATATAGGTAGGCCTGGTTCGTATATGGAATGTCTTGCTGCCTGATGTAATGTGTGTGTGTGTGTGTGTGTGTCTGTGGGTGTATGTGGGTGTGTGTGGGTGTGTGTGGGTGTGCGTGGGTGTGCCTACGAGCGTGCGTGCGCATTTGTAATAATTATATAACGTGTAGGCCTACCCAATATGCATCGATCAACTAAAATCGCGTGGGCTATATTTGCATTTCAAATATTTATTAAGAGAGGCCTCAATAAACATAACTTGAATGATAAAAAGTAGCGCATAAATTCCTATTGCCTACTTCAGCCTACCCATATAATACGAATCTAAGAGCAGACAAGCAATATAACAAGAATTCATGTTCTGTTTATATCACCGAGGCAAAGTTTTATCGATGCCTCTCTTGCATTTAAAAACTAACTGTAGCCAACGCTTTTTCTATAGGCTACAACGATCGTATAATAATTTACGACCTCGACCCTCTGCTAATTTTTCAGTGGTGGTGGTGGTATTTGCAGTTTAACGTCACTGTGTAGTAACAAAGACCATTAGCGACGCCCTCCTCCTTTATCCAGGCTTGGGAGGCACTGGCAGAGTGCGACCAGTGGCGGAGTTAATTTTTCAGTGAATTTGATCGGGTGAGATCCTTCACCACACACTCCTCCTATCCCCCGTTTCAACCCGTCAGTTGAGGTCTCCTATTAGGCCAATGGACCGTGCTCGTAGTGTTGTTTTAATATTGCCCCAATTTTAGTTTTAGTTTTAGTTTTGATTGTTAGTCTTAATTTTAGTTTTAGTTTTAGTTTTAATTGTTGCTGAATATTAGTTTTAGTTTTCGTTTTCGTTTTTATGGATCAATTTTAGTTTTAGTTTTAGTTTTCGTATGCCAATTTTAGTTTTAGTTTTAGTATGCCAATATTAGTTTTAGTTTTAATAATCTGGGCTACACACTCGTTAGCAGTGAATACGGTTTCGTTCCTTGAATAAACTATATTGATACAAATCAATACGAAGATGTGCTGAACATAAAACGTGATCATTATGTGAAATGTCATTTGCTGACCAATTGATAAATACCTCAGCATTAGGCCTACAGTTCATAACTTTTTTTGGAATTAGATCTAATATAAAATTATATGACAACGATATATATGCAGTTGCTCACCACAGGAAGGTCAAAATTACGTATCAACCCTGATCGTACATGTAAATAATTATAGTGTCCCGCAGTGGTATTTTAATTAGTTCTTATATTAATTCTACTTCTAGTTCTTATTCACTTCTGTTGACGTGATTTTACTTCCACTTCTAGTTCTCAAATAATTTCACTTCTGGTTCTTATTCACTTCTGCCTGAAGCAATTTTACTTCTACTTCTAGTTCTCAAATAATTTTGCTTCTTCCAGTTACAGTTTTTATATAGTTTTATCTACCCGTGCACTTATCAGTTTTTATCACTCTTTGATATCCCAGGTAACGGGCCGAGGGAATTATTGTTTCTGCTATGCATTTGGAGTCCATAGAATAATGATAGCATCTCTTGCGTGAAGAACAGGTACACTGTAGGATGCAGGGTAGATGCCCGCTATCATCCCAAAGACCACCCAGTCTATCATGCGCTAGAACGTTTGATAACACTAGTCTGGATATATGATTGCAAAGAACTAAACATCCCAAAATGGAATATTGTAATGTGAAGTGAATGAATGAGAATAATATGATATTGTGCGACTATACACGCAGTTTTAGCAGGATTTTACACAATTAAATAAAGGTCACATGCAAAGCATATCAATGAGAATATTTTATGACTGTAAACTCTTATAAGACTTACTCTTACCTCGGGTCAAACAAAGTGGTCCGTTTCCTTGTTTGGCCTCAAAATATATTGCTACAGAAATTCTCCTAGACTAATAAATTTCATCTTAGATATATCAGATCCTGGCCAGGGACTTCTCTTGGTTTCTCTCTCGAAGGGCAATCCTAGGCTGACTAGGCTCTTATCTACACCAGAGACGACTACACTTTTCATAGCCAGCCACAGCAAGACAGAGTCTTCCTTCCAGCGGACAGCCTTTGTTCACTCTCACGTGCCTCACCATTGTTTCTCCCTATTCACTGGCCAATTATATTTTACCTAACTCCACTGGTCACCCTGCCTGTCGGCCCTGCAAGGCTTCCTCAGACAATCACTGTCCTGCATTACTCTGATTTGCATATTAATAGCCCCTAATCTCCAAACCGGTTTGGACAGGTTTAGAGCCATAATTATGACCCCGGGTATACAGGTAAAACGACCCACTTGTGAGTAATCTCCTTCCTCACAATACTAAAATACGCCATTTGCACAATATGCACAAATAAGGAAAGTAAGGTGAAATTACGAGCAGATTATTTAGTTTTCGTTTGGCCAAATATCGTTTTAGTTTTCGTTTGATCAATTTTCGTTTACTTTTAGTTTTGATTGCTGCATATTTCGTTTTAGTTTTAGTTTTCGTTGTCAGCGTGTTTTAGTTTTCGTTTTCGTTAACGAAAACGTTTCATTTTCGTTAATCATCATTTTCGTTTTCGTTTTCGTTAACGAAAACAACACTACGTGCTCGGTCCAGATTCAAATCTCAAATCAAACATAAGCCGAGTGTGCAAAGTTGCTTGCATATGACCACACAATCGACGCATTGCTTCAAACCGGTGTAGCTGTTAGCAGCTATAACCAGTCATATGCGCCTATAATATATATATATATATATATATATATATATATATATATATATATATAATATATAATATATATTATTTAATACATATATACAATATGCGCCTATATATATATTATATATATATATATATATATATATATATATATATATATACGACGGTTAAAGTAACTTAAGACCCGTACTCAATCGATAGTCAATATCTTCGAATGCACTGACGACACGTCGACCGACCGATCGACCGACACTATTATAGCAACAGGGTTGCCGGATTTCGGAATTGCTCCATCAATGATGAAGTCACGTCGAAACAAGTAGCCCAAAAGTCGCGAGTTCAGCATGTAAACTTTTGCTATAAGCTTACGTTATACATTTTTCTTCCGTTTGGTGCAAGCATCCACCTTGCTTAGTTCTCATCGTGGGCAAGTCCGTACGCCGTACAACATGGGGGCCCTATTTGTTATTAAGTAAGCAATACCAAATATATATATATATAACAGCCGATAAAAGTAACTTATAACCTAATTCGGTCAGTTTATGGACATTAAAAACGTTGCCGTAGCGACCGCGGACAACTCGAAAGTAGCCCAAATGGTGACGACATTTTAAGTCGCGGTCGAAGTGCATCTAAAGGTAGCCCAACTCTTGCTTTTCGGGCGACGACGGTGGGCAACCCTGCTCTGCAAGACAATGTACGCAGACGTGGATTTGACGGTTTACTGGTGCGAGGTTACGACGACGACACACACCTGTTGCTGAATGTCAATCATTTCAACGTGGGCGGGGACTACAAGTGCGTCATCCAAGACGGCGGTTATGACGTCATGGTGACCCGAATAGCCAGTAAATAAATATAGGTCTACAACGTATGCAGAAGGCATTGGGAGTGAGGCCCTGTGAGGGTGGGTGTTGACAAACTTTCGGATTGGCGCTCAAACGCCTTTTCAATTCTCTTAAGACGATCAGGCGTCAAATCTCCTGTGCAGTTAAGACCTCCTCATGATACGGTTATCGAATTGGCCTCCGCAGGTGAAAAGTGGAGCGGCCTATATTGACTTAGGCCACGCCTTATAGTCTCCGTTGAATACCGTGTTTGGTCTTCGTCAGCCTGTTGCTTCTGCCTAAACTGGGGCTGGCCAATGAATATTATATCGATTTTCTTCAGCAGGCCTTAGTGAGTAAGCGCTGCAGCAAAAGCCGCCAAGCGATCGCTTGCTGCAAAAGAGCCGAAGGAAAAGGCTGCTGTCGGTCGGGTATCCACAGCACAGAACGCTCTGCTTTGGTTCAGAGTCGTTCGGAGTCTATAGGTCTACAGTCGAGTGTTCGTTTTACACGTGGACACAGAATGACATCTATGTATTGAGTAAACACAGATTATACTGTCTACTGTTCAGCGGTGATGGAATATCTCGCGGGGTTTAGTTTCAACCAAACATAGCCACTTGCGTGAAAACTGGAAATTTCTCTGCTATTTAGGACCTACGCGTCTCAGCAGTCTGTTGTAGACTTTATTTTTAACCGGTAAGAACTGAACCATAAGGAGTATTAATACAACGGATTCAGAGGTCAAAGGGCAGGAAACTGCGACGTGTTGCTGCAGGTTAGTGTTCAATAAATTGTTTGGATAATATTGTGAATAATAGCTAATTGTTGAATGTGAAAGTAAAAGCAAGGTGGAAACGCTGCAGTCAGCTGCTTGGGTCCACGCATAGCAGCCGTGTTTATGTTTTTCAGGAAGGCCTAGCTATCTGGGCCTATAGGGCCAAACTGCAGACCTACGTACACTGTCTGCCGCTAGTGGTGCCTTAGGACTCTGAATACATTTGGCTTTCATCTGGATTGATAATGAGAGCAGTGCATAACAGCAACGTATAGAACAGTCTAAGGTCAATATGTGGATATACGTGTATACGCCTATGCATTATGCATGCACATGCAGGATAAGAATTGCCGGGGGCTTGGGGGTTTCAACCCCCAGTCTTTCTTAGAGCCCCATAATAAAGTCGGTTTTTCACACCCCAATTCCATGTGGTCCAACCCCACAACCCCAGTTATTTTTCCTCAATTCTCACACTGCACAGGCTATGTGTATACTATATACATGTATGTAGGCTTAGGCCCATGCAAGAAATTGTGTACGTAAACATATTTATTTCTTCCTTCATTCTATGGACTTATATAGCGCCCAGCACCCCTTGAAGAAAACTACTCAGCAGTGGCGGCGCCAGGATTTCAGTTTTGGGGGGCTAAAGGGGGTAAATCGTCCAAATTTTTTATTTTTACATGGGGAAAAAATGGATGGCCTTTTTTAGGGGGGCTTAGCCCCTCCTAGCCCCCCCAGCGCCGCTAGGAGGGGCTTAGCCCCTCCTAGCCCCCCAGCGCCGCCACTGCTACTCAGGACCGACCCAGCCCAGCCACAGCAGAATTAGAAAGACTTGAGAGATCTATGAAACAAAGTTTGATTGGCCAGATGTACAATTATCGCCGCGTTGCAGGTAGTTCATTCCAGGTTGAATTTTATGTCTTTGCTATTTTTCTGACCACTTTAATTAAACTCGCCAAGCAGTTATATCACCTCGCCAATCCAATTACGAATCCTGGAGCCGCCCACGGCCTGTGATGGTTTACAGCTGCATGCATGCATGCATGCATGCAAGCCTTTCAAGGCGAGTCTATGAAACAAGACATGTGTGAAGTCATGCAGATGTTGTGTGCAGCTCGAAATTACATTCAGGACCGACAGATAAAGTAGCGCAACTTTTTGACTTGGGTCTATAAATCACCAAGCCTATATTATGGCGTATACAACTGATGAAATTGACTGTCAAACGCGACACGCTTGCGTTTTCTCGCAATAGTTCTATAGTCTATACTCTATACACCACCAACGTTGGTCTAGCCATACCTGTGCTATCCATCCGTAAAAGAAGTCGTCTTTTGAAATTACAGCTCGAGATGTTGAGAGGTAATTATTAATGTCTGAATAGTTGACCTTCATACGGAATTTCACGCATTCAGACACGCGTGTATACGGCCTATACATCTATAGGCCTAGTAGTATAGGCTTAGGCCAATAGGCCTATAATGAAGGTTTAGATCTACTGTCCAGGGCCTACTACGCCATTGGGGGGATGGAAGCAGACTGCTTCCAATTTGGGCCAGGGGGGGAAAGGTTCCCCCCCTAATGATAAAGTTGAGTATAGAATATTTACTCCTGAACATTTCCCCCGATATTCCCCAGCATCTGCCATGGACTTCCTCCTGGTAAATTCCCCCCAAAACTCCTCCCTGTCATAACACAGGGTAAATCTTCATTTAGTTTGACTTTTGCTTAACACTCACATAAATTTGTCCTTGCACTTTCATCAAATTCGCACCCATCAGGGCTTGCCAAGTGGGGGGGGAGTAAGTAGTCTGATGTGCCCTGATCCAACTTGTGCCAGAGGGAAATCCCCCCTCCCTATTGATAGATGGGCATAAGAGATTTCGTTCTGGACACATCCCCCTGGCATCTCCATCTGTACCATCCCTCCCCGCACCAACGGTAGATTCCCCTTGAACGTTCATCTCGCCATCTCATGATCTCAAGGGTAGGCTATAGATATATATATTCATTTAGTATGACCTTTGCTTTGCAGTCACTTACATTTGTCCCTGCACGTATATGGCACTCGCTCTCACAACTCATAATAAATTAGGGCCTACATTAACTGTTTAAAAAAATTAAAGTATATTTTATATCTGCTGACACTGCATTTGTTATATACAAGAAGTTGATATTTTACTGAATGCTGGACTTTTTCAAACTTCACAGGACTACTAGTGTAATGCACTGTTAACCCATAATGAGAAATTTTAGAATGTTACCATTATATTGTGCAAATAAAAAAAATAATGGGGAGGCGACATTTTACGATATCCTACACCACGTTTCTGAGCATTGAATTCACGAGCAATTTTGTGAAGATGACAGCTTAAAAAGGTACAATTAGGCTACAGCGTGCAAATCCCAAAAAGTGAAATTTTCATGACATTATCGTTCATAAACAGCTAGCAAACAAGAGCCTAAAACATGCGCTCTAGTCGATGCCAACATCTAAAAATGCGTTGGTTTCTGGGGCTCCGCCCAGACCCAGCTGGGGGAGCTTGTGACGCTCCCCCAGACCCCCTAGTCGCTATGGGCTTCGTGCCTTCGGCACTCGCAGCTGCAGCTTCGCGCCTTCGGCGCTTGCAATATAGGCAAAAAGTTTCTGTAAGGGGGGGATTGCTTCCACCTTCCAGGGGGGGATAGTAGGCCCTGCTACTGTCTACAATATATCTTCTATAGCGACTGTGCGATAATATTATGATGTTGGTCCTCTACAGTTTTCAATAATAGTCATGTGCCTAACAATAATTTTCTTTTCAATTTCAAACTGACGTGTATAGGCCTACAGCGCAGCGTGACTGTAATTCATAGTGTAAAGGGATGGTTACCAGTTATTACGGGAGTAGAATTTAACTATATATATATATATATATATATATATATATATATATAGTCTATTCCATGATGGGATCCATGCTCTCTGTTTGTCTCTGTCTCGGTCGCCGTGTCTCTGTCTGCCTGTCTCTCTGCATCGTTTTGTCTGTCTCTGTCTGTCTGTCTGCTTGTCTGTCGCTACTCCCTGCAGTGTCTGTCGCTCTGTTCTGCTTTTAATCTGTCTGTATATTTTTACGCGTCTCTCTGAGGTCTGTCCGTTTCTCTCTTTGATCTCTCCAGCAAACGGAGTCGGATCCAGGGGCGGAGCCAGGGGGCCAATCCGGCCATGCCCCCCATTTAGAAATTTCTTTATTTTTTTACCAGCTATTCTCGATCGGAAAGATGACGTGGCCCCCATAAGTAGTTCCCCTTCCCACGCTCCACGAGGTCCGTAGCGTACACGAGGTCCGTGAGGTCCGTAGCAAAGGGGCTTAAGAACACAGTGCTGCACGACTAAAAAAGTCATCAGATTTTTCGGCGACATAGACGAAAATTTTCCCCTGTCCCAAGACCGAAAATTTTGGCCCCCGTTCGAAAATTTCTCAATCCGCCTTTGGTCGGA
Organism: Lumbricus terrestris; assembly: GCA_949752735.1. Taxonomy (NCBI): domain Eukaryota; kingdom Metazoa; phylum Annelida; class Clitellata; order Crassiclitellata; family Lumbricidae; genus Lumbricus; species Lumbricus terrestris. Next base: position 35,049,483 of record OX457051.1, read on the forward strand.
TCTGTCGACACAACGCGGCGCTCATGAATAACTTGGGGCCCTACGCTTAATTAGCTTTGGTGGAAAGTTGAAGCTAGCAATTGCGTGATCTCGTGAGACTGAGGAATGCAAGTCGACCACTTAGCCCAATCAAGTGACGCAGACTATCGACCTATAATAACGTTTAAATCACTGTTGATATCGTCATTATGCTCCTAGCCATAAAAAGCCACAGGTAACAGAACATAGCAAACATTGTAAAGGATACAATTGCTATAATTGTGCTTGATCATCTTGATGTAAAGATAAGCGAATGGTTAGCAAGAGACGCGTGTACGAAAGGTAACTGCGGACAACTGCAGTCGTTTGTTTTATTGCACTTGTATGCAAGAAAATCGGCAGACCGATTTAATACGATATACTTATCTAATTCTACAATCTAAACCTATATGCTGTCGTCAGCTTTATATTATATATATATATATATATATATATATATATATACAGGCCTATATAGCCTATATGCCTAAAATAATTATAATTATATATATATATATATATCAGCCGATTGATCCCCAAACTCTATAAACAACCATGGGCGTAGCTAGCTCTTAGAAAGTGGGGTGGTTATGAAAAACATCGTAGTGACTAGGAGTCAAGGTCACTATTGCCTAACCACCCCCTCCGATACACGAATGAATGGGCTACTCAACGGGTTTGGACAAATTGAGTGGGTCATATTTTTCAGAGTGGGTGGTTCAAAGCTACCACACTTCTACTACCACTTTACTTGTGGCCCATCCGGCTGGGTTCTACAAGTCTCTCAAGTCTTTTTTCTTTGCTCGTGGTTGGGCTGGGAGCGCCTCTGAGTAGTTTCTTGAAGGGGCGCTATATAAATGCTATGAATGAATGAATGAATGAATGAACTTCGTGGTCGTGTAGGCCTACCTCTTCGGTCCAACCCAAAATTAAGCCTATAGTTCGTCAGAGGTGTCATATTACTCTGCATTGACGCCACTTAGGCTAGAACTTCCATATTTCACCTGTATTGGGCACATGACGCCACTTAGGCTAGAACTTCCATATTTCACCTGTATTGGGCACATGAGTGTTTATTAATGCATACGCATGTGTGTGTGTATATATATATATGTACAGGAGCCTATAAATTATTATCGAAATGCATATAGCCTATGATCAGAATTTTACCATTTGTACGTATAAGCTTACGTCTTATTCAGATGTGCATGATATGGACCTAGGTCTAGATGCATTATGAATAATTAGCCTACTAACTTTCGTGATTACTCATGCAGTTGCTGCTGAAACGCAGCCAGGGAAAATCCCGGCGTTTTCATTTCGGTGTTTCCAAATGACATGATCGCAAAATAGTTTTAAAGAATTCCGAAATTATTCATCTGATGTTGAACCCGCGAAAAACTCCATAAATGGTTTCGGATCGCCATCGACTGATGTCTTATTGTGCATTGGCCAACGCAGCAATAAAAGCTACTGATTAGCCAACAAATTAAATTTAAATTTAATTTCTAATGGGGCCGTCCATAAAGTACGTCACGCTCCAAGGGAGGAGGGGGTGTAAGAAAGTGTGACAGTTTGTGACAGGGGGAGGGGGGTCAGGCCATGTGTGACGTCACACATTTATTTTTTAAATTCTTTTATATTTTTTTTGTTCTTAGTACCTAAAATCCGACCCGGCCCGGCCCGGCCCGGCGTGTCTAAAACCCGGCCTGGCGGGATAAAAGTTGATTTCCCGTCACTATCAAAGCGTTTAGGGACACACGTCACTATCAGAGGGATTAGGGATAGTATCTTAGGGTTTAGAGGGTTAGGTAAATGGTTATGTTTAAAAAAAAATTGTTCGAAAGTGTGACGTACTTTAGGGGGGGGGGTCCGAGATTTGTGGCAGTTTGTGACAGGGGGAGGGGGTCAAAAATGGTCTAAAATAGCGTGACGTACTTTATGGACGGCCCCAATAAGGTTTAAAAGAATTATAACAGGCCCAAAGTTTAAATAAAAATTATAATAAAGTTGAAATAAAATTTCTAATAAAGTTTAAAACATTTTGTAATAAAGTTTGAACACAATTTGTAATAAAGTTGAATCAAATTTGTCATAAAGTTGAAATAAAATTTCTCTCGTCAGTCGTCACTTGACTCGACTTGAGCCCATAAATGATAAATCACTGAGCTGGCTAGAACAATAATTAACTGATAGAATTGCCTGTCAAACTGTCACGCGAAACAGCTATCATGCTATGTGCACGCTAGCGTTCACTCTTGACACATGCATGCACCACCAACGTACGTCTAGCCGTCCATCCTGTGCTATCAGCCTATCAATCTATAAAAGAATTCGTCCTTGGGTAGGCTTATTAAAAAAAAATTAGTTTTGAGAGGTAATTAATGTCTGGACATGTAGGTGACCTCAAATGGGGCCTCTCAAAACCCTGGACAAACATAGGCCTATACATAAGCATAAAAAAATACATCATTCTGAGGGTCTGGTATGTGTGGCGCACTGTATTACACTGGCATGGAGATAAGCTGACTCGAGTTCGATTCCCGTAGGACAGACGTGATTTTTAGGCTGCTATTAGCGCCCTTGTATTGCAGGCCGTCTATTCTGCTAGTAGTTAAAATTTGTGATTTAATTGTGTTCTTGTGAGTTGCTTCAATTGCTTAATTGTAGGCCTATACCATGCAACCGGTCTGCGATCTGTCAACCGGATTGTTCAACAAAAGAAAATTATTATTATTATTATTATTATTTACAAAGCATATGCTTAAATTGTATCTACAAGTCAGTCTCATCGAGATTTGCATTGAATGAGGGCTGCTGCTACCGCCGCTGCTGAAGCTCAGGGCTTCTTCTAAAGAATTTCAGAACTGCACAACATCTTCTTTCCTTTCCCATCCTCGGTAAATTACTCCCAAGTCCCAATCGGACAAACAATGATCTTTTTAAAAACTATTTTTAACTGCACAGAAGTGCTTCTACAACTGCACAAATCTATTATTTTTAAGAGGATATAGCCTACTACTGTACATTTTTGTGTAGAGTTGCACACCGAAAGTCCTGCTCCTGTTGCGCATGTTAATTGCTATGAAACTTCTAAGGTTCTGCTGTAATTGCCTGAGGCTTGCCACTTGACACGCCAGCTGCAGAATGTTATGTTCTTCAGTTCTACTCGTTGTACTTTGGATGACTCTAATCGCTGGTTTAATCAGCGTGCATATAACAGTAACAGCATAACATGGAAACAAATGACGATTGTTGTACTTCTTAACCATAGGCCCTATGACGCACGAAATACCCTGCACGCTGCACAGCCTACTGTAACATAAGTCACTGTTGAGGAGTTATTATAGGCCCTAATTAAGGCCTATTGTATTTATTAAGAAGCATTTATTAAGCTTGCTTATAATCATGACGGCGATGAGCATATAAGCAAATGAAGGATATTATACTGAAGGTTCGTATAGTCGTCGTTTCATATGGGGTGGGGGTTGTGGGTAAACCCGTAAATTCTTCGTGCTACAAGGGGAGTAACTTCGCTAGCTCCTGTCTGCTGCAGGGGCTTCCATCCCTATAGGTGGGTGCAAATTGAGCCCAGTGAAAACAGGGAATAAAAAATTAGCCAAAACTCGCGTCAAGAGGGGAAAGGCCGTTCCGGGAAGGAAGACCCGGTAGGGGAAGGGAGAGATTGAGACCGGTTGTTTATAGGGGTGAGGGTAAAAACCTCTGGTCTGCTGGGCTTGCGTGACTCTCTCTGAATCCCTTCTCTGATCCCAGCTGATCCGTACTTTTCAATGACGCATCCTCCCACTAAGACAGCTGGTAATGTTTGCTCTTAATCCAGATAAAAAGTTGATGCTTTGGGTGAGTTTGTCTTTGAAGTCTGGAGGATGAATAGGTCAACTCAGGTAGACTAGACGACGGTGTCTGGTGTCTGGAATGGGTGCGGCGAGAAAGATAAACAGCCTCAGAGGAATCGGGACGATTTACAAACTGTTATTTTCAATTGTTCATATATTATGAACAATTGTAAGTGAAACGTCCTATATATGCACGCCGATAACAACAACTGGTGTAGATAATTATTAAGGAAATCCTACAAGAACTACTAACTCTGCCACTGCTTGAACTTTGGCAGTGCCAGTCCCAAGCTTGGATAAAGGAGGAGGGTGACGCTAATGATCCTTGCTATGACACAGCGTCGTTAATTAAATTGAAACTAAATATTTATGCCAACCATGCAGAAACAACGACTTGATCGGGCAATGACAAAGTTCTAAAGTATTTTCCCTCTGATGAAAATAACTTTTTCCTAGGAGAACGACTTGATCATTTGTCCATTCGTTCGTTCCTTCATTCCTTCATTCCTTCGTTCATTCACTCATTCATCCATTCATTCATTCATGATCCATTCACTCATTCATTCATTCGTTCATTCATTGGATTCACAAAACACACCTTGAAGAAACCTATTCAAAAGTGCTCCCAGCCCAGCAGCGGCAATATGAACAAGACTTGAGAGATCTATTAAACAAAGTGAGATTGGTCACACTATTATTATAATAAACTCATCAGTCAGTGGCCTGTTTTTCTGGTTAAATCAACTTTTCTTTGTGATTCTTGTAGGCCGAGGTGAGAAATTCACAAGGAGGTCTTGATGCAGTCGACCGCAAACGCGGCGACTAAAAAACTTCATCAAGCCTTAAGTAAACATGGATTTTAATTCGAACGAGAAAGATCAAAGCGGACAAAACGAAGTACAACGCAAGGACCAACTCGGACAGAACCAAGTACAAGCAGGTATGACCGATAACTTCGACGGCGCAGACTACTTTGGAGCCGACAAGAAGCTGTTTCAGTTCACCAAAGTGCCACTTGACAGTCGAGTAGGGCGAGACGATGAAGCTGTGAACCGGTTTCTTGGACAGCAGACGTCTGGAAAGCAGACGTCGTCTGGTAGGATAGATTTACGATCCACAGCAGACGAAGGTTCAACTGAAGACCGCGAAAACATAAGTGAAAACAAAGAGAAATATAATTACTCGACCAAGGAGTTCACTGTCTTGGATGGCAATCGACAGAGTTCCGACACGTTAAACAAATTCCTTAAAAATTCCGCAGTATTGCAATACACTACTACTACTACAACAACAGATTATCTAACGTCAAGAGAAATAGATGCGGAAGCTGATAATTTTAAAAGGAAAGGAATGAATGCATTGCCAGGAACTACGACAGACTATGTAACATCTAGAGAAAGAGATCCAGAAGCTAGTTACGTCACAAATAAAGAAATTAATTCAGTGCCAGAATTATTTGGTTCCAAAGATGACAATGGAAACGCTTCGTTCAGCAAATCCTTTGAAGATTCCACCACACCAGTGCCACGATTTCAATACGTAACGGTGACTTCAGTTAGCGAAGATGCAGAACTTTCAGAGATCGGAGAATACACTTGGACGGAAACGAAGCTGGTCGACGAAACGGAAGCACGTGATTACCCGGAGAAGATACTATTCGAAGAGACCTTCATCACGTACTTCCCCAAATGCAGGCTGTGCACCAACGACCTTACAGAGCGCGACATCTACTTACTAGACACGGATTCCGGCAGAAGAAGAGCGTCTGGTCATCAGGTCTGGTGCAGTGGTTGTCGTCATTCAAACGCAAGTGGTGCTGGTGGTGTGTTCAACGATTCAAACACAGCAACAAATGGTGTGGCCTTCAACGTGGCTAACGGCCGAACCTCGTCCCCTCTAACACAGACAAATGTGAGATGCACACTGCACAAAGAAGCTCGCGAGATTAAGACGTACGGCAGTCGGAGTGGATTCTCCCAAAAGCATTTAACTCTCACCGACGCCTCACTACCTCAATCCACACTACCTGACTTTGACTTAGTCATTTACGGCTCAGAGAAAGGCATCGGCAGAGAAGAACTGCGTGGCCTTGACACGAGAGGAAACGATTTGCCTGGAAACAGGCAAGACACCTCAGGAAGCTACTGGCCAGAGTTTAAAACATGGAAAGACGGAGACAGTTCGGACCTTAGCGACGTGCAGCTTTTCCAGCTGCACGGCGAATATCCTCGCTCGACTCAACGCCAAACCTACTCGCCTCAAATGCAATACACCGATGACACGCAGTCACTTACAGACCTCAGCAGCATATCTTTCATCGACTCCCCAGAGGAATCCAACGCACAAAAACTTACAGATCACCAGAATGTTGTTCAGAACTCGCAGGTAACCAGGGTATCACGACGCTCCAACACAAACCAAAATGACAACAGACAAATGGGCAGTTCAGAGGGGTCACAACTTCACATGCATAAGAGCGATGATAACAGGTACTCGTCGGACGATGAGGAGTCACTTGAAGACGAAGAAGAAGAGTGGTTAATTTATGCAAAACATCAACGGGCCGGGCAGACGTCATTCGAGGTCTTTGAGCCACAGAACACTCAAAACATCAGCGCGTACACTGCAGACCGTTATTTCAACAGCGAAGGCAGGATCCTACGTGGTGACAAATCGCCGCTCGAAGTGTCGATAAACGAACCGGATATGGGCGACAATGAAGGTAGGGACTTCCTGTATCTATCGGAGGATTCGTCAGGTGATGAAGAGTTGTCTCGACTTGCAAAGTTACGTAAGTACAAGAGACAGTGGGAGAGGAGACGTCGATCGGAAGTGCTTCGAACGTTCCATGGTGTCGCAAGAATGGCCCAACCAGAAGACCTTGATTTGGACAGCTACGATGGATCGTCTCAAGATCGTAGCTTCTCTGTAGACCTACAAGGCAGCGGCAAATCAACACCAACAGGCCACACGGCCCACAGTGAGACGAAAATCAGCTCTATTATAGAGTCGGACGATAGTATGCAAGAGAGAGTATCATCAACAGCCCAGCAAGATACAAACGAAATCACCGCATCAAAAGAACCCGCTTCACTGGAGGCTGTTGATGAAAGCAGCACCAATTCAGGTGTAGAGTCACAGGTTAAAACACCAAAGTCAACAACGGTGGAAGAAAGCCAAAGACTCGATTACATCAGTCAGCTCGATGCTGAAAGAGATATTCCGAGGACGAGCACACCAATACCATCCCTGGTCGAGGGAATAGTAAACGTCGATACGAAGGAAAGTAGAGAAGACGAGGTAAGCAACAAATGCCAAGAGGATGTCTGGTTAGAAATTTCGGATGAAAATCCAATCTTACATGGTACAAACTCAACAGGAGTTCATGATAATGCTAGGGATGATGGGCAAATGATAATCAAACCAACAGAACAGAAGAATGTCTCATCGGAACAACGTGAGACCAACATAGATCTTCACCAGGAAGATATTATAATTGAGAGTGGAAACGATATGGCGATACCAGCATCTTCCTTTAGTGAAGTGACGAGTAACACAACTTACACCCAAGACGATGTTGAACAATCACAGGAGGATGTTGCACTTGAAATCTCAACACATAAAGACCAAGTTTCAGCAGATTCAGGTTCTGGAATTTATCTTCAGAACACAGACACAAAAGATGCAGTGAAACCAACATACTCCATCAGTGATGACGTGACATGCAACATAAATGCACATGACACACAAGAGAATGTTGAACAGTCGCAAGAGGATGTTGCACTTGAAATCTCAACACATAAAGACCAAGCTTCAGTAGATTCAATTTCTGGAATTCATCTCCAGGATGCAAGCTCAAAAGATGCAACAGAAGTGACAGTCACAACAGCTAATCGGAAAACATCAACAACCGACAAGGAAGAACATCTGGAAACTATTATCGTTGGTACATCAAGGCCAGCTGATGAGAGACTAATTGAAACTAATTGTCTGTTTACAAGCCCAGATGTTCTTCCTGATAGTAGCAAAGAGCCAACGTCCATGTCTAGTGATGGAAGTCAGAGACATACGTCTTCCAATGAGGTGCAAAATAGAAATGGTCGAATCCAAGAAAGTATATTGAAAGAATTGAAAGAACGCTTTGCTGGTCAACATAAATTCCAAGATTATGGTCAGACACCTGCAGATACAGAAGAAAGTGAGATTGATAGCATACAGACTGTGGAAAGCGAAATGATTTTCAGTAATGTTCAAACGAATTCATACATTCCAACAGAAGATGAGAGAAGGGCACAGGAAGTGTCAGACGGGGATAACATCATTTCAGGTATGCCCAGTCCTGAAAGAAAGACACAGGCAGAGCATAATCAGAAACAAAATGAAATTGAGAACAAAACAAAAGAAATAGATAATGGAACAGTTGTAACAATACAAATTACAGATGACATTGACTCTCAAGACTCTGCTCAGCTAACCTATGACACAATAGACAGCAATGACTCAGACAACAATAGATTCAAAGATTGGGAAAGCCAATCAGGCCAAATTCAAACACCACCAACAAAAAGAGTGGAAAACGATGAAGATGAAGTTGATGCAGAGCGAGATAACCAAAAGGATGGAGTCATCAACTTAGAAACACAACCAGACACTGTAATTGTCAGTGACACAACAAAGAAACTAATAAAAGATGTGGACACCACTTTAGAAATAAAGGTTGAGACAGAAACTGCTCAGGTAAAAACGAAAGAATCAAAACGGGACACATTTCCCACTGTTAAAATACAGGCAGAAAGTATCAAGATAACAACAGATGAACCAAATCAGAACACCGTACTAAACAAAGAACCCAAAGTATACACTGAAATTCTGCAAGCAGCAACACAGGAGCATATCACAGATACTGGGACTAGTTTCAAAACAAAAGCAGATTTTGACAAAGTAACAAGAGAGGTGCCAGAACAGTACACAGACAATGGCATCAAAACACAACCAGAAACTGTAAGGAAAACATCAGAAGAACCAAAACTGCATACACCCAAAAAAGCAGAAAGAGAAGACCAAAATCTCAAGATATCTAACGAAGAGCTCAAGGATGCTCTCACTAAAGCAGACAAAAAGAAAGCAAAAAGAAAACAACAGAGAGAACAAAAGAAGACAAAAACAACAGAGCAGACAGAAAAAGTCAAGATAGACACAGAGGAACAACAGCAGCATAGAGACACGGATTTTATAACACATGAAGAAACTATCCACATAACAACAGAAGAGGCAAGTAGGTATGGTATCTACAATACGGAAACAAAAGTGGATACAATAACTGTCGATACAGCAACAGCGGAATTAAAAGACGATTCTGTCACCACTGGAGAAGCAAAACTGAGATATCTGAACGTCGATGTGACAAGTGAACAGCCAAAACTGAATAGAGTCCACAGTTTAGAAAGAAAAACAGATATTATAACTGTCAATGCAGCAACTGAGGAGCTCATCGAGGATAATGTCACTACTTTCTCAAGAAAAGGAGAATTTGACAAAGTAACAAGAGAACTGCCTGAACAGCACACAGACAATGGCATGGAAACACAATCAGAAACTGTAAAGGGAGCTCCAGAAGAATCAAAGCTGCACATATTGAGTAGTGTAGAAACAGATGATCTAACTTTGAAGTCAGCCACAGAGAAGCTCGAGGGTTCTGCTGTCATTAAAGAGGACAAAAAGAAGTCAAAAAGAAAACAGAAGAAAGATCAAAAGAAGGCACAAACAACAGAGCAGACAGAAAAAGTCGAGATAGAGACAGAGAAACGACATCAAGATACAGTCACCATTGTTATAGCACAGGAAGACTCTGTCCCAGAAACAGCAGATGAGACAAAAGCGGCATGTGTAAACATTTTAGATACAATAAAAGATACTCCAATTGCTGAAGCAGAACCTGTGGAACTAAAAGACCACAATATCGCCTATGCAACAGAATTGCTTGAGGATACTGACACTAAAGAAGATAAAAAGAAGACAAAAAGAAGACAAAAGAATGAAAGAATGGAGCAAACAGTAAAGCAAGCAGAAGAAGCTGAGCTACAGAGGAAGGATCATCAACAGGGCACAGTCACGAATTTTGAAACACAAGCAGAAACTGACCAAGTATCACTATTACAATTGCAAAGGGCTGGCACTTACAATATAGGAACAAAGACAGACACTCATCAAGTGAATGCAGAAGGAGAGCAACTTAACGTGGGTCCTGTTACCAGTACAGAAACAATATTAGGAAAACAGCAAGACGACATGACAAAAGAAGAGCCAAAACAGGACAGAGTCAACAATCTAGAAAGAAAATCAAATACTCAAACTGTTGACGCAGCAACAGAGGAGTTGACTGAGGATGCTGTTCATAGTGTTTCCACTAAAGGAGAATTTGATAATGTAACAAGAGAAGTTCCAACACAGTATACCGACATTTGCATGGAAACACAGGTAGAAACGACATTAGAGGAACCAATACGGAATCCATACACTACTGCAGAACCAAAAGATACAACTTTCAGCAGAGCAACCGAGCAATTCGAGGATACTGTCACCAAAGAGGACACTAAGAAGTCAAAGAGAAGGCAAAGGAAGGAACAGAAGAAAGTACAAACAACAAAGCAGGCTGAAAATATCCAGATATCAACAACAGAGGAATCAGAACAGAATGAAGTCACGAATGTTGAAACACATCAAGAAATTGCCCAAGTAACAACAGAAGAGCCAATTAAGGATATCTCCAACAGTTTGGAAACAAAGACAGATACTCTATTTGGTGATACATCGATGGAGGAAATGAAAGAGGATAACGTCTCCACTGCAAGCGTAAAACTGGGATATCTGATTAACAATGAGACAAGAGAAGAGTTAAAGCAGGATAAAGTCTACAAGATGGACACAAAGACAGATACTCTAAAAATCGATGTACCAACAGAGGAGGTAAAAGAGGATGCCATTGCCAGTGCAGAAGCAAAACTTGAATATCTGAGAGAAGATTTTACAAACGTAGAGCCAAAACAGGACAGAGTCAACAATCTAGAACGAAAATCAGATACTCAAACTGTTGATGTTGTAACAGAGGAGCTGATTGAGGATCCTCTGAATAGTGTTTGGACAAGAGGAGAATTTGATAATGTTACAAGAGAAGTTCCAACACGGCATACGGACAATGACATGGAAACACAGGCAGAAACTCTAGAAGGAACAGTAGAACAACCACTATGGGATGCATACGCCAATGCAGAAACAAGAGATACAACAGAGCAATTCGAGGATACTGTCACCAAAGAGGACACTAAGAAGTCAAAGAGAAGGCAAAAGAAGGAACAGAAGAAAGTACAAACAACAAAGCAGGCTGAAAATATCCAGATATCAACAACAGAGGAATCAGAACAGAATGAAGTCACGAATGTTGAAACACATCAAGAAATTGCCCAAGTAACAACAGAAGAGCCAATTAAGGATATCACCAACAGTTTGGAAACAAAGACAGATACTCTAAAAATCGATGTTCCAACAGAGGAGGTAAAAGAGGATGCCATTGCCAGTGCAGAAGCAAAACTTGCATATCTGAGAGAAGATTTTACAAACGTAGAGCGCAAACAGGACAGAGTCAACAATCTAGAACGAAAATCAGATACTCAAACTGTTGATGCAGTAACAGAGGAGCTGATTGAGGATCCTCTGAATAGTGTTTGGACAAGAGGAGAATTTGATAATGTTACAAGAGAAGTTCCAACACGGCATACGGACAATGACATGGAAACACAGGCAGAAACTCTAGAAGGAACAGTAGAACAACCACTATGGGATGCATACGCCAATGCAGAAACAAGAGATACAACAGAGCAGTTCGAGGATACTGTCACCAAAGAGGACACTAAGAAGTCAAAGAGAAGGCAAAAGAAGGAACAGAAGAAAGTACAAACAACAAAGCAGGCTGAAAATATCCAGATATCAACAACAGAGGAATCAGAACAGAATGAAGTCACGAATGTTGAAACACATCAAGAAATTGCACAAGTAACAACAGAAGAGCCAATTAAGGATATCACCAACAGTTTGGAAACAAAGACAGATACTCTATTTGGTGATACATCGATGGAGGAAATGAAAGAGGATAACGTCTCCACTGCAAGCGTAAAACTGGGATATCTGATTAACAATGAGACAAGAGAAGAGTTAAAGCAGGATAAAGTCTACAAGATGGACACAAAGACAGATACTCTAAAAATCGATGTACCAACAGAGGAGGTAAAAGAGGATGCCATTGCCAGTGCAGAAGCAAAACTTGCATATCTGAGAGAAGATTTTACAAACGTAGAGCCAAAACAGGACAGAGTCAACAATCTAGAACGAAAATCAGATACTCAAACTGTTGATGTTGTAACAGAGGAGCTGATTGAGGATCCTCTGAATAGTGTTTGGACAAGAGGAGAATTTTATAATGTTACAAGAGAAGTTCCAACACGGCATACCGACAATGACATGGAAACACAGGCAGAAACTCTAGAAGGAACAGTAGAACAACCACTATGGGATGCATACGCCAATGCAGAAACAAGAGATACAGCAGAGCAATTCGAGGATACTGTCACCAAAGAGGACACTAAGAAGTCAAAGAGAAGGCAAAAGAAGGAACAGAAGAAAGTACAAACAACAAAGCAGGCTGAAAATATCCAGATACCAACAACAGAGGAATCAAAACAGAATGAAGTCACGAATGTTGAAACACATCAAGAAATTGCCCAAGTAACAACAAAAGAGCCAATTAAGGATATCTCCAACAGTTTGGAAACAAAGAAAGATACTCTATCTGGTGATACATCGATGGAGGAAATGAAAGAGGATAACGTCTCCACTGCAAGCGTAAAACTAGGATATCTGATTGACAATGAGACAAGAGAAGAGTTACAACAGGATAAAGTCTACAAGATGGACACAAAGACAGATACTCTAAAAATCGATGTACCAACAGAGGAGGTAAAAGAGGATGCCATTGCCAGTGCAGAAGCAAAACTTGAATATCTGAGAGAAGATTTTACAAACGTAGAGCCAAAACAGGACAGAGTCAACAATCTAGAACGAAAATCAGATACTCAAACTGTTGATGTTGTAACAGAGGAGCTGATTGAGGATCCTCTGAATAGTGTTTGGACAAGAGGAGAATTTGATAATGTTACAAGAGAAGTTCCAACAAGGCATACGGACAATGACATGGAAACACAGGCAGAAACTCTAGAAGGAACAGTAGAACAACCACTATGGGATGCATACGCCAATGCAGAAACAAGAGATACAACAGAGCAATTCGAGGATACTGTCACCAAAGAGAACACTAAGAAGTCAAAGAGAAGGCAAAAGAAGGAACAGAAGAAAGTACAAACAACAAAGCAGGCTGAAAATATCCAGATACCAACAACAGAGGAATCAAAACAGAATGAAGTCACGAATGTTGAAACACATCAAGAAATTGCCCAAGTAACAACAGAAGAGCCAATTAAGGATATCACCAACAGTTTGGAAACAAAGACAGATACTCTATCTGGTGATACATCGATGGAGGAAATGAAAGAGGACAATGTCTCCACTGCAAGCGTAAAACTGGTATATCTGATTGACAATGAGACAAGAGAAGAGTTAAAACAGGACAAAGTCTACAAGATGGACACAAAGACAGATACTCTAAAAATCGATGTACCAACAGAGGAGGTAAAAGAGGATGCCATTGCCAGTGCAGAAGCAAAACTTGCATATCTGAGAGAAGATTTTACAAACGTAGAGCCAAAACAGGACAGAGTCAACAATCTAGAACGAAAATCAGATACTCAAACTGTTGATGTTGTAACAGAGGAGCTGATTGAGGATCCTCTGAATAGTGTTTGGACAAGAGGAGAATTTGATAATGTTACAAGAGAAGTTACAACTTGGCATACGGACAATGACATGGAAACGCAGGCAGAAACTCTAGAAGGAACAGTAGAACAACCACTATGGGATGCATACGTCAATGCAGAAACAAAAGATACAACAGAGCAATTCGAGGATACTGTCACCAAAGAGGACACTAAGAAGTCAAAGAGAAGGCAAAAGAAGGAACAGAAGAAAGTACAAACAACAAAGCAGGCTGAAAATATCCAGATATCAACAACAGAGGAATCAGAACAGAATGAAGTCACGAATGTTGAAACACATCAAGAAATTGCCCAAGTAACAACAGAAGGGCCAATCAAGGATATCACCAACAGTTTGGAAACAAAGACAGATACTCTATCTGGTGATACATCGATGGAGGAAATGAAAGAGGACAACGTCTCCACTGCAAGCGTAAAACTGGGATATCTGATTGACAATGAGACAAGAGAAGAGTTAAAACAGGACAAAGTCTACAAGATGGACACAATGACAGATACTCTGACAATCGATGTACCAACAGAAGAGGTAAAAGAGGATGCCATTGCCAGTGCAGAAGCAAAACTTGCATATCTGAGAGAAGATTTTACAAACGTAGAGCCAAAACAGGACAGAGTCAACAATCTAGAACGAAAATCAGATACTCAAACTGTTGATGTTGTAACAGAGGAGCTGATTGAGGATCCTCTGAATAGTGTTTGGACAAGAGGAGAATTTGATAATGTTACAAGAGAAGTTCCAACTTGGCACACAGACAATGACATGGAAACGCAGGCAGAAACTCTAGAAGGAACAGTAGAACAACCACTATGGGATGCATACGCCAATGCAGAAACAAAAGATACAACAGAGCAATTCGAGGATACTGTCACCAAAGAGGACACTAAGAAGTCAAAGAGAAGGCAAAAGAAGGAACAGAAGAAAGTACAAACAACAAAGCAGGCTGAAAATATCCAGATACCAACAACAGAGGAATCAGAACAGAATGAAGTCACGAATGTTGAAACACATCAAGAAATTGCCCAAGTAACAACAGAAGAGCCAATTAAGGATATCACCAACAGTTTGGAAACAAAGACAGATACTCTATCTGGTGATACATCGATGGAGGAAATGAAAGAGGACAACGTCTCCACTGCAAGCGTAAAACTGGTATATCTGATTGACAATGAGACAAGAGAAGAGTTAAAACAGGACAAAGTCTACAAGATGGACACAAAGACAGATACTCTAAAAATCGATGTACCAACAGAGGAGGTAAAAGAGGATGCCATTGCCAGTGCAGAAGCAAAACTTGCATATCTGAGAGAAGATTTTACAAACGTAGAGCCAAAACAGGACAGAGTCAACAATCTAGAACGAAAATCAGATACTCAAACTGTTGATGTTGTAACAGAGGAGCTGATTGAGGATCCTCTGAATAGTGTTTGGACAAGAGGAGAATTTGATAATGTTACAAGAGAAGTTCCAACTTGGCATACGGACAATGACATGGAAACGCAGGCAGAAACTCTAGAAGGAACAGTAGAACAACCACTATGGGATGCATACGTCAATGCAGAAACAAAAGATACAACAGAGCAATTCGAGGATACTGTCACCAAAGAGGACACTAAGAAGTCAAAGAGAAGGCAAAAGAAGGAACAGAAGAAAGTACAAACAACAAAGCAGGCTGAAAATATCCAGATATCAACAACAGAGGAATCAGAACAGAATGAAGTCACGAATGTTGAAACACATCAAGAAATTGCCCAAGTAACAACAGAAGGGCCAATCAAGGATATCACCAACAGTTTGGAAACAAAGACAGATACTCTATCTGGTGATACATCGATGGAGGAAATGAAAGAGGACAACGTCTCCACTGCAAGCGTAAAACTGGGATATCTGATTGACAATGAGACAAGAGAAGAGTTAAAACAGGACAAAGTCTACAAGATGGACACAATGACAGATACTCTGACAATCGATGTACCAACAGAAGAGGTAAAAGAGGATGCCATTGCCAGTGCAGAAGCAAAACTTGCATATCTGAGAGAAGATTTTACAAACGTAGAGCCAAAACAGGACAGAGTCAACAATCTAGAACGAAAATCAGATACTCAAACTGTTGATGTTGTAACAGAGGAGCTGATTGAGGATCCTCTGAATAGTGTTTGGACAAGAGGAGAATTTTATAATGTTACAAGAGAAGTTCCAACTTGGCACACGGACAATGACATGGAAACGCAGGCAGAAACTCTAGAAGGAACAGTAGAACAACCACTATGGGATGCATACGCCAATGCAGAAACAAAAGATACAACAGAGCAATTCGAGGATACTGTCACCAAAGAGGACACTAAGAAGTCAAAGAGAAGGCAAAAGAAGGAACAGAAGAAAGTACAAACAACAAAGCAGGCTGAAAATATCCAGATACCAACAACAGAGGAATCAGAACAGAATGAAGTCACGAATGTTGAAACACATCAAGAAATTGCCCAAGTAACAACAGAAGAGCCAATTAAGGATATCACCAACAGTTTGGAAACAAAGACAGATACTCTATCTGGTGATACATCGATGGAGGAAATGAAAGAGGACAACGTCTCCACTGCAAGCGTAAAACTGGGATATCTGATTGACAATGAGACAAGAGAAGAGTTAAAACAGGACAAAGTCTACAAGATGGACACAATGACAGATACTCTGACAATCGATGTACCAACAGAGGAGGTAAAAGAGGATGCCATTGCCAGTGCAGAAGCAAAACTTGCATATCTGAGAGAAGATTTTACAAACGTAGAGCCAAAACAGGACAGAGTCAACAATCTAGAACGAAAATCAGATACTCAAACTGTTGATGTTGTAACAGAGGAGCTGATTGAGGATCCTCTGAATAGTGTTTGGACAAGAGGAGAATTTTATAATGTTACAAGAGAAGTTCCAACTTGGCATACGGACAATGACATGGAAACGCAGGCAGAAACTCTAGAAGGAACAGTAGAACAACCACTATGGGATGCATACGTCAATGCAGAAACAAAAGATACAACAGAGCAATTCGAGGATACTGTCACCAAAGAGGACACTAAGAAGTCAAAGAGAAGGCAAAAGAAGGAACAGAAGAAAGTACAAACAACAAAGCAGGCTGAAAATATCCAGATATCAACAACAGAGGAATCAGAACAGAATGAAGTCACGAATGTTGAAACACATCAAGAAATTGCCCAAGTAACAACAGAAGGGCCAATCAAGGATATCACCAACAGTTTGGAAACAAAGACAGATACTCTATCTGGTGATACATCGATGGAGGAAATGAAAGAGGACAACGTCTCCACTGCAAGCGTAAAACTGGGATATCTGATTGACAATGAGACAAGAGAAGAGTTAAAACAGGACAAAGTCTACAAGATGGACACAAAGACAGATACTCTGACAATCGATGTACCAACAGAGGAGGTAAAAGAGGATGCAATTGCCAGTGCAGAAGCAAAACTTGCATATCTGAGAGAAGATTTTACAAACGTAGAGCCAAAACAGGACAGAGTCAACAATCTAGAACGAAAATCAGATACTCAAACTGTTGATGTTGTAACAGAGGAGCTGATTGAGGATCCTCTGAATAGTGTTTGGACAAGAGGAGAATTTGATAATGTTACAAGAGAAGTTCCAACTTGGCATACGGACAATGACATGGAAACACAGGCAGAAACTCTAGAAGGAACAGTAGAACAACCAATACTCGATACATTCGCCTATGCAGAAACAAAAGATACAACAGAGCAATTCGAGGATACTGTCACCAAAGAGGACACTAAGAAGTCAAAGAGAAGGCAAAAGAAGGAACAGAAGAAAGTACAAACAACAAAGCAGGCTGAAAATATCCAGATACCAACAACAGAGGAATCAGAACAGAATGAAGTCACGAATGTTGAAACACATCAAGAAATTGCCCAAGTAACAACAGAAGAGCCAATTAAGGATATCACCAACAGTTTGGAAACAAAGACAGATACTCTATCTGGTGATACATCGATGGAGGAAATGAAAGAGGACAACGTCTCCACTGCAAGCGTAAAACTGGGATATCTGATTGACAATGAGACAAGAGAAGAGTTAAAACAGGACAAAGTCTACAAGATGGACACAAAGACAGATACTCTGACAATCGATGTACCAACAGAGGAGGTAAAAGAGGATGCCATTGCCAGTGCAGAAGCAAAACTTGCATATCTGAGAGAAGATTTTACAAACGTAGAGCCAAAACAGGACAGAGTCAACAATCTAGAACGAAAATCAGATACTCAAACTGTTGATGTTGTAACAGAGGAGCTGATTGAGGATCCTCTGAATAGTGTTTGGACAAGAGGAGAATTTTATAATGTTACAAGAGAAGTTCCAACTTGGCATACGGACAATGACATGGAAACGCAGGCAGAAACTCTAGAAGGAACAGTAGAACAACCACTATGGGATGCATACGTCAATGCAGAAACAAAAGATACAACAGAGCAATTCGAGGATACTGTCACCAAAGAGGACACTAAGAAGTCAAAGAGAAGGCAAAAGAAGGAACAGAAGAAAGTACAAACAACAAAGCAGGCTGAAAATATCCAGATATCAACAACAGAGGAATCAGAACAGAATGAAGTCACGAATGTTGAAACACATCAAGAAATTGCCCAAGTAACAACAGAAGGGCCAATCAAGGATATCACCAACAGTTTGGAAACAAAGACAGATACTCTATCTGGTGATACATCGATGGAGGAAATGAAAGAGGACAACGTCTCCACTGCAAGCGTAAAACTGGGATATCTGATTGACAATGAGACAAGAGAAGAGTTAAAACAGGACAAAGTCTACAAGATGGACACAAAGACAGATACTCTGACAATCGATGTACCAACAGAGGAGGTAAAAGAGGATGCAATTGCCAGTGCAGAAGCAAAACTTGCATATCTGAGAGAAGATTTTACAAACGTAGAGCCAAAACAGGACAGAGTCAACAATCTAGAACGAAAATCAGATACTCAAACTGTTGATGTTGTAACAGAGGAGCTGATTGAGGATCCTCTGAATAGTATTTGGACAAGAGGAGAATTTGATAATGTTACAAGAGAAGTTCCAACTTGGCATACGGACAATGACATGGAAACACAGGCAGAAACTCTAGAAGGAACAGTAGAACAACCACTATGGGATGCATACGCCAATGCAGAAACAAAAGATACAACAGAGCAATTCGAGGATACTGTCACCAAAGAGGACACTAAGAAGTCAAAGAGAAGGCAAAAGAAGGAACAGAAGAAAGTACAAACAACAAAGCAGGCTGAAAATATCCAGATACCAACAACAGAGGAATCAGAACAGAATGAAGTCACGAATGTTGAAACACATCAAAAAATTGCCCAAGTAACAACAGAAGAGCCAATTAAGGATATCACCAACAGTTTGGAAACAAAGACAGATACTCTATCTGGTGATACATCGATGGAGGAAATGAAAGAGGACAACGTCTCCACTGCAAGCGTAAAACTGGGATATCTGATTGACAATGAGACAAGAGAAGAGTTAAAACAGGACAAAGTCTACAAGATGGACACAATGACAGATACTCTGACAATCGATGTACCAACAGAGGAGGTAAAAGAGGATGCCATTGCCAGTGCAGAAGCAAAACTTGCATACCTGAGAGAAGATTTTACAAACGTAGAGCCAAAACAGGACAGAGTCAACAATCTAGAACGAAAATCAGATACTCAAACTGTTGATGTTGTAACAGAGGAGCTGATTGAGGATCCTCTGAATAGTGTTTGGACAAGAGGAGAATTTTATAATGTTACAAGAGAAGTTCCAACTTGGCATACGGACAATGACATGGAAACGCAGGCAGAAACTCTAGAAGGAACAGTAGAACAACCACTATGGGATGCATACGCCAATGCAGAAACAAAAGATACAACAGAGCAATTCGAGGATACTGTCACCAAAGAGGACACTAAGAAGTCAAAGAGAAGGCAAAAGAAGGAACAGAAGAAAGTACAAACAACAAAGCAGGCTGAAAATATCCAGATACCAACAACAGAGGAATCAGAACAGAATGAAGTCACGAATGTTGAAACACATCAAGAAATTGGCCAAGTAACAACAGAAGAGCCAATTAAGGATATCACCAACAGTTTGGAAACAAAGACAGATACTCTATCTGGTGATACATCGATGGATGAAATGAAAGAGGACAACGTCTCCACTGCAAGCGTAAAACTGGGATATCTGATTGACAATGAGACAAGAGAAGAGTTAAAACAGGACAAAGTCTACAAGATGGACACAAAGACAGATACTCTGACAATCGATGTACCAACAGAGGAGGTAAAAGAGGATGCCATTGCCAGTGCAGAAGCAAAACTTGCATATCTGAGAGAAGATTTTACAAACGTAGAGCCAAAACAGGACAGAGTCAACAATCTAGAACGAAAATCAGATACTCAAACTGTTGATGTTGTAACAGAGGAGCTGATTGAGGATCCTCTGAATAGTGTTTGGACAAGAGGAGAATTTTATAATGTTACAAGAGAAGTTCCAACACGGCATACGGACAATGACATGGAAACGCAGGCAGAAACTCTAGAAGGAACAGTAGAACAACCACTATGGGATGCATACGCCAATGCAGAAACAAAAGATACAACAGAGCAATTCGAGGATACTGTCACCAAAGAGGACACTAAGAAGTCAAAGAGAAGGCAAAAGAAGGAACAGAAGAAAGTACAAACAACAAAGCAGGCTGAAAATATCCAGATACCAACAACAGAGGAATCAGAACAGAATGAAGTCACGAATGTTGAAACACATCAAGAAATTGCCCAAGTAACAACAGAAGAGCCAATTAAGGATATCACCAACAGTTTGGAAACAAAGACAGATACTCTATCTGGTGATATATCGATGGAGGAAATGAAAGAGGACAACGTCTCCACTGCAAGCATAAAACTGGGATATCTGATTGACAATGAGACAAGAGAAGAGTTAAAACAGGACAAAGTCTACAAGATGGACACAATGACAGATACTCTGACAATCGATGTACCAACAGAGGAGGTAAAAGAGGATGCCATTGCCAGTGCAGAAGCAAAACTTGCATACCTGAGAGAGGATTTTACAAACATAGAGCCAAAACAGGACAGAGTCAACAATCTAGAACGAAAATCAGATACTCAAACTGTTGATGTTGTAACAGAGGAGCTGATTGAGGATCCTCTGAATAGTGTTTGGACAAGAGGAGAATTTTATAATGTTACAAGAGAAGTTCCAACACGGCATACGGACAATGACATGGAAACACAGGCAGAAACTCTAGAAGGAACAGTAGAACAACCAATACTTGATACATTCGCCTATGCAGAAACAAAAGATACAACAGAGCAATTCGAGAATACTGTCACCAAAGAGGACACTAAGAAGTCAAAGAGAAGGCAAAAGAAGGAACAGAAGAAAGTACAAACAACAAAGCAGGCTGAAAATATCCAGATACCAACAACAGAGGAATCGAAACAGAATGAAGTCACGAATGTTGAAACACATCAAGAAATTGGCCAAGTAACAACAGAAGAGCCAATTAAGGATATCACCAACAGTTTGGAAACAAAGACAGATACTCTATCTGGTGATACATCGATGGATGAAATGAAAGAGGACAACGTCTCCACTGCAAGCGTAAAACTGGGATATCTGATTGACAATGAGACAAGAGAAGAGTTAAAACAGGACAAAGTCTACAAGATGGACACAAAGACAGATACTCTGACAATCGATGTACCAACAGAGGAGGTAAAAGAGGATGCCATTGCCAGTGCAGAAGCAAAACTTGCATATCTGAGAGAAGATTTTACAAACGTAGAGCCAAAACAGGACAGAGTCAACAATCTAGAACGAAAATCAGATACTCAAACTGTTGATGTTGTAACAGAGGAGCTGATTGAGGATCCTCTGAATAGTGTTTGGACAAGAGGAGAATTTGATAACGTTACAAGAGAACTTCCAACTTGGCATACGGACAATGACATGGAAACGCAGGCAGAAACTCTAGAAGGAACAGTAGAACAACCACTATGGGATGCATACGCCAATGCAGAAACAAAAGATACAACAGAGCAATTCGAGGATATTGTCACCAAAGAGGACACTAAGAAGTCAAAGAGAAGGCAAAAGAAGGAACAGAAGAAAGTACAAACAACAAAGCAGGCTGAAAATATCCAGATATCAACAACAGAGGAATCAGAACAGAATGAAGTCACGAATGTTGAAACACATCAAGAAATTGCCCAAGTAACAACAGAAGAGCCAATTAGGGATATCACCAACAGTTTGGAAACAAAGACAGATACTCTATCTGGTGATACATCGATGGAGAAAATGAAAGGGGACAACGTCTCCACTGCAAGCGTAAAACTGGGATATCTGATTGACAATGAGACAAGAGAAGAGTTAAAACAGGACAAAGTCTACAAGATGGACACAATGACAGATACTCTGACAATCGATGTACCAACAGAGGAGGTAAAAGAGGATGCCATTACCAGTGCAGAAGCAAAACTTGAATATCTGAGAGAAGATTTTACAAACGTAGAGCCAAAACAGGACAGAGTCAACAATCTAGAACGAAAATCAGATACTCAAACTGTTGATGTTGTAACAGAGGAGCTGATTGAGGATCCTCTGAATAGTGTTTGGACAAGAGGAGAATTTGATAATGTTACAAGAGAAGTTCCAACACGGCATACGGACAATGACATGGA
Source organism: Lumbricus terrestris (assembly GCA_949752735.1). Taxonomy (NCBI): domain Eukaryota; kingdom Metazoa; phylum Annelida; class Clitellata; order Crassiclitellata; family Lumbricidae; genus Lumbricus; species Lumbricus terrestris. The sequence goes on from OX457051.1 coordinate 35,072,083, forward strand.
AACACAGGCAGAAACTCTAGAAGGAACAGTAGAACAACCAATACTCGATACATTCGCCTATGCAGAAACAAAAGATACAACAGAGCAATTCGAGGATACTGTCACCAAAGAGGACACTAAGAAGTCAAAGAGAAGGCAAAAGAAGGAACAAAAGAAAGTACAAACAACAAAGCAGGCTGAAAATATCCAGATATCAACAACAGAGGAATCAGAACAGAATGAAGTCACGAATGTTGAAACACATCAAGAAATTGGCCAAGTAACAACAGAAGAGCCAATTAAGGATATCACCAACAGTTTGGAAACAAAGACAGATACTCTATCTGGTGATACATCGATGGAGGAAATGAAAGAGGACAACGTCTCCACTGCAAGCGTAAAACTGGGATATCTGATTGACAATGAGACAAGAGAAGAGTTAAAGCAGGATAAAGTCTACAAGATGGACACAAAGACAGATACTCTAAAAATCGATGTACCAACAGAGGAGGTAAAAGAGGATGCCATTGCCAGTGCAGAAGCAAAACTTGAATATCTGAGAGAAGATTTTACAAACGTAGAGCCAAAACAGGACAGAGTCAACAATCTAGAACGAAAATCAGATACTCAAACAGTTGATGTTGTAACAGAGGAGCTGATTGAGGATCCTCTGAATAGTGTTTGGACAAGAGGAGAATTTGATAATGTTACAAGAGAAGTTCCAACACGGCATACGGACAATGACATGGAAACACAGGCAGAAACTCTAGAAGGAATAGTAGAACAACCAATACTCGATACATTCGCCTATGCAGAAACAAAAGATACAACAGAGCAATTCGAGGATACTGTCACCAAAGAGGACACTAAGAAGTCAAAGAGAAGGCAAAAGAAGGAACAAAAGAAAGTACAAACAACAAAGCAGGCTGAAAATATCCAGATATCAACAACAGAGGAATCAGAACAGAATGAAGTCACGAATGTTGAAACACATCAAGAAATTGCCCAAGTAACAACAGAAGAGCCAATTAAGGATATCACCAACAGTTTGGAAACAAAGACAGATACTCTATCTGGTGATACATCGATGGAGGAAATGAAAGAGGACAACGTCTCCACTGCAAGCGTAAAACTGGGATATCTGATTGACAATGAGACAAGAGAAGAGTTAAAACAGGACAAAGTCTACAAGATGGACACAAAGACAGATACTCTAACAATCGATGTACCAACAGAGGAGGTAACAGAGGCTAATTTCACCAGCACAGGAGCAAATCTAGGATATCTGATTGTCGATGTGACAAAAGAAGAGCCAAAACAGGAGAGAGTCAACAATCTAGAACGAAAATCAGATACTCAAACTGTTGATGCAGGAACAGAGAAGCTGATTGAGGATGCTCTGAATAGTGTTTCCATGAAAGATGAATTTGATATTGTAACAAGAGAAGTTCCCAAACAGCATACGGAAACACAGGCACAAACTGCAGAAGCAACAATGTGGGATACATTCACAACTGCAGAAGCAAAAGATACAACTTTCAGCAGAGCAACCGAGCACTTCGAGGATACTGTCACTAAAGAGGACACTAGGAAGTCAAAGAGAAGGCAAAAGAAGGAACTAAAGAATGCACAAACAACAAAGCAGGCTGAAAATGTCCAGATAGTAACAGATGAATCGGAACAAAATGAACCCACGAATATTGAAACAGAAACAAAAGTTGTCCATATATCAACAGAAGATGCAAGTGTCCGGCTAAAAGATTCTTTGACCAGAATACAAACAGATGCAGACACTAAAACTGTAGATATAATACCATTTGAACCAAAGGATGATACTACAACTAGTAAAAAAATTGACAAAGAAGTGGAAACAACTGTCAAGCTAAGAGGTGATAGGGCTTTCATCAGAATAGAAACAAATGTAGAAACCGAAACTGTTGCTATAACATCATTGCAACAAAAAGACGATACTGTCACTTCTATCCAGGTGAAGGAAGAAATTGATACAGATGAGGAAAATACTGTTAAGCTAAAAGATGATACTGCTTTCACTGGAATAGAAACAAATGTAGAAACTGGAACTGTTGATATAACATCATTGGAACAGAAGGAGGATAATGCCACTGCTTCACAAGGAAAAGCTGAGGATTGGTTCCTTACTTGGAAAAGAAACAGAGAAACTATTGCAATTATGGAAAACACTGAAGAGCCACTAGAGCACACTGTCACAAGTGACCAAATACCATTAGGAACTGACGTAATTGCAATAAATGATACAAAACTGGATCCATGGTACACTATGAGTTTTCAGCAATCACAAGAACGAATAGGATATATAGCGTGCACTGATGCAAACCTAGAAGATGTCAGCATTAGAGATTCAACACATGATGCCAACACCTGGGGCTATTTACATGATGAGGCCACCAATATCAATGACGAAGTAGGTGTGAGTACTAGTACACTAACAGAGCCACATGATTACTCTGTGACAAGTGACCAAACACCATTAGGAGCTGATGGATTTGCAATAAAAGATACAAAACTGGATCCATGGTATGCTGCGAGTTTTCAGGAATCCCGAGAACGAAAGGAGTATATTGCGAGCACCAATGTGGACCTAGGAGATGTCAGCATTAGAGATTCAACACATGATGCCAACACCTGGGGCTATCTACACAATGAAGCCACCAGTATCAGTGGCGAAGTTGGTGCAAGTACCAGTACATTGACAGAGACACGTGATTACGCTGCAGCAGTCAGAAGAAGGTTAAAGCTTAACATTGGAACCGATAGGGGCAGTAAAAAATCTACTAAAACTACAGATAAAACAAGAGAAGATGAACAATGGGGAAATTCTGTAATTGTTGAAACAACAAGACATGAAATGAAGGAAAATGTAACTGCAAATAATGCGTACGATGATAAAACACACAATGATGGGATGTTCCGTGATACAGTACAGGCCACCAATATGGATGAGGAACTCTGGAATACTAGAGAGATCAGAACTAAAAGGGATTCTTCAAAATCTGTTGCAATCGACCAACGCAAGATTTCTGCAAAGTCAGAAGCTCCGACAACAACGCATTACGAAAATGATATGCAGAATACGGTACAGGATGAAGGTCTAAAGACAGCAACAGATGTTCAGCACAGAACAAATGGTGGAAAGAAGGGTAAAAAGAGTAAGACTTCCGGTGACAATGATGCAAAACGCTTACTGCAACAGCAGCAGCATCTCAGAGTTACTGCTAGTACAAATTTATGGGAAGTCATTGCATCAGCACAAAATGTGAACACCACAGATGACATGGACTCAGATGTTCCAACGGTGCAGAGTGACAAAGGGGAGATGAGTACATATCAAGCAGAATCAAGTGCATTGGCAGGAAGTGAAAATTCTGATTATATCGGTTCTGGATTATCAGACAGTTACACAGGCGCAAGGATCCACACCCAAAAGGGTTTTGCAAGCCATTCTCAACAACGGGAGGATCTGTTAGTCCAGAAGAAAACTGCAAGTTCTCCGGTCGAAAGACAAACCAAAAAGCCAGACACAATTCAGAGTCAGAAGAATAGAAACTTAAAAACCAGAAGCTTAATAACTAGTAAGTTCGGGAACTCGAGTGCAGAGTCAGATGTATTAACGCCGACTCAGATGAGAAGAAGAAAAGGAGGGGCCACCACAAGCATACCTCTGCAAGACAACAGTTCACAATCTGAGTTAGAGAGCAAGGAACGACATCGAACATCTTCATATCGTGGAAACTGGTGTTTACTGCTACTGCTCATCTTGATCTTACTTGCAGTCCTGATTTGCTTCCTTAGTAACGCTCTGATATCTCCAGCATTGACTTATCCCGACAATTCTCCACCGGTTTAGACCCAAGAAATATTTACGCCAACACTCCTACGAAGGAATTTATCGAATACATACCAGGCATCGGCTAAATGCAGTATTCCAATAATTTTTCCATTTGAGGAGACCATTTAAACTGATAATCATGTCAAGGAATTTGACGAGTATTCAGCAAATCCAAGAGTATAAAAAGGCATAATAAACTACATGGATGTCTTGTTTCTGTCTAACATTTCATTGTCGGATATTTGCTTTGATTTTTTTGCGTATTTTCTAGTTGGGACTTCAGGAAACTTGATTTTCATGATTTCAGTAGCTAATTATTAAACTCCGGTGGCTGTAACATACATATCTATCTTCGCATGCTGTACAGTATTAAAAATGAAACATTCATATGAACATTGATGCTGCTTCTTAGCATACGTTCGTCTAATGCCAGAATTGAGATTAAATTAATTTTTCACTACATAGAGAGATTACGTGGGCAACAAAAGCTGCATACTGTAATTTTTTTAACATCAGCTTACATCTAAGAGCGTTCAACCAATATATCACTTGAATGTTTCCATTTGTGTAATGGTTGTGGCGTTACAATGAGTTTACCTAGTTTTAAATTGGTTGCATTTATCTTAATGACTTTTTTAACAGCTTAACTGACGTTACTGTAATTGTTTGACCTAAGCAAGTCTTTTAATTATCTAACAGCTTTAATATAAATGCATTGTTATAATTTATGCTACTGTAGCATTTTGATTTGACAGTCAGCAGTAATTTAACGCCATGTGTGCTTAGTTTAATGAATATTCAGATAGGCTGCTGCATTAATCATAGCTCTAGTCAGTCATGTTGTATAGCTATCAGAATAAGATGTTTTTTTGATTATAGAAATCATGTGGGCAACAAATGCTGAATGTTGAATCATAATTCATATAACGATTCACAAACTGTGGCAAACGTTTCACAACTTCCGGTTTCTTTAAACTGCTTCATTTAGGGAGCACAAGGCTTGACACAAAGGTTCGGGGTGAGAATTGGCGGTTTTGGGGTTTTCAACCCCCAGTCTTTCTCAGAGCCCCATAGTAAAGTCTGTGTTTCACACCCCAATTCCACGTGGATCATGTTATTTTTCCACAATTCTCACACTGGGACGTTTATTAGTTTGAGTGCACATCTTGTAACACACGAATACTGCAGGTTCCATCCTCCATTGCAAAGACAGTGACTGCATAGGTATCTTGTGCAAATCCTTCACTCAACAATAATTGTGTAGTGCCATCAACTGAAAGTTATGGGGGCGCGGTGGTGTAGTGGGTAGGTTTGTCGCCTTGCAGCCGAAAGGTTGCAGGTTCGAATCCACCTCAAGTCGCTGCGTAGGGGCTTGGGCAAGCCCTTCACTCACAATTGCTCAGCGCTTCGGTGTGAAACTCCGATGCAGTGTCCGATCTGTAGTCGGGAGCGCCTCTGAGTGGATAGCTTGAAGGGTCGCTATAACAAGTGCACATACAAATATACATTAGACAGTGATGCTTAATAAATGCTCAATAATAATAATAATAATAAAGCAGAAACTCAACATAACACATTTTACTGCTGCACTAGAATGTAAACTTTGATTTCTGGCAGTCGGTTTGGTATATATTTACTATCAAGTACATGGCTGTGGTTGATGTTTTTAACTATGGGCTTACTTCAGTTTTTTTAATTTGCGAAAGCCTGTAGCAGAAAGTATCTGACTTGATTTTCGCAGTGGCCCATTGGTGCGTTGCTTTAGTTTCTTACATCATGAAGGTTCTTCTGAGCTTGACTTGTGCAAAAACTGTCCCCATCCTACTCAAGATCTCAGCATTTTATTAGAGGTTGTAATAGTTCAGGATGGGCTAGATATATTTTATCTTGTAGAGGCATTATATAATGATCTGACCAATTATTACATTCTTAATTATTTCGAATAAGGTTCAACGGCTTTCCTTTACTACGACGATACTGTTACGTGAATATTACGATTTTGCATTTCTAATATTTTAAATGTAATAATGTCTGATTTTTCTCGTTCAACCTATGCTAATGATTCAGTGTCTAAATATTACTCAGCTTCATCCATACATGTTGCAGGCGCACTCATTTATGTGACTATGAAACTGGCATAAGATGAACTGCATTGAATAATTCTTTTAGGATTTTAAAGTTATATGTTAAAATAATAACATAATGCCATTGCTATTAACATTGGAAAACAACTCGCGTCTTTCAATATATCAGTGTTCTTTGCGTGGCATTGCAACTCCAATATCCTCAGTGTCCAACAATGATAAACTTGAGAACCAGATCCACACTCAGTCAAAACAAAAAAGTAGGGCAGGCTAGCTCAGGTTCAAGGTCAGGGAATTAGATAGGCAGAGTGTAGATGGTGTTTACAGCTGTGGACATAAGAAAGATACAGAGAAGAATCCAAATATTCTCAGCAATTTTTTCAGCATAGGATGAAATTCCTGTGCATAGGCGACTTAGCTGATGATATGGGTACTGCCTGTGTAGAAGTGGGTTACTGGTGGTACGGGTAACAGTACCACTTGTAAACAAAGAAAAACCCTTGCTACTGCAAAAAGCATTAAGATACTGACATACTGGGTAAAAAAACTATACCTAAACACATTTAAAAGCAGTCGCAGAACAAGTAAAAAAAATTTGAAAGCAAATGTCCGCAGCAAATTTCATGATATTTCACTGCACTTACAAATTTATACAAATGACATAGTCTATAAATATTACGCCTTTTTCTTTCAATATTCGTCATGAAAATGTTGAGTCCTCTATTTGCATTTTACACCGTAACCTAAAAAATTAGACAGAAGGTACTTTATTTTCAAGTATCCGATTACTTGATGTAAGAAACAGTAAAACCTAAATTGTTCACGTTTTTCTTTGATCGTTTTGATCCGACGTCTCCCATGGTCGACGCCCTCTTACATTTTCCCAGTTGTCTAAATTCATTTCTTTCAGCTTCTGAAATACAAAAACCATAAAACTGGTTTCAAAAACATACCAGCAACTTCAAACAATCTTAAATCAACACAGTGATAACTATTTACTAATCCTTTTCAAATTTCGTTCAGAAATTTGATACAAATCATTGTAGATCAATGCAAAATGCTTTAACTACCAACACAAGCAATTTTATAAACAGCTCACATTTCATGTACAATTGTGCATATAACTGCATCTGATTCTTTCTCTTTAACATACATTTGCAAACAGCCTCAAACATCGTCCTTGGGTTTCAGTCATGCAGTAATGGGTGGATTGAATTTCTGAGGGATGTCGGTAGTTAAAGGAACTGGAGAACAACAGGTTGCAATTGTACGCTAACATATTTTTTATTTTTTTAAAATTTATTTCTCGCATTTGCTATAGTGCCCCTTCAAGCACTCTACTCTGAGGTGCTCCTGACCACAAAATTACTGCATCACATTTTCAAGCCAAGGTGCACGAGCAATAGAAAGTGAAGGACATGCTCAAGGTTCCTACGTGGCAGCTTGAGGTGGATTCAAATCTCTGGCTCCAAGACACCGAACACACCGCTACACCACCACGCCCCCGAGCACCACTTCACGAAATAAACTCATCAGCAGTGTTCACAAGTGGAATGAGTGAAACTACTGCGGAACAATACAGGCGCTAGCAAAACTGTGGGTGGACAAATTGAAGAGTCCGAGCTGCAGTTCATGTGTGTTTTTTTGCAAATGTATTGGTGCCAACATAGACACACACTCATTTGCCCCTCGTTTTCATAAGCAATGCAATAATGCAGTGTAACTGAATCATAACAATCTTTCGATATTAACTGGTACCACGAACATATCTTTCTGCTGTCTCAAATCTACTTTCCTGACACTGGTCTTTTCCATGAGAGCGTCTCTGATTGGAGCACTGCAAGTGGCGCTTTATAAATTTATAGATACAATACAATACAATAACATTTATACAGCAACCTTCAAGTACTTCCTAACACTGCCATTTACCAGTTAGACCGGAAAAACTAAAAGCGAGCAGCCTAGAATCAGTTCCGTAATCTTTTCCATTTTCCTGACCTCGTATTCTTTCTCGAGAGTTGGCGCCTCATCCGGTGGCTTCAGTTTAGCACCAGCCGCTTCAGCCTCTTCAGGAGACAGCTGCAAACAACAACCTCATCTTTACACCTTTCATATAATATAATGCCAAATACAAAACAAATGCACAAGCGCCAACAAAGTTTTGACTCAACATTACTATGATGAGTATCAACAAGTAATCATGGTTGACAAGTTAGATATGTTTCAATGACATTACATAAAGACAGTAATGTATACATATATACAACTGCAATTTTAATAGTGAATTTATATAGCACCACCTCAATAGAAATTGCTCAAAGGCACTCCTGACCACTCACTCAGCACAACATCACGACCAAATAAATTAGTTATCAACTGCCTACAGAAGAGAGGATAAAAAGGCTAAGACGTGTACATCTTAGGCCGTTCATTAGATAGATTTTCAACAGGGAAGCTTGCATAATGCGTCAGACAATTTCAGCCCAAAGTACAACCTCAAAGCAGAGTCCAACTCGTGGAAATAAAGTGCCAACTTATAATATCTAAGATATTTTTTTAAGATAGAACAAGAACAGAATTTAGAATCTAAGAACAATTCAGCAAAACTTCAATTGAAACTTGGCTGAAAAATACAGAATGACCAATTGCAAAGAAATGGTAAATGCTTCAATCAATCCTGTAATTTTTTCTCCAATAATTCCAGAAAATCCAAGGTTCTGACTTCACACTCATATTCAAACAAGCACTGTATAATATGAAGCTACTGCTGCTGTCTACTTAGCTTTTATTTAACACTCTGAACATTTTTAGGTTTGCAGAATTGATTTTAATACCATAGACCACACTACCTTACTAACCAGTTATACAATTTAAAGGACATCGTCAGCTTTAAATATTGTAATTATAACAGTCATTCAACTTTAGACTGCACCAGCAATAACACTGAAACTGTTTTAATGACTTACAAGTTGTTTGTGTCGAAAGGTGTATCGCAGTTGCGTAAACTGCTTCAGTGCAAACGAACCACCGACAAGTAATACCTACAAAATGTGAAAGATGGTTAAGTAACAAAATCCATGTCTTTTTATTGCACACAATCGAAGAAATTTACAGGAAATTCGGTATTCTGCAACCTAGGTAAGTACAAGATTGGAAAGGTACAGTGTAACACTTATTAACTTATTTTTGCAGACATTACCACCTACATTCTATATTATATATAACATCATAATATTGTATGTGTGTTTGGGTGTGTGTGACCGAGTAGTTCAAAGCCTAAACAAACTAGCATAGAAATATTTAAACTGATGTCTTTTTACCATAAAGATATTTACATGATATTTATTTAGTTAAAAAATTGCCGGTCAAAGTGAATGTCAGCACTCTTGCAGCACCAAGTCCTGGACAATCGCCCTACAAACATATACCAATGCGATATTACATTAGTAATATGTTTTCCAAAATGTAACTGATTTACTAAATGTATAAGTACTACATGTTAAGACAACTTATTAAACGCACATGCGTGGAGCATGACCTTTCCGCGTCGGGTTATTAGGTAGGCCTAGTAGACTTTCAGCAATTCTGACATCTTTATAATCGTGATAGCTTACCAAAAACGGGATGCCAAAGCCAACGAATCTGTTACGTTTGAATAATTTTTGGACGTCTGTAGAAAACCCCATCTTTGAGTAAACATCTCGCTAATGTTTTATTTTAAAATATCGGCGCTGTCTTGGCCGATACAGCACCACAGAGTCATGCCACAGTATAGATAAAAAACAACACGCGTTGCTTTTATAGCGCTATACGTCCGCATGCTCATCCAAAAATTCATTTTTTAATATGTATCTCGCAGTTGACGTTTCGGCACAGTGCAAAAAATACACAGGGTGTTATGTGGCGAGATGAAAATTAATCGAACATTTAATTATCAAAATTCTTAATAAAAATAATTAAAGCGCTATAGAAATAATCGCCATACGCATTAGTACTTCCGGTGCTTTAACTATGTTTTTTTAAACTTTGTTTTATTTTATTATCGGATGGAGATTTTGTCATAAATTCATTGCATTATATGTACAGCGTGAATGCTTAGGACGAATTGATATCGCTGTTTATTATTATTATTAATATGAGAACATATTTACGCAAAAGATATTTGTTTATCTATGAGAATGGAGTACTTCCGGTGATAAATATCATTACTCCCTAGGGAGTCGACCGTCTGATTTGGGCTAATTTTTGTGACCCTGACAGGCATTGATATTTAGGTGCCGTGAGTGTCTGATTCCATCCTGACTGATCGTCTGAAGTCTATAAGCTATCGCAGAACTAAACATGGAATTCGCAACAGTGGAAGCAAACGCTGCCAATTATTTTGCCTCAATGAGTCATTTGGCGAGTAAAATGATGCAGTACAACGAGTCGGTGAAAGAGATGTATCGTGATACCTGGGATGGCTTGTCGTGGGATAAGCAGGAACAGCTACTCGATCAGCACATAATTGATCCGAAAATTGTGAACAAATACGCTGCATGCCGGAAAACTGAAGAGCCACCGAACTGCTTTCCTGTTCTGAAGATCAACAGTGGTGAAAAAATAGTTGTAGATTTTGAGCACGATGATGTAAGTCTTCTGATTTCATTAACGTATTTGATTTATGCATTTTAGAGTAGGCTACTAACCTTGGGCCTTTAGTTTGTAAGTTTATGTGTCTTGTAAGAAAGCTAGATGCCCGATATAATGATTCAACACTCATTGACATTATTTTCACTCACTTTGTTAATTATTATAATGGGAGGTAATGATAAATATAATGATAATTGGGTAAAGGTGGTTGTGTGCTGTTGACTTCCGCTCTTGTTTCATTGCTCAAATTCACTTCCTTGGTTCAACGTGGCTCAACGTCACCATTTTTGCTTGACTTCTAAGCACTTGATTTTCTAACTGCATCTTGTCCTGCTGGCTGACTATTCAGTGTGACCTTGTGCATGTTACAAAATGTAGTTAATTAATATTTAATAATAATTTTATATATATATGTATATGATATATATTTATTTATTTACATGTCTCTGTTGTAGGATGTTGTCTGGTGTAAGCTGATGATCATGTATAAATATAAAAAACTATGCATAATTATGTCAAGTTACTCATGTATTTATAATCTGTCGTTTCTAGGGTTGGACATGGACTGATGAGCACTCTGCACCATTTTCCTGGAAAACAAAGGTAGTCCTTGTTTTCTTCTTGGCACAAACTGAGCTTCTGTATGCCTAAGATTATTTTTTGCTTGTTATATGCTTAATTATTTAGCAGACTGGCAGCTTTCAAGAGTATTGTTTTCTAAGAAAAAACATACTTTGTTATGGTGTTGATTGGTAATGCCAATAATTATATTGTGGTCTATGTATTTACTATGTGTTTTGCATTCTGCCTCGTTTATGTTTAGTGTACTATTTGTCAATCAATCTTCTGAAGCCTTAAGCTTCCATTAAAATAAACTGTTAAGTGTTGTTATAATATGACTATCGGAAGATGATGATGATGATGATGGTGCTCTGCCCGAAGGCAGGTTCATTGGCTTTACGCCCCTGGGGATGAGATGAGTGAGTTGGTTTCCTGTTACCTTCCTCACAGACAATGATGGGTAAGCAACTTGCCCAAGGTCGCTACGCTGCAGCTTGCGCCACCGCGTCCCATGCGTACTAGCCCGAGATATCTAAATCTCTGAATGTCAACTCCCAGCCCGGGGCTTGAACCGCAGTCCGTTGCAACCAACAGACGTATGCAGCGCGCGCTTACCGGTGTAGCTAACTAGGCCAGTACTATCGGAAGATATATTAATTATTAAACGGTGACCATCTATGTATAATAATGATTGATGAATTACTGATGTAACTAGAAAAACCATGTTTAGCTAAACCATTATATGTTCGTTTGGGTTTATGTATTGGCATCCTGCATGCGAATTTGGTGAACTGTATTACTATCGTGGTGGTCAATAAAGATTGATTGACCGTTTGATGATTGAGTGACTGATTGATTGACTGATTGATTGTTTGATTAATTAATGATTTATTGATTGACTAAATTGATTGTTTGATTGATTGACTATTGATTGCTTGATTGACTGCCGTGCAGTGTTCCTCTTTGTTCAGAGCCAGCAGGACTTGACGCTGTTGGAACTGGAAGACGCAGGAAACTCCAAGGAAGAACAGACGAAGAAGAACCGCGTCGGAAAGAAGTCTCGTTCTCCCGACCGAAGCATGTTCGACACGGCAACAGTTGCCGGGGGCGACCGAAGTAAGAACGAAGTCGAGAAGATGTTTGAGAAGTTCGGCATCAAAGTCGCGAGCGGCAGCGACGACGAGGATAAAACCCAGGAGTCGTCATCGTCGGCAGCGGAAGTCGTAACAAAAGATGCCGACAGCACCGTATCTCCGAGCCATCTCTACAACGAGCACAGTAAGCTTCTCGACGACTTCTCCGACGCTCGCGAGAGTAAGGACTTCGTCTTCGACTCGGAAGTGGCGTCGTTCGAGAAGTCGAAGCAGAGTGAAGTCGTTCGGAGAAGCACTTCTAAGCAGAATAACTCGGCGGTGAAGAAGGAGCCGAAAGCTAAGAGCCAAGGAGGAGGTGGAGGAAAGAAGGAGAAGGGTAAGGCCAGTCAGGGGAAGGGTGCTAAGGAGAAGACAACGAAGAAGAAGAAAGCTTCCGTGGAATCAGTCGACGGTGCCGTGAAAACTCCACAGTCCACGGATACGGATGGAGTCGGCGTGGAGTATTACCCCACAAGTCACGTGGAATTGGAAGTCGTTCCACGCGAGTTATCGATATCGTTCACAAGGTCGAGCGTCTTGGAGGCCGTGTCGCCGATACGGTTTGCCGAAATTGGAGAATCGAGTACCGATAACTTGCAGGAGAACCAGGAGGATGGCACCAACGCCTTTGTCTTTTCGCCTTCGGATCCGACAGGTGGTGCTCGGTCCAACGCCGTCTTTGAGTACAGCGAAGAAGTGGAGGAGGATGTGGCTGTTGTTGTCACATCTCAACCGAAGAAATTTGAACCTGCTTTGGACGGACCATTTGCTGCGTCCTCTGAACTGGTCAGAAACTACTGACTTATTTTTCAATCACATAAATTTATATAGCACTTCCCTTGACTATGCGGCACCTCCCAAGCTGTTCTCAATTTCACAAACTTTTGAAGACTGTTTTTTTCGCTTGATCTCAGCCGGGAACGCCTCTGAGTAGGTACCTTGAAGGGGCGCTATATAAATTACGATTGATTGATTGATCTTCAAGATCTATACTGTGTGATTGTTATTGCTATCATTGATTTGCCTTAACCTTTTACCTACTGAAGGCATTGGATTTCCAATACCATTCACTAAACTTTGGTCGATAAAGGGTTAAGGAGCAAGCTTTGCTCTGATTGTGCTAACTCGAAAAGTAGCCAGTAACTGTAATTGTTTATATAGAGCCGCTCAAAAAACATGGCAAATTAGAGGCACTCTTCCTGCACTAGCCTATGTGATATTAAATGTTGTTAGAACAAGACCAAATTCTTATCATCAGTTTGCAGTTAAATGCACAGTAAACCAGAAGTGTCTAGTTTCCGTGCACAGCGTCCTGACAATGGATCCAGAAAGCAGTTGTCAGCAAAAGAGTTTGTTGTAATGTTTTGAAACTGGTAACTATTTATTACTATGTGCTGGTGAAAGAATTCACGCACGCACACAGACACGCGTGCACACGGACCTACACACACATGGGTCCATACGCGCGCGCACACACACACGCACTAGTTATTGTATTGTATTTAATCATGTACGAAGAGCCTCTAGTAGGGTGAACCTTTCATATGTGCTCCCTTGCAGTGTGCAAAACCTCCGTGAGAAGCTGTTTTGAGAAGAGAGAAGTAACAAGAGAGATTGCCTTACGGTAGTGTAAAGTGAATAAAAGGAGAAAGCATAATTATTCTAAGCAGAAGGACTAATTGAGGCAAATGATTGGGACTGAGCAGTAGTAAGTATGGTAAGACAAAGAATAAAGAATACACACACACACACGTATATATTGGTGGCTTGTGCAGAGTGTTTTGAGCTGATGTTGACTGTTGACTACATTTCATTTGCTGCTGTTGCCACAGAAGTTCAAAGGGTATGACCATGAACAGCATTGAACTTCAACAATCATGTACAACATTGTACATATGCACTTAGACTGTAATTAATTTTTAAGCCTTGATACCAGCAGCCAGCCACACTGTTTACACATCCCTTCTGACTGTGATGAAGTTCTTTTGCCAATGACCCAGGTCATGTAAGGTTTAAGTCCATGGTCGTAAAGAGTCATGACATTGCAACAATTCTAAAGGCCGTTTTGCAACTGTTTTCATTTGCTTATCATTCTAGTTTGTCTTTGGTTACTCTGACATACAACAACAACAATAATAAAAATAATCTTCGCGTACTTTTAAAACTGGCACAACACAGCATGATTACAATCAGTAATTCACGGAATAATATCCCATTGTGTGCAACGTCGGTTCAGTAGTTTGACGAAGAAAATTGAAGAGGACGTCTTTTCTGTTTTCCAGGTTCTAGCAAGGCAGGACTCTGTTATGAAGACCGGGTTTGACTTCCTTGACAACTGGTAATACGAGCCATTTTTTCCAGTTCACTTCCCAAGAACCTCAAGTCTTCTTCTACCAGCTGTGGCATTCCCAATGTCGTTCTAATATCTGTCGAGTGCAATACACCAACGTTCGTTTAATAGTTTCACGTGTAGTGAAAAACTATTGCTTTGCTGTGTAGTCTAACTAGCATTTATTAACTATGAATTACTGAGTTAGTGGAGACATTTGCTGAGTTGACGGAGTCGTATCAATTGTCGTCTTTTCTAAATTTGTGCGTGTTTACTTGTATTGTCAGACTGTATACAGTATGGAATGAATTTCACTTGTTTGAGTAGAGGTGAAAGTTTTTAGTGAAATGTCAAAGAACACTGAGATGGTAAAAAATGCATTTGTAGCCATTATTATTTGGTGATTAAGTACAGATACCATCTTATATAATCGAAATGACTTCTGACTTCTTTAATGATATCTCCAGCGAATCTAATCTAAATGACTTCTGTAGCTAATCTTATATTAATGACGTCAATAACTTTAAATCTAAATGACTTCTATAGCTACTCTGCCTTTAATTACTTATAAAACTGTTCAAATCTAAATGACTTCTATAACTGTTTAAATCTAAATGACTTCTACAACTGTTTAAATCTAAATGACTTCTATAACTGTTTAAATCTAAATGACTTCTATTGTTAATCTAATCTAATGACTGCACTACAGAGCCATTCTAATGATCAAAGCTTCAACTGATGATCATGTCAGAAGAAACTTGTGGAAAATCAAAATCTTGTGTCTGGTTGATGTCTGATAAGTTTAAGTGGCCTATAGCTAGACACTGATCAATCATAAAGAGCTACAAAGCGAGTTTACTGAGGTGTTGCACACTAGACAGTCATTGCTGTATGATGTACACTGACATATTTAATTAATCATTTCTTAATTTAAAAATAATTCTGCTATGACATTATCGGCAACTTCGATTGCACGATTTCATTCCCTGCATATATGTGACCATGATGTTGCACAAACTTTTTAAACTATGTAGTAATGTTTAATTGCTTTTACTTTGCACTAACTTTACATTCTGCTTAAAGAAAATTTGGATGTAAAATGTTATTGACGCTCTTTGTTTAACTTTCCTATGACAACCACTTGGCTGATGGATGCACCATTGTGTAAAAATTGTGTAGCACCTGACGATCCAATATGTAATTGTTGCACAACAGTGAACACTGAGCAGGCTGATGTCTGCTTTTGCTAGAAATTGCTGTGCAGAATGCATTATAATTAGGTGTGTAGGCTACTGTGTGCTTTAGCCTTGTATTTATCAAAATGACAGGTCCAAGGTTTGAAAATTGAAATGATGGTGGGGTTTTAGTAGCAACACAATTGAACAGTTTTAACAACAGTTCGATAGAGCCATAGTTCTGTTCCTTTATGTATCTTTTTGACACCAAATGTTGTTACTTGTAACCAACTGTAGGCTGTGTCCTGCTATGTTGAACAGCACACGCTATATTTGTCTTTTCTTTGACTGTATGTAATTGAGTTTCTGAAGTTTTTTTAATTCTGAGTTTATCTGCATTTTATGTTTATCTACATTTCAAAGGTTTATCTGAGTTCGCAAATAATTTTTGCGTCGAAACATCTACAAATGGAAACAATTATCATTCTAATAGACAGACTTTTATGATGAACTTCAACCATGGGCGGAGACCTAGGGGGGGACAGGGGGGACGGTCCCCCCAATGGAAGTGTTGGGGGATGGCCCATGCATTTCCCCCCCCCAATAGTTGAGCGTCAAGACTAAAAAAAGTCATCAACTTTTTGGCGGCGAAAATAGAAAATTTCGTCGAGATTTGGCCGGATGACTAAAAAAAGGTCATCAACTTTTTTGGCGGCGAAAATAATTTTTTTTCGAGATTTCGCCGGTCGTTGGAAATTTTTCGGAAAATCTCACATCTTTCCGTCCCCCCCCAATTCTCGGCCCAGGTCTCCGCCTATGACTTCAACGGAAATGTTCCAGCAGCAGATTGCTGCATAACTATTCATTCCAATGACATATTTTAATGGGTAGAAACAGAATTTACTCTAATGATGGGAGTGGAATTCTCTCCGTTTCTATTGTGGCAGCATGGTTCATGATGGTTGAGATCTCACTTCTCAACACGTTTTCATTGGTTATAAATTATCTATTGGTATTACTATTTATCTTGAGATTGTCAAACCATTGTGGTTCACAGTTGCTCTTGCTGAGCTTGATTCACGGTGGATGTGTAGTTTGCAAGCATAAATCCCACAAAAAAATTTCTGCAGTATGCTTTGCTGTATGAAAAATTGTTTCGAACCGAGGTCCTATGCCAAGCATGGAGTAGAGATGTTTTTGCAAGATAACTGACTGGTTGGTTGTTTTAACTTTCGTGTAATTTCTCTGCATTTTTATTCTCATCTATTTAATCGTGCGGCCATCATATCATTAGTTTTAACATTGATGTTTTTACTTTGTTTGCTTTTGGAAACGAATCAGTAACGAATCAATAAGTATCTCGACCATACGATTGTTTTATTTAGGTTAGTTGAATTCTTTTGGCATTTTTGGTGTGCTGACTGCCTGCCCCAATATGTTGAGGCCATGAAATGAAGTTGCTAACACTTCTTATCGATACATGGATCATGTCAATGCTGTTTGTAGTCTTTGTAAAGTGTTGCAATCCAAATTATAATCAGGGAATTAACTCTGGTATGAGGGGTGGGGGACTCTTATCCTGCAATCTGATGAGGTATTCTGCTGGTCATGTGACATCATATGGGCTGTCCAAGCAAAATCAGAATTATTTACTGTTTCGATAGTGAGTATACTACGCACATAAGTGTGGCACAAGAGTTGAGTATTATGATGTTTTTACATCTTTCAGTAATGACATTAGGGTAGAGTTTGGGGAGCAATAGACACTTCTTGTAGAGTTAAGCAAGATGACGGAGAAATTTTTTGAACTGTTTACCGACCTGATTTTTTAGTGTAGGTGTTTGTAGACACCTGATTTTTTAGTGTAGGTGTTTTTAGACACCTGATTTTTTAGTGTAGGTGTTTTTAGACACCTGATTTTTTAGTGTAGGTGTTTGTAGACACCTGATTTTTTAGTGTAGGTGTTTGTAGACACCTGATTTTTTAGTGTAGGTGTTTTTAGACACCTGATTTTTTAGTGTAGGCGTTTTTAAACATTTTCGTTGACCAAGTTTATTCATTTTCGTCCAGTGTTTTTGTTGCACTAAATGTGATCAATGTTTTACCAGATGGTCATCATGATCATGCTGCTGTGTGCGTGTGTGTGCGCGTGCAAAAGTGACCCTGATATTAACCTTATTACTTGCTAGATTATTTGCATTTATCGTTATTACTACAGCATATTTGTCGATGTTCATCTGCTTTCTAACAGAATTTTTTAATATGCATAATTATAATTTGTGTCTTAGATAAATCAAATTAAAATTTACTTCTATTCAGTTGATTTAATTGTTAATTAATTCATGCATTCGTTATAAAGATTTTTATAGCGCCTCTTTACAGCCGCTACTCAGGAGCGCTCCCGACCCATGCACTTCGGCAGAAAAAGACGGTTTTAAGGCTGTCATAAAATGCATCTGAACAAACCGTAGACATAAACAGTGGACATCCAGTCCATGCCATGGGAGAGAAAACACATTGCTGTATTATAGCGTTATTATAAAGAAATAGATTGTCGTGAATGGATGGGTGGCAAGGCCGTAGCTAGAGGGCTGGGTGTTTGAACACCCCCCCCCCCCAAATGAAATAATGGTACCATAATGCATTTACTAACACAATCATGATGTAAGGACTAATTATATTTAATTTTGAAGCTCTTATTTCTTTGTGGTATTTTGTAATAGATTAAATCGTCCTCCAATCTCTTTAGTCCGTCGATTCGGTTGCTTGTCGGCTTGCTCAAGGTCAAATGAACTTCCCCAAAGTAAAATCCTGTTTAAAATCAGTTTTGCTACGGCCTTGTTGGGTGCCTGGGTGGTATGACGCTGGGTCTAAGTTATAAAAATCAGGACAGGTTTTGGCAAGGCATCCATGGACTGGGGTGTAAATAAATAAGAGGTAGTTAAGTTTAGCCAACCTTGCTTGTAGAAGATCAGTGAGGCAGTGTCATATCGAAAGTCATCTCTTATTAATTATTATTATTAATATTTCAAATCTGTTTAAAATGTTTTTTAAAAACTTTTTTTTATTTGCGTATTTTAAATGATTGCGTATTTTAAATGACTGCCCAAGTGGGTAGGTCTTAAGGCCTAGCCCATCTGTACATTTTTATGAGAATTCACTCTACCGTGACAGTCTTTTTATGGTCCAATTGGCCTCTCAATAATATAGCGTTCGTGTCATTCAGCTAAAGACTGCGTCTGTTCTGCACACTGTTTAACCAGAGTAAATATAGTAGACCTGCCGCACAAACCTGTAGCCCTTGGGTCCACTTGCCTTCATGTATAAGATGTTGGAGTTTTAAATTCAGTCGTAGGCCTAACAGGAATTTGCAGTCAATTCTATCTGTAGACTTCTAACCAACAGCTAGAATTCATTTATACCAAGTCTATAGGTTACTATATGGGCTCCATTTGCCCATATGAAAATCTGATGGGGGAGGGGGCTGTTAGAGACCCATACACAACAGAAGGTCGACCTTGCTCTTCTGAACCATGGGCTAAACACAAAGACAGGACACGAGCCAAAGACATTTGACTGAGTCGTTTCAAAGGGATACGCTACAGAAAGTTTACGATTGTGATGATAATGCTTAGGCCTATGATTATGCTGATTATGATTATGACGATGATGATGCTGTTGATCATGATCATGATGACGACCTGTAAGAAAGGGTCAATCCTATGGGATAAATTTCAGCTGGGGCAGGGCTGTTTTTAATGAATTTTTAGAACTGCACAACTCCCTCTTTCCTTCTTCCATGCATGGTAAATTACTTCCAGTCGGAGGACAATGACCTTCTAGCTAGTTTTAACTGTACAGAAGTGCTTCGAACTGCACAGATCCATTTAGAACTGCACATTTTGTGTACAACTGCACGCTAAAAAAGCCCTGAGCTGGGGTAGACTAATGGACCTGTGTTTCTTTGGATACAACAGTTAACAACGGAGGCCAACTAGATCAAAACATAATACCGGTAATTATTAACAGTTCCAGTGGTGGTCGTCTTAAACACCTTTAAAGCAAGATTAAGCTTCCTATAAGACATTATGCGCGCTGGCTTCTGACAGCTCTGTGGTGTATCGACCCACTTAAACACCCGTCGAATAAAGTCAACCTGTGACATATAAGCATTGGAGTCATCAACCGTTTGATAAATTGATACGGAGTATACGTATGTCCAACGCTAATAAGTCTCATTCGGTTGGCTGGAATGTTTCTTGCGACTTAGGCCAAAAACTTGTCTTCAACCATGATCGGATCTGAGCCTGAGCTTGGTCGCTTCATAGACATAGAGGCAGGGCTTAAAGTGTGCCTGGACGGTCATGGACAGCGTCCAGGCACTTATTTTAAAATCTGCACGCAGTCCTGTCACTTATTAGGTCCGCACAGTAGGGAAAGGTAGCCTACGGAACGTCCAGGCACTTATATACTTCTTTTTTTCTACAATTTAAGCATTGCATAGAAGTTTTCTCTGACTTACGGCTTCCAATCTTCCAGGATTCGCCTGAACAGTCCTCCCGGGATCTGCCATGTGCGTCCCGTGTCCCGGACCGATCTCAAATTGTTCCGAATTTGTGGAAGAGATGCACTTGATAACAATGTTGTTATTTTGCACACTAACACAATGTTGCACAATGTTGCTATTTTGCACACTAACACAATGTTGCACAATGTTGTTATTTTGCACACTAACACAATGTTGCACAATGTTGTTATTTTGTACACTAACACAATGTTGCACAATGTTGTTATTTTGCACACTAACACAATGTTGCACAATGTTGTTATTTTGTACACTAACACAATGTTGCACAATGTTGTTATTTTACACACTAACACAATGTTGCACAATGTTGTTATTTTGTACACTAACACAATGTTGCACAATGTTGTTATTTTGTACACTAACACAATGTTGCACAATGTTGTTATTTTACACACTAACACAATGTTGCACAATGTTGTTATTTTGCACACTAACACAATGTTGCACAATGTTGTTATTTTGTACACTAACACAATGTTGCACAATGTTGTTATTTTGCACACTAACACAATGTTGCACAATGTTGTTATTTTGTACACTAACACAATGTTGCACAATGTTGTTATTTTACACACTAACACAATGTTGCACAATGTTGTTATTTTGTACACTAACACAATGTTGCACAATGTTGTTATTTTGTACACTAACACAATGTTGCTATTTTGCGCACTAAGCTTGGCAAGTCGTCTGATGATTTTACGTTCTGCGCTCTATTAAACCTAGGCTTAACGCGGGCGTCAATTGTTGGCTTAACATAGAATGTTGGACAGCGCTGGGTTCAAGTCTTGAATACTTTACAAAATATACTGACATTCATTAGCATAATGTACGTGTCCTATGTACTATTAGTCCGTTCTAATGTTTTTTTTAGAGATGACATGCTCATTTTCCACTAGGCCCTACTTTGCGCCTATGTGGACAGTGTAATATGGTCTAAATGTTATATCTAGTGATTGCGGGCGTCCGGGATCGAATGAATGGCAAAATCACGAGTTGGCAGCCCTAGACTCCGACCAGTTCAGCTGATGGAGTAATGGACCCATCTGTCTCTTTGGACGTTTCAACGCGCGGCCAAATGAGACTCTAGTATCGTAGCATTATGGGCCAAGTCACAGTTAAAATGCGTTGTTCCAAGAGGAAGTATATCAAGATCAGGGCAAGACGACGAACTTTGCAATTGCCCCATTGCCCTCTGATCCGTCATTTACTGATGCTGCAATAAACCAAGCTCGGGGCAGAGTATTACGGGCAAAGCCACAACTTTGTTGACCTACGTTTATTAGGCCTACAGACCGATCGTCTGCCACGTACTGTAACCGGTGTGTTGCCTTGGCACTTCGGCAAGGACCTCTACCTGCAGAATACCAGTGAATAGTTGTCGCTTTGATGACGCTTTAACGACTGAAGTATTAGGCAGCATAGCTATTCCAGCAGCCTAAAAGAGATTCCCGGCATATGCCAATACAATGCAGCGGGTTGCTAAAGTGTTAATTTAACCAGTAGGTCATCTCTTGATAGGCCCTATAGATGTGAACGCTCATGCATGGGCGCCCGTGGATAGTTTTACAGGGGGGAGGGACAAACGTAATGGCCATGGTAAAATTTTGCGAACGAGAGCCTGAAAACTACAGCGTATGCAATTGTGAACATGGGTGTGTTTCATAGAGATTTCTAAATGTAAATTGCACAATTTCACTCTGTGCATCATTAGTAGGGCCTAACATTAGTATCATTAGTATCGTTATTATGATTAGTATCATTATTATGATTATTACGATTAGTATCATTAGGCCTATAGTATCATTAGTGTCATTAGTAAGGCCTATCATTAGTGCCTTAGTGAGAAGAAAATTGCCATAAATTTGTCAGAAACCAAAAACTAGTTATTAAAAGATGTCGATTTTCTGGGGGTGTTGCCCCTCTTGCCCAATTTACCCTATTGTGCGGGCGCCCATGTGCTGATAGGCCATCAGACTTGGATATCACGTGATTTTTCTCAAGTGGTTCCAAGTTGGCCAACCGCCCTTTTAGGGAGGAGAACGTCAGAGAAACAGACACACAGACACACAGACAGACACACAGATACGTGGATACATACACAGACAGACACGTAGACAGACAGAGACGCATTGGCCTAAATGTGCGCGTTTTCAACACAGCGCACGTGTGACCTCGACTGTCTTCAACTTCAATGAACTCATCGAGTTAGAGCTTTCACCACACTGTCAGGCCGTCCGTTTTAATGGGGCGCCTCGCCATTTACGATCCTCGTGTACGGACCGTACAATCCGTAGCCTACTGCTAACCCGGTCGAGATTTATATATATATATATCTGAAATATGTCTCTATCAGTTCGCAAGCGATGCATTGTGCAACAGGACCAGTGAGAACTGTTCACATGGGCGGAGACTTAGAGGGGGGGGACAGAGGGGACGATCCCCCATGACTGCTCACAGTAATTTCTGTCGACTGCCATTAATGATACATGCCATTAAACTTGATTAAAGATGTCTTTATAGACGCTCGGTCCATCCATCCAAACTCCATGCAATTCTCTTGCACATAGGCCTACATCCGAGTAGTTTCCATTAAGGAATAGGGGTCGCTATATAAATTCCGGATTGAAAATGCGCAGTAACCAACGTAGCAAGCCAGAGTTTAACAAACTGAAAGGAACGTTATAGGACAAGGACAGAAATTCTTCAGTGCCTGAGTTGTAGATTTGTAGAACGGTTTGGATGACAGCACAGCCTCGGTGAACACGATCGCAGCGTGGAAAATAGGGCTATTATAATAGTTCCGGGTAAATTTGCAATGGATCTAACACCTGTAGATCCGCGTCTTTTGAAACACTTAAAAGTTAAAACCCTTATGTTATGTAGTGCCATAAATTTCTTCTACAATGCTAACCGCATATAGGGCCTACGCCTACATTATATACATGTACAGTAGACTAATGACCGGTCTCTGAGCTCAAACTCTCGAATCATATCGATGAAGAGTTATCACGTCACTTCCTGTTTGACGACACGGCGTCATAATATCGACGATTATCGTCGCCTCCTCCTTTCTCTAAGCTCGGGACTGGCACTACCAGTGTACGACAAGTGACGCAGTTAATCTTAATGTTATCTGTCACCGTCTAGTAGTAACTCTAGTTAACATAAGAGGTCATTGACTGCAGGCAATATCGCTAACAGTACAGATCTGTCGTATCGTAGACACTCGAGTATAGCGCGAGTTTTTTAGGTCGAATTTCCGAGCGGTATATTCGGGTGACGTTATACTAGAGTATCTACGGTAGCTATCTATACTCGGTAACGGACTCACCGGACTACGAACTTCTTCGGACTAGGCTAGTCTTTTCGACAACCCTGCTAACTAGATACAGCGCTCGAGAGTTGACTAGATACAGCGCTCGTCAGTAAGCTGGTGCCCTGCGTTTGACCTTCTAGTGGAGCCGAAGACATTTGGAGATTACGATTGCCAAGCTGTATGGAAAATCACCGCTAGCCTTCAGCGACTGGCTTCAGGCAGTGCTCCTATATAAATCACAGGTTCATGTGAAAATTAGGAGGACGAGGTACATGTACATAAAAACACCTCTAGGCCTATTATAGAAAAGGCATAGAGACCCAAATAGTTCGGTAATTTGAAACATTGCATCATGCGATGAGTTCGTAGCCTCTACTGCGGCGGCAGGTCATCTGTTGCAAAAATCAAGTCGTGGGTATCTTTTGACCTTGTTTAATTACAGGAAAGTCGACGTTTTTATATAGCTTGCTCTCAAGGATGCGCTCTATGGTCTAGCTATATAGAAAGCAGCGTGGGCTGGAAACATTGGCAGATCGGTTAAATCTGTTATGGTGGTGGTTGTGGTGATAATGATGATGGATGATAATGATGATGACTGATGTTAATGATGATGAAGATGGTTAGGATGTTGATGTTGGTTGTGACTGTGATGATGATTATGGCGATGATGATGGTTATGATAATGACGATGATGATGATAATGTTGATAATGTGACGATGATGATGATGATATGATCAAAATACACTAAGGACCTGGGCTGGTATGCACAGGACACAGCATAAGGTAATCACATATAGTGCCTAAACGCTGCTTTGCAATTCCCTATATAGCCATTGGAATGTATCCATATGCACGAGAAAAAATAGCGAAGAGAATAACTAATCTACACATTCCTTGCACCCGACGATGCATGACGCTTGCTCTTCCCCCCAATTCAATGGGTTATAGCTGAGCGCGCATGCGTGAAAGATATTTATATGCGGTCGGTGCAGCGTGGGGTAAACAGATTCAGACCTAAAGACGGGCCCCAGGGAAATGTCGACGGCTGCCTATTGTTCGCAGTGCTTCGCACTGTCCAGCTAACGTCGGCCGTCTATTGTTCACAATGGGAGTAGCCGGCGTACTCCTTCCTCGGAATTGGAATAACGTTATACCTAGTTTTATTCGCTAATCTCAAGCCGTGCATACGGAAATAACCCAGTATTCCTGTATAGGCCAGATTTAAGCCAAATATACGAGTTATACCCTCATGTGCATACGGGCCCTGGCATGTAACAGAGCAGTCAGTCGGTGGACTAAGTGGATGATGTTCTACACTAAAGATATAGAAATGACCACATTGATGGCAGATGTTGTGAACAGACATTTTGAGAGCCAGTCAAAGCTAATACTGCCTGTAGAACGCAAAGAAATTCTGCAAAAGCACAAACGGTTTAATATGTGAACAGAATTTAAACTGTGACCACAAGATGCAATTCTAAACTAGCATTATATAAATAGAGCCTAAATCTGAGCAACATTTGAATCTGAACAAAGTTCAAGTGTCTATTTACATCAAAAGAAATCAAATTATAAGATTGTTTCTCAGCACAAATTTTGTGCTAAGAAACAATCTTAGAATTTAAAGCAAATCAAATTCTGCTCCTTAGGTTTCAATCGCATACGGGCAGAAATGGTATTCAAATTCTGATCCAACATTTGAATACATAAATTGGCATAAATATATATAGCCTATAGAATTAAAATTCTGAACTTATGATTGCATAAACAGAAATCAAATTCCTAGTCAATGTTGTAGTATACACAATTCAATGTTTATCCTACAAATATGGAATCCACATTCTGATCTGTTAAGTGCATAAACAGAATTAAAAACCTATCCTATATTTTTTCAACAATTTAATTAGAATACCGATCCTATAATTAATTAGTGCAACAAAATTCACAATCGTTTGCTCTACAATTGAGCATTACACCACAGTCCGACATAATGTACAATATAGTAGTAAGCTACAAATACAATAGTAGTAAGCTGAGTGCCGATACAAGACCACTTTGGTCCACTTACTACTCAGCTTACTACTTAACAATCTTATCACAATATTCGCTTTTGACTTAAATTCCATAAAATCCACTAAGTGTTTGACAGTTCACATAGTCCGACACCACTTATAGAGTATGGTTATGACCAAATAAATACGTGTACACATGCAAATAAGTAAGCACCAAAAGGCACAAACTAAGTACGATCTATTGCGACATGTAACTTTGAACATAAAGGTAAATAACAACTCAGAAGGTTGATGTCGGGTGATTTTTTAAATCGGGGAATGTTTCCGACTCTCCCCTTTCAATTTCCTTCCAACCCAAACATCCTCCCCATTTCGACATGGACGGATTCAGGTTAGAGCGTTCCCATCTTAACTTTGGGGTCGTCTGACCTCTCCAAATTCTGGTCAGGTTAGATCAAGAGCGACCTTATAAAATTGGGAATTAAAAGACGGTCATTAATAACTTGAAATGCAGAAAAGGTCATCAGAATCTAAAGAAGTTATAGTAAGGGTCATGAAAAAGACGCAACCTTGCCCCCCAATTGCACCACACTTTTAAGGATCTTAGCTCTATGCTTCTAACCACATGTCTCCCTTTATCCCAAACACCAGTTACCCCCAAAGGTCCCCCAGGTGATTTACACCTTGTGAACGCAAATGGATTGAGTTGATATTAAGATCTGGTAGTGAACAGTCCGTAACGAACCTAAAAATGGTAAAATTCCTATTTGGAAACCGTAGTATCCGACTTTAATGAAGGATGCTCATCTGTATCCGCATCAGTAGATTCCAGCTGATGACTGCTGCCGCAGCTGCTGCTGTTGTTGGTGGAGTTACCGTTGGCATCTGATGCTTTACTTCCCGCCTTCGACGTCCAGTCGAACTTCCAGTCGTACTCGATGTCCATGGTGGTGGCCAGGGTCCGGAAGAACTCACGAACCTTGGCGTGGTCGGGCATCTCAAGATGTCGGAGGTTTCTGACGTAGTTCATGTAGACGAGGAACTCCTGCGGCAGTTCATCGCCACCGCAGAGCACCTCGAGTGACGTCTGGCACTTGGTCTGCGCGATGAGGTCCAGCTTGCTGTGCTGGTCGGTCGAGCGAAGACCCTGCCACGGCAGACGACCCTTGAGCAAGTAGATCCAGATGTAGCCAAGCGACTCCATATCATCACGGAACGATGGCTCCAGCCCCATGTGGGTGAAGACGCTGGTGAACCGTGGCGTGCCCACCATCGGTTGAGCGAAGCTGAAGCGGTGGCGTCGAGCCGGAACGAAGAGCGTCGCCGGTTGGATCTCCTTAGCGTGACCGAAGTCAATGAGGTGCAACCGTTCGCGACCTTCCCCGTCAACGCCCAGCATGAAGTTGTTGGGACTGATGTCGCGATGGACAAAGTTGTTGATATGGACCTGCTCGATGACCTCGAGCATCTGATCGGCCAGCATGAGGACGGTCTTGAGGGAGAACCTCTCCCCGCAGTCGGCCCAACGCCGGTACAGCGTCGGTCCCAGCAGGTCCATCACCAACGCGGAGAAGTCGCGACCGTGCAGACCGTACCAGTGGACCGTCGGGATCCCGCGGTTGCCCTGCAGCTTCCGGTAGACATTTCCCTCGTGGAGGAGCGACTGGACGACGCAGGCGGCAGGCTCGATCTTCACCGCGACCTTCGTCTTCGTTTCGACGTCTTCCCCGAGGTAGACCTCACCGAAGGACCCGCCACCGATTCGCTCAAGGACCCGCGTCTTGTGCTCGCAGTCCCCGATTGTCAGACCCTCCTCCACGCGGCTGGCCAGCTTCTGCCGCGCCTCCTCGAAGGCGGGGTTGACGCCGAAGCCAACGATGAAGGGGTGGTTGTTGTTACGGGAGTGTCGCCCCGTTCTCTCCTGGTCCACAGAGGCGCCCGAGTTGCCGCTATCGCCCGAGTTTGTGGACGACGTGGTGAGCGACGGGTTTGTGGTTTGGGTAGCTGAGATCATCATGGTTGTCGATCACTCGGATGGAGTGTTTGCGGAAATGGAGAACGTGTTTTCCTATCGCCTCCACCTGTGTGAGAGGAAGCGCGGAAACAGGGAGGCCCACTGGAGACGACACTGGTGGGAAGACGGTAGGTCCCCTGCCGTGATTCCTAGTGGAATTTCTGAGGATTTCCTTGTGCGGTGGCCAACATTCGCATCGAACGCCTGCAGCAGTAAAAACAAGTGAATCTTGAAAAAAACCTATCACAACGCCCGTCAATAAGCTGTTGCCCTCCGCTTGGCTTTCAAATTGCTCTTTACAAATTTGAGATTTGAATACGAGCACAAAACATGAGAATTTAAGTGATACATATTTAAGGCGACATAATAATTTTGACTCAGACACAAGACGTTTGTATAGTATTACATTACATTAGCTGTAGCTTGAAATGCATTTAACGAGGTATTGTATTGGATTTCAAAATCAATAAATCGTTTCGCAAAGTGCACACCAATCAGCGGTTCTCCCAGTGCCAAAAAACACAGACACAGAGAAAGTAGTTTAATACCTTCAGGAGAATCGAAATTTCGAAACGACCCTACACTCGTCGTATAGACCTACTCCACACCCTAAAAACCTATTGCCCGTCGGTGCAGCAGTGGCAATCGCATTCCTCGATAATCCCGTCGTTGCGTTGCCTTAAAGGACTTGCCTCCATTCGGAGTGGCAATTCTACACTTGCCACACCAATGGTTGCCTCGCGGCTCCTTGTTCCTCCGAGGCAAACGGAAAACTGGGGCACGTAAAGCGGTCGTTCTCTCTCACTTCATGATTTAGGCATGTAGGCTACCAGCGACCAATGCGAGAGAGAGGGAGGGAGAGAGGTAGAGAGGGATGGGGGGGGGGGGCAGAAAGACGCACACGTGCACACACACACAGAGAAAGACACACACAGAAATTGGACCACGGCGTGTGAGCGAATACAGAAAGAGATAGAACGAGAGGGAAAGAGACAGACAGACAGATAGGGTGATAGACAGACATATAGACAGACAGAGTGATAGATAGATAGACAGACAGACAGTGATAGATAGATAGACAGATAGGGTGATAGACAGACATATAGACAGACAGACAGAGTGATAGATAGATAGACAGACAGACAGATAAGCCCATAATATGTAAATAGACATGTGTTCATTTTCAAATGTGTCTATATTTACGGACTGTGTCCAAAAAAGGAAAGCTTATCACGATGATAAACAATTAAATTTATGAGACCATAAATCAAATAAAAGACTGTCCTTCCCAACTTGCATAGGCACGTGTAGGATACCACTAGCAATTTTACAATTATTCACTGTCTGTTCTTTGCAACGGAATTGTGGTCTGGAACTAAATACTCTTGACTAGGCATCAACTACTATATTTCAACAGTGGGTCTACACTGCTCATTTTTTTAAACAAGTCTTTGCAGTAGCATAGCCAGAACATTTTGGCGGGATTTGCCATTCAGAGTCTAATGAGTATACAGAGAAATAATTTAACATTTTAGAAATTACACATTTCTGATGTTTGAGCCCGTATTTCCCCTAAATTCGCCCACGAGTCATTGTAGCTCATCTACGAATGTAGCTCCTGTACTGGACACGATTCAGTTTACCATTTCTAGTCTTAACTACTCCTCAACTACATGTACATCTGTTTCGAGTTGCCTCAGTGCTCCGCACAGTACTTTGCCTACTCTCTCCTTTTTCTGGACACGGTGTATTCTACGGCCTATGCTAAGTGGGGTAAAGTCCGGGCGCATCCGGCCATGCCGTTGAGCGGTGGCCAACTCCGTGCTCGACACGGTCGTTAGCCCCTCTCTCTGCTCAGGCCGATAGCCGTGTCGCATGCATGCCCGGAGCTCACTTACTCGTTGGATCCGACATGGCCTTGAGAGTTTGTAACAAACTTGTTGGCTGCTTTCTCAATAATTCTAAGTATCTCGACCTAGAAATTAACTTGTACAAACAGGACTATCTTAGATCTATCTGTCCACTTGTCCTCATCTGTGACCCAGTGAGTTTTTTCGTCGTCGTCGTCATCAGTTCCTGACGCCAGGGCGATCTGACGGCAATGGGTGCGAGTAAATGGTCACCATTATCTACGGTCATTTCATTTGTCAAGTGAATAATATTCCTCATCGTTTTAGTCCAGGTTTTTATCCGTCGCAGTCTTGGTCTGCCTCAGTGGCGTAGCCAGGAATTTATGATGGGGGTTTGATGGCCTGGCCGGATGCCCTTCCTGACACCAACCCAACAGTATGAGGGTAAATAAAAAGGGAATAAAGTAACAAAGGGAATAGAGTAAGAAAAACAATGATTACCACAAACAATTGTTTTGTTTTTCTTATTTAAGTGGATAAATAACCTTTAAAAAACTTTTTTCTTAAGCCAATGGGGCGGTTAACCCCCGAAAACCCCCTTGTCTCTGCCACTGGTCTGCCTTGGTTTCCTTCTCTTTCGAATGTTGCGTGTAGTGTAATTTGATGGAATTCGGTCAACCATGGTATTTTTATGCAAAACTATAACATCTAGGCCTACCCACCTCAATGCCTGTGTTTCTCTCTTAGATTGTCTGTCTGTGTTACTCACTGCCTGTTTCTGTTTGCAATATATATATATATATGTATATATATACTTTTATATATTTGTCTCTTTTGAGCATACAGAGCTCTCCCATTGCGAAACGAACGCTTTTGCAAAACCAGTCACCAGTCGAAATATACACCGTGGTTCAAAAAAAACTAAGCCAAATTGTTTTGCATATATCTCTAATACCTGATGACATATCACGCTAAAATTGTCCAAATATTTAGATAATTGGACCAAGAATATGACTCCAAAATTTCAAGAGATAAGGTTGAACGGATAAAAAGATATGTATCTTTCAACTTCATATGCGGAAATATCAGTTTACAAGCAATTTTCTGTTATATTCAGTAAAATGTAAGCCAAACTGTTTTTCTTACATCTCTAATGTTTCACGATTAATCATACTAAAATTTTCCCAATATTTAGATAATTGAACCAAGAATAGGATTCCAAAATATCATGTCATAAATTTGAACGGATAGAAAGATATGGATATTTCAACTCCATCTCCCGAATTATCAGTTTCCAGCAAGTCTGTTATGGTATTCGTTGTGGTTTCGGCGCTTGGTTGTTCCCATTAATTTTAGTCTTCATTGATCCCGGAGTAAAAATTAATGGCACCTATTATCGAGACGTTCTGCTGTCACAACATCTTCTACCTGTAATCAGAAATCCAGTCCCAGACTGGCCCAGCCCACAGAGCCAAGGAAGCCATTGAATGCTGACAAGAGAGACGCCAGACTTCATTTCTCCCACATTATGGCCTCTGAACAGCCCAAATTTGAATCCTGTCGACTATAAATTGCGGAGCGTGATGCAAGACCGAGTCTACCAGACAACAATCCATGATATAAACGATCTGAAGCAATGCTTGTTTGAAGTGTGGGATCGCCTGGACCAGAGGATAATCGACGATGCTGTTGCTCAATGGTGCCAGCGCCTCCAGGCTTGTGTGCAAGCAGCAGGAGGAGGATATTTTGAGCATCTCATTTAATTCAATAATCAAACCATACTGTTGGAATAATATTGGTGGTTCAATTCTCTACATATCTGGAAAATCTTAGACTGATTAATCATCAGGCATTAGAGATATAAGAAAAACAGTTTGACTTACATTTCATTGAATCTAACAGAAAATTGCTTGTAAACTGATATTTCCGCATATGAAGTTGAAGGATACATATCTTTTTTCCCGTTCAACTTTTTCCAATGAAATTTTGGGGTCATATTCTTGGTCCAATTCTCTGAATATTTGGAAAATTTTAGCGTGATATGTCATCAGGTATTAGAGATATATGGAAAACAATTTGGCTTAGTTTTTTTTGAACCACGGTGTAGGTCACACGCTTCTACCCCGTACATCTTCTTCTCCTCCTCGTTGCACTCGTTTCCGACCAATGCCTGTTCCATTCGTGTCAAAAACATCGTCCTCTTTACTCCATTCCAATTTCCAACCAATAGGCTATTACCATTTGCACCCTTCCTCCCTCCGTTGCGCTTACAAAAGCAAAGTACAAGCGATTTCGTTTCTGACAATTATGTTTACGGCATGCATGGTGTTCGTTTTTAAAAAAAAAAATTCAACAAACAGATGCGCTCGATAGTGTAGTGGTTGGAATTCAGGACTGTCAATCGAGAAGTCTAGGGTTAAAATCCCATCCAGGGCAAATATTTTCTCTAGATCTCTACCCCATGAACGCCCCCCCCCCTGAGAAACTTATCTATACTGAGTAATAATACACTGACCTAGAGTTGTAGTGGTAAATTTTGAGGCAATTACTCAGTACTGACAGTACACGTCGTGTACTACAGTTACCTATGCCTATCTGCAGGCCATTTCCCGTATACTAAACACAACTATTTATGAGGTGAGTATACACTCTGTATAACAGCGTATACCCTCGACTACAGGCTACAGCCCTACGCTGGCCTTACACTGTTGGTGGGAAGATGAGACGGTGAGGGAGAGGACTGGCCACCCGCCTCCCTCATACGCCGAGGCTGAGAAAATGAAGTCGCTAACACCTCATGCCATGGCTGCCTCCAGGGTCTGCTCTGTTCTTCTATTTAACGTACATAATTATAATAATATATAATATTACTTTTGCGTCCACAATATACATACAATATTTACTCTACAAGTGTGTGTGTGTGTGTGTGTGCTATTGCAGTTAAACGTCACTGTGTGGTAACGAAGACCGTTAGCGACGCCCTCCTCCTTTATCCAGGGTTGGGACTGGCACTGGCAGAGTGCAACCAGTGGCGGAGTTTACTTTACAAGTGATGTCCGCAATTGGGAGCATGCACACGCAAGATGCACAGGCATACACATTATATTGATTAAGCCTTCACTGCAGGCCTTCGTAGGCCTAAGCGCTCACAGCCTACGACTTGTAAAAATTAAGCCTAACAACCGCCTGGATTGGACAGCTGCGATAGGATTGCCCCAGTCCACCCACCCCACCCGACCCACATACTGACTCGTCCAACCAACAACCTCCCCCTCCAGGACTGAAAACAAGGACTCGTATTTAGAGTCAGATTCTGTAACACCTCGCCTCGTTTAATATTATCAGTGAAAATCAAAAACAAGTTGTGGCTGACCGGGCAAACAAGATTACAGAGTGTGTTCGTGTTTATCACTCGATTCAAAGAAATACGTTCGTCCTTTTGAACTCCTAATATCGATAAATTAGGACAGCAAACTGTCTCCTCATTCGTTATAACTTCCTCGCTCACTGTATCAATTTGTGTGGAGTACGAAAAATTGAATTTGATGCAGAAATGAACAGCTCAGTGTGTTTTATGAGCCTATTACGAAATATTTTAGCATTGCACATAGAAATAACCATTTCACATACCGGTATAAACAAACATTTCACATAGAAATAAACATTTCACATAAAAACAAACATTTCACATATAAACAAACATTTCACATAGAAATAAGCATTTCACGTAAAAAAGAAGTCTCAAGATGAAATCCCCCTAGTTCTTTAATCTTGTGCTATAGTATAAACACATTACTTCACTCTTACATTATATCATTTCGGATGGTGTTCAAACACCCTAAACACCACCTACCCCCCAGCTACGGCCTTGCAAGTGAGCATTACATTACAAGGATCGAATACATGCCTTCCAAAGAGGACAAATGCAGCCGGTCCGATTCTAATCCTGACTTCCAACTTCTAAGTATAATAGTCAATGCAAGTTTTGACCGGAACTATACCGCTTCGCTCTCGACTCAACCGGTAGAGGGCATGGCGGCCTATCTCCCCTTTGCACCTTCACTGCTCAAATGCCATAACTCTGTCATGAACTACAGATTACTTCCCATTAAAAGATTGAGGCCTACGTGCTGCTCAAACAGACCGACAACCTGGAGAGCGACAATTTACATAGGCACGCCTCGAACCATGTCCCATTCCCCATTAACATTCAGGCCTACAGTAGTACGTGCTACTCACATATAGAACTCATCTCTGGCTAAGACTCGTAGCCCCTTAGACCTAATAGGCTACTGACTAACGATTCCAAAGAAATCTCTCGCTCAGGCGTCGCTCACAATGAAGGGCTGGCTGACGCAATCGATTTGCGGATTTCAAGGCGCATAGAGTTGTGAATAGAGAGATATTCATGTTTCAGCACAAGTAGGTGGGCGTGGCGTCAGTTTTTATTCTGCTGATGACGCAGATAAAACTATATCTGAAAAGAGTTGGTTTTCCCATAGAGCCTAAAAACCTAAAGGGGCGTTTAAAATTAATAAGCTTAATTGAGTATGAGGGAATAGTCCGAATAGAACTGGTCAGAGGTCAAATGACGTTTGAGAGGCGAAATTAAATGTCTCTTCTATAAATTATGACTCTGAGTTTTCCATTTTGGTGTAAAACAATCACTCAAACAGCAGATTGCCATATTTTATTGACCCTTTGGCAACCACGTTTTTTCATTTCTTTTGTACAATGCCATCACATGCTAACCAATTCAATAAGCAACATAATCTTATTCTAACCATAATCTTATTCTAACCATAATCAATTCCATAATCTTATTCTAACCAATTCAATTAGCAACATAATCTTATTCTAACCATAATCTTATTCTAACCATAATCAATTCCATAATCTTATTCTAACCAATTCAATTAGCAACATAATCTTATTCTAACTCATGTTCAACCCGGTATGCCTATCTGATAATAATAGCAACCCTTACGCAATCTCTCTCCTTGACAAGTCGACCTCTAGGTAACCCTAGTACAGAATTTATCGTTCTCATTCTTAGTCAGTAGCATAAGTAAAGACATCAGACACAAACCGGACTATTTCCAAAGTCTATAGGACCAATAATAATTATTATGGTATGTTTTCTTTGAAGTAGCATCAGTAATAGTTTAATTCATGACCAGCATGATTTAGATGAGTTTGAAAAGGCTGAATATTGACTCATTATTCAGAATTTCAGTCATAATAGACATCGTTTATCACTCAGCTAATTAATTATCGTCAGTTAATTATCCTTGACTCAAACATTAGTATATTACGCTCTTAATGATGACCAATCAACGTCGTATTATAAGTTGCATAGGTATACACAATTATTGGTTCTTGATAGTAGTTTCAAACAATTTTTACAGCCAACCTTCAGGTTTGTCCCTTCGAAGGATATTTTTACAAACTTAACGACTGGCCAGACTGAAGAGTGATCTCTTCACTGTACTTACGACCATGTACTTGTACTTATCAGTCTCAATGACGAATTTAAATGTTACTGCTTGTTTAAAGGTATAGGCCTAGCACTCGGAAGCAGTAAGAGCATTTGGGCTCCATTATCTACCAATCTGAATAACTTCATCCAGGCCTCATAAATCCTAGTTATTGTCTACAATACACACTTCATAGGTTGCCTTCCGAAAACAAAGAGGCAAGTCTACAGTTGTATGCAGACAAAGTACAAGAATATTTACAAAGCACTTATCTTCAGCAACTGTAAAGACAGCGTT
Source organism: Lumbricus terrestris (assembly GCA_949752735.1). Lineage (NCBI taxonomy): Eukaryota > Metazoa > Annelida > Clitellata > Crassiclitellata > Lumbricidae > Lumbricus > Lumbricus terrestris. The sequence goes on from OX457051.1 coordinate 35,107,402, forward strand.
TAAACAATAAGAGCCGCTACGTATATACAAGACCAGTTGAACCTCCAAATAAATTTTATGGGTCATTATTTTGCTTGAGGCTAAGGCCGCTGTCACTGCTATACCCTCTTGATCAGTCGCCCCACCCTTGCCACCAGTCGCCCTCTCTTGCCACTTACCCTCATGTCAGGAGACCTAGCGTCGCCATTGCTCACATGTAGGCCAAAACTGAAGATCATTTGCACATATAATACTATTGCTTCTTATTATTATTGACCTGTGTAACTTGGTAATAGCTGCGTCTCTATGACAACTAGTCTGATTTTCTTGAATAATGTGAATAAATAAAATGAACTTATTTATTGTTTCATTGATGCTGTGGTCAATATTCAGACTTGGTTGAAGAAGGATACGTTGCTAATAATTATTATTATGTGATGACACAATAGACACCTTTAACTTAATGCTATCATCGCTTTATGTGCTGTCCTCATGTCACTCAAACTCATTATCATCCTTGAAAATTTTAGAGTTGCAAAGTTTTAATTCTATGTGGACTTACGGTGCAGTCTATAATGATTAGGCCTAACCTATTTTATAAACATTATGCTTCAGAACTCTAGAAGTCTAAGCTTATTTAAAGATGCATATCAGTTAACAAAAAACGCCTTAACATCATTTCAGCTCCTAACAATTAACTTATTAATAGCTGCATCCACAACAACTAGTCTAATTTCCTTGAAAAAATGAATTAAATTAAACGAATTCGTTGATGGTGCGCCATACCTGGCTGAAGACAGATATCGCTAAACATGTTGCTAACGAGAAGCTTGTGGGCTGATATGTTAGACACCTTTGACTTAATGTCATCACTGCTTATATATATAAAGGCTAGCCCTGTGTTACTCAAATTCGAAGAATACAGTAGATACAAATTGTACTTCTATGCCCAAAACTGAAGCCTTCATCAATCGAAGGAATAATAATTTTTAATTAACCGCAAGTAAACAACAATTACGTAAAAATTATATGAAATTAGGATTTCGCACAAATATCAGTAGCTACACTTACGCAATGCAATGACATCATGGCACCTTTTACACTGAACACTTTTAAGACTGAAGTAGGCTAGCGGGCGTTTAAAAATTGCAAACAGTATTTTCTCCTATAATAGAAGACATAATCTAAAATGTGTTTCACTTACCTAGATCCTCGGATTAGTAAACGATCAGCAGAAGTGTGCCTAGATCGTACACTGTGAAAAACCGACAAAATAGCTGAGGACGATTTTCAATAACGTATGCGAAAATCTTCAATATATATTGAGCGACAACTAGGCGGCCTACTTGCCCGGCCTTGGACGGAGATGAGTCCTAAGTTCTCCTCTCTCCGCCGCCCGCTCGTCCTTGGCTCTCCCTCAAGGGTCGTCGAAAGGCCAACTCAGAAAATCCCTCAGCCAATAGTAGGCCTCTGTCCCACTTCTGTCTCACTTCGATGGGAAAGGCGACTCTGGATTGTTGATGCAAACTGAGCAGAACGCACACGCTCCACCTCAATTTGAAGATTGATACAGGCAGCGAGTTCAAAAATAGGCCATTGTCGATTCTAATGAATATTCAAGTTTCAGCAGTAGTCATCGTGAATATTCATGACCCGTGGGCATGTCGTCAACGATTCTAAATTAAGGTGCGTCACCCGGTGTTCTAGCGATTTGATTGGGCGACAGCGGCGGAAACACCCACGCGACTGACCAATAGGAGAGCTTCAATTTGTTGACTGCGCATCGTTTCAGCGAAGGTGAAGGTCGCTGTAAAAGCTGCACTTAGTAATACGCTTAAAAACATGGCTACGTGCCTGATTGCGCCCGCTCGCTCGCTATATTTTTTCTTCTGCGCTGGCTCGTGCCAACATGAATATTCACGAGGTTAGCGCTGCCGAAATGATTTTCTTAGGTATGGGGTTAAAAAGTAAGACCGTAGAATATTCTGTTATTTTCTAGCTCTGTAGTTTATTTTGTAACAGACACAAAACCGTTGAATTGTGCGTTGACTATTTCTTGGGCTGCGTCGTGAAAATTAAATTTTGTTTACTATTTTATGGAAACTTCCGACAAGTAATTTCCGTCATTGCTGATGTTCAGAGTTTGCTGCAAAAAGTTATATTTCTTGTAATTGAATAGGCTATTTGAAGAAAATGTGATAAATTGTTATGACATTATCATATACTAGTCCTATCCTTGCATGGGGTGTTTGTGGAGATCTTGGGAAGAGGTCAGAGGACCTGGCGATGGATAGGGATGAGTGGAGGAGATGCGTTTTCCGATAAGTAGACTTCACAGGAATGACAGACTAAGTTGATAATTATGGGCTCACCCATCATTATTTATCTGCCTGTTTTTCCCAACTCAAGTCTTCTGTTTAGCCTTGGCTCAGTGGACTGTTAGTGACAGCTTCCCGGAATGACTGTATGATTGAATAGTGCATAGGATCCAAATAGGTTGCATATCGACCCATTTGAAATTGAGTCTTTATAATTCCATTTTAGTGTCTGATTGAAGTGAAGGCACACAGTGACAGTACACTTGATTGACAAAAGTTCCATTTTGCAGCATAACAATTTACAAATGTTTCTTGGCAGACTGTGTATCATGTATACATATAGTTATAACTTAGACATATATACATATGTGTGTGTGTGTGTTTGTGTGGTTAGGGCTATTTTATGAATATATGCTGTGCCTGGCATCAGGGTCTATGCATGACGGTTCCCTATCATTTGGTCGCAAGTCATTTCGTCGTAATCAATTCGTCGCAATTTATATCGTCGTAAATTAAATCGTCGCTGTTTTATTCGTCGCATGCAATTCGTCGTGTTCAGTCCGTCGTTTTTCATATCGTCGTTAAATAATTTTGTCGCAGTTTTGTCGCAGTTTATTTAGTGTTGTATATCTGTAATAGTACAATACAATTTCTCATCATGCAAAGCTAATTTAAAAACTGACATTTTTTTAATTAAATTGACGGTTACATAGCCAAGTAAAAAAGGCAAAAACTTAAAAGCACAATAAAACGTAAGCACGATATGTAGGCTAACCAAGCTTACTGTCTAAGCCGATTGAATCAATCACATCGCCAGTAGCCTATGTCTTGCCGCTCACTTCGCTCTTCTTTGCATAAATGTAACCCTCATAGACGGCCTTGTGATTTCCTCTGATACTCGTAACAAACGTTAACTTCGACGTAGGCGTACCTTTGATTGTTGGGTTTATATAGGCCTACGTCGACTCCAAGTCTGCTGTCACGTAGACCAATTGAGGAATAACGAACAATACGACTGAATGAATGCGACCAGTTGATTGCGACGATATTGACGGCGACCAATTAATTCGCGACCAATTAATTAACGACCAAATGACTGCGACGAAATGATCTGCAACGAAATGATCTGCGACGATATGGATGGTCACCATGCATGACCAGGGGCTTCCCACATAAATAATAATGTAACGTCTCTCCTCGTAGTCAGTCTGCACTCTGCCTTCCTGCCGTCTCTCTCTCTGTCTCTTCCTTGTGCTTGTCTGGCTTGTTCTGTCCTGTCTATCTGTCTGCTGCTCTATATGCGCTACAATAATAATAGTCAAATAATAATTATTTCAGGCCTATAATAGTGCACGCAGCATGCAATGTTGCCAGGGATGGGCAGTAATTTAATTGAGTAATTGAAATCACGTAATTTAAATTACAATTGTAATTGGTAATTTGCAGCTCTGCATCAAAGTAATTTGTAATTCAATTACATTTTCCCCTGTAATTTGTAATTTCAATTACATTCCTCAAAATCAAATTACTTTGGATGCAACTCTGTTAAGATTCGTAGGTAAATCATACGTGCGATCATTGCGACAGTGACTAGTCCATATAATTTTAAGCTACTTGGCTACCTGCATATAGTTTGCAGACCAAACTAAAAGAATGATTATATGAATTGCTAGTAACGACATCTGAAAATGCCACCAGTAGCGAACAAAATACTGAGCATCTAGTAGACTAGTGGTCCTAAAGGAGAGGAAGATGAAGAATTTTATGGTTTTAGTGTGCAGCGTGCAGTGACCACTAAGACAACAGGCGCAAAACAAGAACGAATTGGAAATCTTGCAACATATAGAAGACGACAGAAAGGGAACTACTGTAGCAATGCCTCATAGCTATCCAACTGCTAAAAAATTGTTTATTCGATTTATCGCTGCCAAGCCTTGGTCTGCACCAGTAGAGACTAGAAGATAGAGAGGCACTTTAGTTTAACAGGCATCATTCATGAATGATCATTGCAAGGCCCAACAGACGACCTCTATCAAATAACTTGTTTGAACAGTTGCTGTTTCTTAAAGTAAGCTAAATAGACATTTTCTTACACAATAAATAATAATTACACATAGAAATAAATGAAAAAGGCATGCACTTTCTTTCTTTCCATTCCAATGATTTGAGCCCCAAAGTAATTTGTAATTGATGTAATTGAAATTACGTAATTTGTAATTTTGTAATTTGAGGCTCTGAGTCAAAGTAATTTGTAATTTGTAATTCAATTACATTTTTTGGAGTAATTGGTAATTTGTAATTCAATCACATGTTGCCCTGTAATTTGCCCATCCCTGAATGTTGCTCTATTAGCTGTTGTTAATGACAAATGAAAGCAAGGCACGATATGCCAAAACCTCAGTTCACTTTGTTTGACAGTGAGTGCCACTCCTTGAGATGATGGGTTGCAGCCTAGATAAGATACACATGCACCAATCTACCATTGGGCCATACTACCTGGGTGCAGTACTTTTGTTGTATGCACCGCCAGTATCATAGTATCATGAGAAAGAAAGGTCATACTGGGAAGCCAAGATCTATTTTTACACATATTATAAAAACAATTAAAGTTTGTGAAAATTTCAATGACACAAATAACAGTGAACAAATGATGTAAAATCCCGGATGACCTTTTTAGGGGGACTTAGCCTTTTATAGGGGGGCTTAGCCCCCTAGTGCCGCCACTGCCAGTGATTCCGTTAGTGTGCCGCAATGGGACTCCGAAAATGGATGGGTACGTGTGGAGTCCACGACTCTTATCCATTTGGCGTGGACTCCAATTTTTTTTATTGGGTGCGTCCATGACTACAAGATAATTACGACAACAAAGTAAAAACAATGAGAGCATAAAGTGCAAAGAAACAAAGGTAAATGACTCAACAATTGCAACAAAGTAAAAACAATGAGAGCAGTAAAGTGCAAAGAAACAAAGGTAAATGACTCAACAATTACAACAAAGTAAAAACAAATAAGACCAAGAAAGAACTGGACGGGAACTTTTCGAGAAGATCTGAGGTGCTTGGAGATGACGGTGGAGGATGCTGCTCAGGTGGCGATGGACCGGGAGGAGTGGAGGGGCTGCGTTGCCCGATGTGCAGTCCTGCACGGGAAGGACTAAGTACTAAGTAAGTAAAAACAATGAGAGCAGTAAAGTGCAAAGAAACAAAGGTAAATGGCTCAACAATTGCAACAAAGTAAAAACAATGAGAGCAGTAAAGTGCAAAGAAACAAAGGTAAATGACTCAACAATTGCAACAAAGTAAAAACGAGAGCAGTAAAGTGCAAAGAAACAAAGGCAAATGACTGAACAATTGCAACAAAGTAAAAATCACCTGTAATTAATGAATAGAAATACTAAAAGAACAAATAATTGTGGCCAAACATGAATGTAGCAAAAAGTTGTCATGACGAAGTTTCATTGCCGCAATGCTGCACAGATAAAAAACACTTTCTCAGAAACTGAACGTTACAAAAAGAACTTCACGAATTCTGTTTTGACTCCTTGTGTGGCAGGTGTCGTCACTGTCGTGGACGACAAGCACTATTCTTTTCATAGATTCTTTCTTACCAAAAGCTTTGCTTTTGAAGAATGCCTGCAACAACTATCCGCTGCGTTATAAAACTAAGAGCTTAGTGCTTTCACAATTCTGCTGTAACGTCCGGCTTCAACAAAGTAACCCTTCTGATTGCATCTGAAGCCGAAACTGAAACCAAATCAAAACAATGAAGATAAGAAGATTGACCGAAAAGATTACCTTAAATAAAATATAATATGAAATGCAATATATATATATATATCTGCTGCCATAAAAATAGATTGCCATGGTATTTTTCTTGCACCACTTGATCTACAAGGAAGCAGTTGTATGGTCTCGAGACATTGACTCAGTCTCGAGACAGGTTTTTTTAAAGTCTCAGTCTTTGTCTCAAGGGCACTGTCTCAATTTTTGGAAACTTCTTGTTCTCTTGTTAGCTGTGTCCATATCTTATGTGGAAACTATCCTTAGTTCGGCACTTATTGCACTGCAAAATTGCCGTGTGCTGTGTGGTAAATAGAAAGCTACTAGGCATTATGTATTGGAATAAAACCGAAAGCGAGATATCAGAACAGGCAGGTTTTCGGCGAGGAAGAGGAACACAAGAGCAAATCACCAGCCTTCGGATTCTTATGCAAAAGACAAGGGTGCATCAATAAGCTATGCTCACGTGCTTTGTGGATTTCAGAAAGACATTTGATTCAATCCCACATAATAAACTTTGGTTTGTATGCGCACTTGTTATAGCGCCCCTTCAAGCACACTACTCAGAGGCGCTCCCGACTGCAGAGCGGACACTGCATCGGAGTTTCACGCCGAGGTCACCACTACACCACCGCGCCGGTTGATCATGATTGACATGGGATATCCAGTCCACCTCATTAATCTAGTAAGGAAACTTTATGAGAATCAACATCAACATGCTTAAGTGAGAATAGCCATATAATATATTTAGAAACTTATAATAAAAAGACACGTTCTTAATTTCCTACTTTGCATTATCAAGCTTTTGCTAAAAATGAAGCCATCGGGCCCATGACCATTGTTTTTTGCGCCTCCTGTAGGCCTATAAGCTCTTGCGTAGGCCTAGTGCTATTGTTATTTTCCATCAATCCGACTTATACTTTCTCAAGAACACTCAGTAGGCTATAATAAAAATTTCCTGTATGTGTGCTGAGAGTATTTCTTTGGTGGCCTTCTTGACAACTTCTTCCAAATTTGATGTGTATTTGGTAATGAATTTATCCACCAACTTCTCAACCAATGACTCAATTAATGGAGCTGGCTGGTTATTAGCTTGCCCATTAACACTTTTATGACCTGTTCTTTCTGTGGCATGTCCATCAAAATTCAAATATTCAGTTTTAAGTCCCTTTTTGACATCGTGAGTGTTAATTTTACAACTTGTTGGGATGTCAGCAGAAATGCTGACTAATTATTATGTCGCTAAATTATTAACGGCTACATACAAAAGTAGTAAACGTTGATTTTATGCAACTGCCCCCAAAACAACCACCTTCTTAGCCTGCCATCTAGCGATTGACAGGTAAGATGTCAGATCCAGTGTCAGATCAATTGCCATGTATCAAACGTCAGATCAGTGTTATTAGGTCAGGTGAATTTGCTTTAAACAACAGATGATCTGGTGTAGGTCATATGGAGGACCTACTCTGACGAAGTTCGACGTCCTTTGCTCTGACTGTAACACTGTTCTCGGCGACGAGTGTGTAGCATCGGAAACTGAAAATTGTTGTTTGTTTAATGAAGATCTGGGTTTCAAGAACCGCGTCCGTTCCATCCTACAACAAACGAATTATACACATATGATATCACCCATATAACATATGGGTGATATCATATACAGTTACACACATATGATATCACCCATATGGGTGATATCATATTTGACGAGGTAAATAATGCTGAAGAATGGGGTATGCAACCAAGGCAATTTTCGAATATTACTCCACCAATTGTACCTTTTAAGTTAACAAAACTTTCACTATAGAACGTTATTCACAGATATATGACCAAGTCTTGAATAAGCTGTTGTTTGATTGCTCATGATCCCTATCTCCCATATTATGGGGTATGATAGGTCAACACTTCACTTTTCGACAGATATCAAAGAAGAACTTTGAAAGAAACCGAACCCTGTACAGCAACTTCGTTGATTTTAAGCAGGCATTTGATAGCGTACGGCAGCAGAGACTATGGAAAATATTAAGGAACTATCGAATCCCAGAGGAGTCCATGATGTTACTAGAGGACCTCTAAAGAGATCAATCTTGAAGTGATCAATATTGAAGCAAATCAATCATGAAGCGATCAATCATGAAGCGATCAATCATGAAACGACCAATTTTGATGCAATCAGTGATGAAGCACCCAATCATGAAACGATCAATCTTGAAGCAACAATCATGAAGCGAACAATCATGAAGTGATCAATCCTGAAGCAATCAATATTGATGCGATCAGTTAGAAGCACTCAATCATGAAACGATCAATCATGAAGACATCAATCATGAAGCGATCAGTCTTAAGTGAACAACCATGAAGCGATCAATCTTGAATCGAACAATCTTGAAACGATCAATCTTGAAACGATCAATCTTGAAGTGATCCAATACTGAATCAATCAATCATGAAGACGCGAACACATGGATAACATCCTGAGGGAGGTGGAGGCAGCGATAGGGACATTGAAAAAGAGGAAAGCACCAGGGGAGTATAATTAATATCACAGCAGAGATGATACTAGGCGGGGAAGAATGCTCGACAGAAATGTTACACACGTTATGCAACAAGATCTATCAGGGGACGAAATGTCTAGCTTACTGGGGGCAGAAGCAATAATTGTCCCAATAAATAGGAAGCATGACAAGAATGAATGTAGCAATTATCAAGGTATAATCCTGCTAAGTTTTCCTGAAAAGGTATACACGCGCATTCTACAACAACGTCTGAAAAAATATGTAGAGCAGGTAGAAGCGGAGGAGCAGGCAGGATTTTGAGCAGGAACGGGTACGATAGACCAACTCTTCACTTTTCCACAAGTATCAGAGAAGTACTTTGAAAGAAACCGAACCCTGAACAGCAACTTCGTTGATTTTAAGCAGGAACTTGATAACGTAAGGCAGCACAGACTATGGAAACTATTAAGGAACTATCGAATCCCAGAGGAGTCGGTGATGTTACTAGAGGACCTATACAGCAAATCATAAAGAGATCAATCTTGAAGTGATCCAATATTGAAGCAAATCAATCATGAAGTGATCAATCATGAAGCGATCAATCATGAAACGACCAATTTTGATGCAATCAGTGATGAAGCACCCAATCATGAAACGATCAATCTTGAAGCAACAATCATGAAGCGAACAATCATGAAGTGATCAATCCTGAAGCAATCAATATTGATGCGATCAGTTAGAAGCACTCAATCATGAAACGATCAATCATGAAGACATCAATCATGAAGCGATCAGTCTTAAGTGAACAACCATGAAGCGATCAATCTTGAATCGAACAATCTTGAAACGATCAATCTTGAAACGATCAATCTTGAAGTGATCCAATACTGAATCAATCAATCATGAAGACGCGAACACATGGATAACATCCTGAGGGAGGTGGAGGCAGCGATAGGGACATTGAAAAAGAGGAAAGCACCAGGGGAGTATAATTAATATCACAGCAGAGATGATACTAGGCGGGGAAGAATGCTCGACAGAAATGTTACACACGTTATGCAACAAGATCTATCAGGGGACGAAATGTCTAGCTTACTGGGGGCAGAAGCAATAATTGTCCCAATAAATAGGAAGCATGACAAGAATGAATGTAGCAATTATCAAGGTATAATCCTGCTAAGTTTTCCTGAAAAGGTATACACGCGCATTCTACAACAACGTCTGAAAAAATATGTAGAGCAGGTAGAAGCGGAGGAGCAGGCAGGATTTTGAGCAGGAACGGGTACGATAGACCAACTCTTCACTTTTCCACAAGTATCAGAGAAGTACTTTGAAAGAAACCGAACCCTGAACAGCAACTTCGTTGATTTTAAGCAGGAACTTGATAACGTAAGGCAGCACAGACTATGGAAACTATTAAGGAACTATCGAATCCCAGAGGAGTCCATGATGTTACTAGAGGACCTCTAAAGAGATCAATCTTGAAGTGATCAATATTGAAGCAAATCAATCATGAAGCGATCAATCATGAAGCGATCAATCATGAAACGACCAATTTTGATGCAATCAGTGATGAAGCACCCAATCATGAAACGATCAATCTTGAAGCAACAATCATGAAGCGAACAATCATGAAGTGATCAATCCTGAAGCAATCAATATTGATGCGATCAGTTAGAAGCACTCAATCATGAAACGATCAATCATGAAGACATCAATCATGAAGCGATCAGTCTTAAGTGAACAACCATGAAGCGATCAATCTTGAATCGAACAATCTTGAAACGATCAATCTTGAAACGATCAATCTTGAAGTGATCCAATACTGAAGCAATCAATCATGAAGACGCGAACACATGGATAACATCCTGAGGGAGGTGGAGGCAGCGATAGGGACATTGAAAAAGAGGAAAGCACCAGGGGAGTATAATTAATATCACAGCAGAGATGATACTAGGCGGGGAAGAATGCTCGACAGAAATGTTACACACGTTATGCAACAAGATCTATCAGGGGACGAAATGTCTAGCTTACTGGGGGCAGAAGCAATAATTGTCCCAATAAATAGGAAGCATGACAAGAATGAATGTAGCAATTATCAAGGTATAATCCTGCTAAGTTTTCCTGAAAAGGTATACACGCGCATTCTACAACAACGTCTGAAAAAATATGTAGAGCAGGTAGAAGCGGAGGAGCAGGCAGGATTTTGAGCAGGAACGGGTACGATAGACCAACTCTTCACTTTTCCACAAGTATCAGAGAAGTACTTTGAAAGAAACCGAACAATGAACAGCAACTTCGTTGATTTTAAGCAGGAACTTGATAACGTAAGGCAGCACAGACTATGGAAACTATTAAGGAACTATCGAATCCCAGAGGAGTCGGTGATGTTACTAGAGGACCTATACAGCAAATCATAAAGAGATCAATCTTGAAGTGATCCAATATTGAAGCAAATCAATCATGAAGTGATCAATCATGAAGCGATCAATCATGAAACGACCAATTTTGATGCAATCAGTGATGAAGCACCCAATCATGAAACGATCAATCTTGAAGCAACAATCATGAAGCGAACAATCATGAAGTGATCAATCCTGAAGCAATCAATATTGATGCGATCAGTTAGAAGCACTCAATCATGAAACGATCAATCATGAAGACATCAATCATGAAGCGATCAGTCTTAAGTGAACAACCATGAAGCGATCAATCTTGAATCGAACAATCTTGAAACGATCAATCTTGAAACGATCAATCTTGAAGTGATCCAATACTGAATCAATCAATCATGAAGACGCGAACACATGGATAACATCCTGAGGGAGGTGGAGGCAGCGATAGGGACATTGAAAAAGAGGAAAGCACCAGGGGAGTATAATTAATATCACAGCAGAGATGATACTAGGCGGGGAAGAATGCTCGACAGAAATGTTACACACGTTATGCAACAAGATCTATCAGGGGACGAAATGTCTAGCTTACTGGGGGCAGAAGCAATAATTGTCCCAATAAATAGGAAGCATGACAAGAATGAATGTAGCAATTATCAAGGTATAATCCTGCTAAGTTTTCCTGAAAAGGTATACACGCGCATTCTACAACAACGTCTGAAAAAATATGTAGAGCAGGTAGAAGCGGAGGAGCAGGCAGGATTTTGAGCAGGAACGGGTACGATAGACCAACTCTTCACTTTTCCACAAGTATCAGAGAAGTACTTTGAAAGAAACCGAACCCTGAACAGCAACTTCGTTGATTTTAAGCAGGAACTTGATAACGTAAGGCAGCACAGACTATGGAAACTATTAAGGAACTATCGAATCCCAGAGGAGTCCATGATGTTACTAGAGGACCTCTAAAGAGATCAATCTTGAAGTGATCAATATTGAAGCAAATCAATCATGAAGCGATCAATCATGAAGCGATCAATCATGAAACGACCAATTTTGATGCAATCAGTGATGAAGCACCCAATCATGAAACGATCAATCTTGAAGCAACAATCATGAAGCGAACAATCATGAAGTGATCAATCCTGAAGCAATCAATATTGATGCGATCAGTTAGAAGCACTCAATCATGAAACGATCAATCATGAAGACATCAATCATGAAGCGATCAGTCTTAAGTGAACAACCATGAAGCGATCAATCTTGAATCGAACAATCTTGAAACGATCAATCTTGAAACGATCAATCTTGAAGTGATCCAATACTGAATCAATCAATCATGAAGACGCGAACACATGGATAACATCCTGAGGGAGGTGGAGGCAGCGATAGGGACATTGAAAAAGAGGAAAGCACCAGGGGAGTATAATTAATATCACAGCAGAGATGATACTAGGCGGGGAAGAATGCTCGACAGAAATGTTACACACGTTATGCAACAAGATCTATCAGGGGACGAAATGTCTAGCTTACTGGGGGCAGAAGCAATAATTGTCCCAATAAATAGGAAGCATGACAAGAATGAATGTAGCAATTATCAAGGTATAATCCTGCTAAGTTTTCCTGAAAAGGTATACACGCGCATTCTACAACAACGTCTGAAAAAATATGTAGAGCAGGTAGAAGCGGAGGAGCAGGCAGGATTTTGAGCAGGAACGGGTACGATAGACCAACTCTTCACTTTTCCACAAGTATCAGAGAAGTACTTTGAAAGAAACCGAACCCTGAACAGCAACTTCGTTGATTTTAAGCAGGAACTTGATAACGTAAGGCAGCACAGACTATGGAAACTATTAAGGAACTATCGAATCCCAGAGGAGTCCATGATGTTACTAGAGGACCTCTAAAGAGATCAATCTTGAAGTGATCAATATTGAAGCAAATCAATCATGAAGCGATCAATCATGAAGCGATCAATCATGAAACGACCAATTTTGATGCAATCAGTGATGAAGCACCCAATCATGAAACGATCAATCTTGAAGCAACAATCATGAAGCGAACAATCATGAAGTGATCAATCCTGAAGCAATCAATATTGATGCGATCAGTTAGAAGCACTCAATCATGAAACGATCAATCATGAAGACATCAATCATGAAGCGATCAGTCTTAAGTGAACAACCATGAAGCGATCAATCTTGAATCGAACAATCTTGAAACGATCAATCTTGAAACGATCAATCTTGAAGTGATCCAATACTGAAGCAATCAATCATGAAGACGCGAACACATGGATAACATCCTGAGGGAGGTGGAGGCAGCGATAGGGACATTGAAAAAGAGGAAAGCACCAGGGGAGTATAATTAATATCACAGCAGAGATGATACTAGGCGGGGAAGAATGCTCGACAGAAATGTTACACACGTTATGCAACAAGATCTATCAGGGGACGAAATGTCTAGCTTACTGGGGGCAGAAGCAATAATTGTCCCAATAAATAGGAAGCATGACAAGAATGAATGTAGCAATTATCAAGGTATAATCCTGCTAAGTTTTCCTGAAAAGGTATACACGCGCATTCTACAACAACGTCTGAAAAAATATGTAGAGCAGGTAGAAGCGGAGGAGCAGGCAGGATTTTGAGCAGGAACGGGTACGATAGACCAACTCTTCACTTTTCCACAAGTATCAGAGAAGTACTTTGAAAGAAACCGAACCCTGAACAGCAACTTCGTTGATTTTAAGCAGGAACTTGATAACGTAAGGCAGCACAGACTATGGAAACTATTAAGGAACTATCGAATCCCAGAGGAGTCGGTGATGTTACTAGAGGACCTATACAGCAAATCATAAAGAGATCAATCTTGAAGTGATCCAATATTGAAGCAAATCAATCATGAAGTGATCAATCATGAAGCGATCAATCATGAAACGACCAATTTTGATGCAATCAGTGATGAAGCACCCAATCATGAAACGATCAATCTTGAAGCAACAATCATGAAGCGAACAATCATGAAGTGATCAATCCTGAAGCAATCAATATTGATGCGATCAGTTAGAAGCACTCAATCATGAAACGATCAATCATGAAGACATCAATCATGAAGCGATCAGTCTTAAGTGAACAACCATGAAGCGATCAATCTTGAATCGAACAATCTTGAAACGATCAATCTTGAAACGATCAATCTTGAAGTGATCCAATACTGAAGCAATCAATCATGAAGACGCGAACACATGGATAACATCCTGAGGGAGGTGGAGGCAGCGATAGGGACATTGAAAAAGAGGAAAGCACCAGGGGAGTATAATTAATATCACAGCAGAGATGATACTAGGCGGGGAAGAATGCTCGACAGAAATGTTACACACGTTATGCAACAAGATCTATCAGGGGACGAAATGTCTAGCTTACTGGGGGCAGAAGCAATAATTGTCCCAATAAATAGGAAGCATGACAAGAATGAATGTAGCAATTATCAAGGTATAATCCTGCTAAGTTTTCCTGAAAAGGTATACACGCGCATTCTACAACAACGTCTGAAAAAATATGTAGAGCAGGTAGAAGCGGAGGAGCAGGCAGGATTTTGAGCAGGAACGGGTACGATAGACCAACTCTTCACTTTTCCACAAGTATCAGAGAAGTACTTTGAAAGAAACCGAACCCTGAACAGCAACTTCGTTGATTTTAAGCAGGAACTTGATAACGTAAGGCAGCACAGACTATGGAAACTATTAAGGAACTATCGAATCCCAGAGGAGTCCATGATGTTACTAGAGGACCTCTAAAGAGATCAATCTTGAAGTGATCAATATTGAAGCAAATCAATCATGAAGCGATCAATCATGAAGCGATCAATCATGAAACGACCAATTTTGATGCAATCAGTGATGAAGCACCCAATCATGAAACGATCAATCTTGAAGCAACAATCATGAAGCGAACAATCATGAAGTGATCAATCCTGAAGCAATCAATATTGATGCGATCAGTTAGAAGCACTCAATCATGAAACGATCAATCATGAAGACATCAATCATGAAGCGATCAGTCTTAAGTGAACAACCATGAAGCGATCAATCTTGAATCGAACAATCTTGAAACGATCAATCTTGAAACGATCAATCTTGAAGTGATCCAATACTGAAGCAATCAATCATGAAGACGCGAACACATGGATAACATCCTGAGGGAGGTGGAGGCAGCGATAGGGACATTGAAAAAGAGGAAAGCACCAGGGGAGTATAATTAATATCACAGCAGAGATGATACTAGGCGGGGAAGAATGCTCGACAGAAATGTTACACACGTTATGCAACAAGATCTATCAGGGGACGAAATGTCTAGCTTACTGGGGGCAGAAGCAATAATTGTCCCAATAAATAGGAAGCATGACAAGAATGAATGTAGCAATTATCAAGGTATAATCCTGCTAAGTTTTCCTGAAAAGGTATACACGCGCATTCTACAACAACGTCTGAAAAAATATGTAGAGCAGGTAGAAGCGGAGGAGCAGGCAGGATTTTGAGCAGGAACGGGTACGATAGACCAACTCTTCACTTTTCCACAAGTATCAGAGAAGTACTTTGAAAGAAACCGAACCCTGAACAGCAACTTCGTTGATTTTAAGCAGGAACTTGATAACGTAAGGCAGCACAGACTATGGAAACTATTAAGGAACTATCGAATCCCAGAGGAGTCCATGATGTTACTAGAGGACCTCTAAAGAGATCAATCTTGAAGTGATCAATATTGAAGCAAATCAATCATGAAGCGATCAATCATGAAGCGATCAATCATGAAACGACCAATTTTGATGCAATCAGTGATGAAGCACCCAATCATGAAACGATCAATCTTGAAGCAACAATCATGAAGCGAACAATCATGAAGTGATCAATCCTGAAGCAATCAATATTGATGCGATCAGTTAGAAGCACTCAATCATGAAACGATCAATCATGAAGACATCAATCATGAAGCGATCAGTCTTAAGTGAACAACCATGAAGCGATCAATCTTGAATCGAACAATCTTGAAACGATCAATCTTGAAACGATCAATCTTGAAGTGATCCAATACTGAAGCAATCAATCATGAAGACGCGAACACATGGATAACATCCTGAGGGAGGTGGAGGCAGCGATAGGGACATTGAAAAAGAGGAAAGCACCAGGGGAGTATAATTAATATCACAGCAGAGATGATACTAGGCGGGGAAGAATGCTCGACAGAAATGTTACACACGTTATGCAACAAGATCTATCAGGGGACGAAATGTCTAGCTTACTGGGGGCAGAAGCAATAATTGTCCCAATAAATAGGAAGCATGACAAGAATGAATGTAGCAATTATCAAGGTATAATCCTGCTAAGTTTTCCTGAAAAGGTATACACGCGCATTCTACAACAACGTCTGAAAAAATATGTAGAGCAGGTAGAAGCGGAGGAGCAGGCAGGATTTTGAGCAGGAACGGGTACGATAGACCAACTCTTCACTTTTCCACAAGTATCAGAGAAGTACTTTGAAAGAAACCGAACCCTGAACAGCAACTTCGTTGATTTTAAGCAGGAACTTGATAACGTAAGGCAGCACAGACTATGGAAACTATTAAGGAACTATCGAATCCCAGAGGAGTCGGTGATGTTACTAGAGGACCTATACAGCAAATCATAAAGAGATCAATCTTGAAGTGATCCAATATTGAAGCAAATCAATCATGAAGTGATCAATCATGAAGCGATCAATCATGAAACGACCAATTTTGATGCAATCAGTGATGAAGCACCCAATCATGAAACGATCAATCTTGAAGCAACAATCATGAAGCGAACAATCATGAAGTGATCAATCCTGAAGCAATCAATATTGATGCGATCAGTTAGAAGCACTCAATCATGAAACGATCAATCATGAAGACATCAATCATGAAGCGATCAGTCTTAAGTGAACAACCATGAAGCGATCAATCTTGAATCGAACAATCTTGAAACGATCAATCTTGAAACGATCAATCTTGAAGTGATCCAATACTGAAGCAATCAATCATGAAGACGCGAACACATGGATAACATCCTGAGGGAGGTGGAGGCAGCGATAGGGACATTGAAAAAGAGGAAAGCACCAGGGAGTATAATATCTGAGCAGAGATGATACAAGGCGGAGAAGGATGCTCGACAGGAATGTTACACACGTATGCAACAAGATCTATCAGGGGAAGAAATTCTAGCTGACTGGAGGATTTGCTGACGATATAGACCTGGTTGCAGAGTTGCCTCAACAACTACAAGAGCTTACAGATAGGGTACATGACAGCACTAGAAGATATGGACTACGAATAAATGTTCAAGAAACCAAGACAATGGTCATTGGAAAACAACCAAGAAGATCTGAAGGTGAAACTAGGTCATGAGTAACTTGAGCAAGTTAAAGTATTTGTGTATCTGGGAGGACTAATAATGGAAGATGGATGGTGCACAAAGGACCTTAAATGCAGAATTTGCCTGGCGTCAGTGATATTTGGAAAGCTAAGTAGAATGTGGAATACGAGCAGTATACGAGTAATAAAAAATAACGTTGTATAAGACATTTGTAGTCCCAGTACTGATGTATGGCTCCGAGTTCTGGTGCATGCAGAGAGAGAGGACGAAAGGAGAATCCTGGCGGCGGAAATGAGTTGGTTGAGAAGAATAGCAGGGAGAACGAGACGGGATAGAATCCGCAACGAAGTGACACGGAAGGAGCTGGGACACGAGGAAACATATTAACTAGTGCTGCCCCTCGATTAAAATTTTTAATCGCGATTAATCGATCGATTAAAATTTTTAATCGCGATTAATCGATCGATTAAAATTTTTAATCGCGATTAATCGATCGATTAAAATTTTTAATCGCGATTAATCGATCGATTAAAATTTTTAATCGCGATTAATCGATCGATTAAAATTTTTAATCGCAAGTTAACGCAAATTAATCGCACTTTAAAACAATGAACTTTCTTTGTTATTATTATAACTTAAGTAGGCCCTACATGTATTCTTCAATCATCAACAATAGATACTGACTTATTTAAGAACATTCTTTAAAGTTAGCATAGTTGCTTCACCAAACTAGCTTCAACATCTTCAAAAAATCTACACACACACACACACACACACACACTTAGTAAAGTCTTCTGACTAATTAAAGAGTTTATTCTTGCAAGTGAAGCCAGTCATTCAAGGAAAACTAGTTTGTTCACATTGCTTGGATCAAGCGATGCTTTTTTCTTGCTAACTGTGGGTCGAGATAAAGAAAACAATCGTACTGTTGTAGCTGGCGAAGAGAGATATTTCTTGGCAAGTCTTGCCAAGAGTGGGTGTAGGCCTATCCCGTAGCCTCCACCATTCAAGTGGACATGCATCGCTGTCAACGCTAGGTTCATACCTATATCATTGAAGAACCGCACTCTATTGCTTGATGCATCAGCGGTTCATCTTCTAAATCTGAAGATAGTTTGTAGATCCGAGGTTTCTTTTTGGGAGGCTCTTGTGGACTGCTATCAGACTAATATTGTTTACTGCGTTAAAAATATTAATCGGCGTTAAAAATATTAATCGCATTAAAAATTTTGCGTTAATCGCTGGCGTTAACAGCGATTAATCGACAGCCCTAATATTAACACAAGATCAGAAAAAGATGACTGACATGGTTTGGACATGTGACGAGTGGATGCAAAGAGATCACCAGCACAAGCATTGTATTGCCATGTGGAGGGAAAACCGAGCCGTGGACCACAAGTGAAGACATGTATGGAAAACATACGTCAAGATCTGGAAGAAATGGATATGGACATGAGAACAGCCATGGATACCATTAGAGAAAGGAAGGATTGGAGGAGTCGAATACAGGCTTCGTCGTCAGCATACGCGTGATGGAGGAGAGAAGAAGAAGAAGACGATGAAGAAATCAATCCTGAAGTCATCAATCAATCGTAAATACATCAATCATGAAGCAACCAATCATGAAGCAATCAATCATGAAGCAATCACTCTTCAAGCATTCAATCATGATGCAATCAGTCTTGAAACGATCAATCATGCAGCGACTAACTGACAAGGCTTACACTCCAGGAAGCACCAACGTGCAATCCGATGCTTAAGCGATCTATAATGCGTTAGTCAATCATGAATAAATCATTTTGAAGCGGCATATGACCAAATAAGTCAGAGTTGATGCAACGGGACGGCATCAATCTTGAAGACAACAATCATGAATCGGCCAATCGTGACGCAATCAATGATGAAGAGGCTAATCATGAAGGAATCAATCATGATGACATCAATCAAGAAGCAAGCAATTTTGATGCAAACATTGATGAAGAACTTCAGGATTGATTGCTTCATCATCTTCTTCTTCTCTCCTCCATCAGGCATATGCCGACGATGAGGCCTGTACTCGACTCCTCCAATTCTTCTTTTCTGTGATGGTATCCACGGCTGTTCTCATGTCCATATCCATTTCTTCCATATCTTGTTGTATGTCTTCCATCCATGTCTTCGCTTGTGGTCTCCTGCTCCGTTTTTCCTCCACATGGCAATACAATGCTCATGCTGGTGATCCCTCTTAATCCATTCTCGTCAGATGTCCAAACCATGTGTCTTCTTTTTCTGATCTTGTGTATCAATGATTCCTCTTGAATTTTCCATGCTCATCTCAAAACTGTCCTCTTTATCCGTACTGGGGTCGAGAGCGCTTAGAACTGAAAAATCGCCTTGAAGAGGCACTATATAAATCCTTGTAATGAATGAATGAATATAGCAACCCCTTCAAGGTAACTAATTTCACAGGCACTCATGAAGCATGTACTCACACAAGCATGTACTCACTCACACACACACACACACGCACACACACACACCATTATACAGTGCAGACTCATTGATGCAAAGTTGTGGAGGGGAACAAACCTTATCACACAGCATAAAAGCTAGGATGCACAAAATTGATTCTCTTAACAAACCAAGCAATATATCGATTAGGCCTAATAGCCTAATTATCCGAAGTGCCCAGACTAAGCAAATAATTAGTTCATCTTAATTTTGATTAATTATTAATGAGCAATTTAGTCCGTGATACTTATCAGCAGTGTGTAAATTTTACTCTTGATGAAAAACTTCAAAAAATTTCATTTCAAACATGACTGTCATTTACATAAATAAAACATTCTGTATATTTTAAGCTGTCAAATTATAAATCACATCTATAGCCTACTGTAATAAATTCGCTATGAAGATTTGAATTACAATTAAGCGCTCACACACGCCTAAATCTCAAAAAGGTTTTTTCGTAACAATAATTACGTAACGCTAGGGATTCAAGGGAAACGTTACGAAGCGTTACAGGATGGGTGGGTCAAAAACGGTCATTTATGTGTTACGTAATAATGCAATGACCCTTGCCTTCTTGATGTTGGCCGTGTACTGCTTCATGGCTACGATCTCTATGCTGTTCTCGAACCCAAAGAACGATTTGACGTCAAGACCAGCCTCTTGCTCAAAACACGTCCAGCCAGGATTATCTCCCCGGATGAACCTGCAAAATAACAAATTACAATATACTCTCTCTGTAAAATCACAAATTACAATGTACTGTCTCTGTAAAATCACAATGTATCTCCCTCTATAACTTTCTACGAAAAATAACAAACTACAATGTACTATCCCAGTAAAATAACAAATTACAGTGAAATATCCCTGTAAAATAACAAATTGGAATATATTCTATCTGCAGAATCAGAAAGTACTCTCCACGCAAAATTAGAAATAATAAGATACAATCTAGCTGTAAATAAGAAATATGAATGTACTTTCTGCTATCTGTCTCTTTCTCAGTGTTTTGACAAATAACAATTACAAATCTCTGCACAGTGTCAACATGTTTTACAGTCATTGTTCTAACTTCACTGTAAAATCACCAATGTCAAATTAAACCCAGGTGGCATTCATAACAGCCAGGGCTGTACTGGTAAATTTTGAGGTGAGGACACGCCGACCGAGAACAATCGACTTTTTTGGGGCAAAAATTTATGACGACCTTTTTTTCTTAGTTGTTCGGCCCAAATCTCATGAAAAAATGTCAACAATTTTTCGTCTGAAATTTCTTACAACCCTTTTTTAAGTCATCCGGCCAAAATCTTCTGGAAATGTATACATACATTTCCCTTGCGAAAAAACTGATGACTTTCTTAAAGTCATTCACTCAAGATTTTGTGGAAATATGATGAAATAAACCCTCTAGGTGTGTAATAATGCTCTATGTACAGCCTTGATAACAGCCGTATTTAGTTCATATTAGCTCAGTATATAGAAAATGCTGTCCTACATCACTTGTACTGCAATGCAATTTCCTGCATGGGTGGTGGACTGGGTGATGAAGAGAGCAACAAAGGATAACAACACCGAATAGAAACAGTGTTCGTTGACGAGTATTCTACTGGCAAACATTTCATTGGTAGTCTCTATGCTCAGCATCCGAGCACGTCTATCGAGCGCGTTCTTCTGGATGAAACACACTTGGTCCATGCCAAAAATCTGTCCAAAACAATAGGAAACGTAATGATAAAACAATGTAACATATTGGCAACACAATGTAACACAGTGTAGCACAGTGCAACATAGAGTAGCACTATGCAACACTATGCAACGCAGTGCAACATAGTGTAACACAATAAAACATAGCGTAATATCATGTTACATCACTTGTACTGCAATGCAATTTCCTGCATGGGTGGTGGACTGGGTGATGAAGAGAGCAACAAAGGATAACAACACTTACTTACATACTGAGCGCACTGCATCATGGGATGCAGTTTATAAGGCTGCAGTGCTCTATTTTAGCAATATCTCTGTGCGGCTATACTGTTTACATGGACAATCACGCAGTCTAGTCTTCAGGATTACCAGCATATTACGTCGTAATCAAGAGCCATGGTACTGGCGGTAATGGGTATTAACGGTAATGGTAATAACGGCAATGGGAGTAATGCCAATGGCAGTAAAGGTAATGGTAATATCGGTAATTGATCATTAATAGAGCGCCGCTCACAGCGTAAACAAAATCTGAGGTGCTTTCTCCTTTATGTTATCAAGCCAAAGTAGGTATAAGCAGAATGATAAAACTGGTCATCGAGCAAAACGAAAAGATCAGACTAAGGTATTTTAAAGTACTGACCGCTATGACCAGTTCAAACGGATACTTGTACACCCTGACGAGTGACTGGTACTTCGGGACCATTCTCAGACGATAAGTCGATAACTGGCGTATAGGTTTCTTAAATCCTTCCCGATCCAAGTCGATAACTGGCGTATAGGTTGTTTAAATCCTTCCCGATCCACCTAAGGAGTCAGATCCCAAACTCTGCGCCATTTTTCAACGACAAAAGTCACAAGACAACTGATTACAATGACTACGACGATTACAGCTCACCACAGCAACGACACCTCATGGCCAATGTCGAGCATTAATATTGCGGGAAAACATTTGTTTACCTATGCCGGAAGTCACCGTGCGCATGCGCGGGTGTGCGGGAGATTGCAAATCTTGTAGCGCAATAAACAGAAATCACTAGTCCTTGCGAAAGATAATGATGATAATAAGCGAGACAACTTAATAATAATAATAAAAACTTCTAAATAATAACAAGATTGAACACGTCATATCCTGAATATTTCTTCATGAATATTCATGTTGGCACGAGCCAGCGCAGAAGAAAAAATATAGCCGCCCGCTCAGTTTTTCATGTACGTATCTTTGTGGGTCTGTGAGACTGTGACCACCTGGCCAGTAGAGAGCGTCAGGGTGAGAATTGCCGGGGGGTTGGGGGGGGGGGTTCAACCCCCCCAGTCTTTTTTAGAGCCCCATGTTAAAGTATGTTTTTCAAGCCCAAATTCCAAGTGTATAATGGTCCAACCCCCCCAGTTATTTTTCCACAATTCTCATACTGGAGAGCGTACGTGTGTTTGTGTATTAGCCTATACATGGGTAGGAAAGTGTGTGGGTGAAAGAGTGTATTGGCGTATAGACTATGACAATGACAGTCAATGATATTCAATGACAGACTACTTTTTAAATTCTCTTATAAGGGCAAGTAAAATCATGGATCCTCAATAGGGCTAACCCCATACATTAAAATATACAGAGACCAACTTATAAGTAACAGCTAAGGACCAGGTTATGTCTATTAGGGTACCGGCCCGCTATTCCGAGGGCCTACTATTCCGAAGGTCCACTATTCCGAAGGTCCACTATTCCGAATATCCGCTATATTTTGCTCGTTATTCTTGGTGGTTAGGGTTACAGTGGATTAGGGTTAGGGTAGGGGCAGGGTGGGTTAGGGTTGGGTGGGTTAGGATTAAGTTTAGGGTTATGGTTAGGTTGGGGAGGGTTAGGGTTATGGCTATGGTTGGGGTGGGTTAGGGTTAGGTTTAGGATTGGGGTGGGGGTTAGGTTTAGGGTTAGGGTTGGGGTGGGTTAGGGTTAGGGTTAGGGTTGGGGTGGGTTAGGGTTAGGTTTAGGGTTATGGTTATGGTTGGGGTGAGTTAGGGTTAGGGTTATAGTTAAGCTTAGGGTTAGGGTTCAGAATAGTGGACCTTCAGAATAGTGGACCCTTGGAATAGTGGACCCAAACCGTCTATTAGTAATGTTATTAAACATCATTTTTCTATTCAGAACTTTAACAGTCATCTCAAATTATGAATCTCATGCGTTTTACATTACAAATAAACCAATTAATAATATGCTATATATATTATATATATATATAGGCCCTATATATATTTTTCTAGAACCAGGATTTGAAAACAATTGATGATAATACTTCATTGACAACTATCTAACTGTAGCACCATATTTATTATCGTTGCCTGAGTCAATTTACCCAATTGTTCTTATATATGTATACATAATAATGTACTTTCAATGATAATCAGAATTTATGTAGCGCCCCTTCAAGGTACCTACTTTCATATATTATTAACACATAGGCAATTCCAATGTTTAAGATATCATTAACACATTACATGTATATATGACAAACTATAATATAAGTTGTAAAAAAAAAGAAATCTGGTGAGAAATTTTTATGATACAGCACTCCAGTTTTTGAAAATGCACCGAAATCTTGAAAGTAGGCTATGCCGTCAGTCGTCTTTTGTGTTTTGTCCTCACCCAGTAAGCGATTATCTGAACTCACGTTGTCCATTAGCAGCCCAGTTACTATTAATTTTTATGGACATCACAGTTGAGACCTAAGCCTATATGCAGGTCAGAACTTTAGCCTAAACCTGAACAGGGATGCAACCATCTTTTTGTTATAATTTTCTCGACGAAAATCACCTGAGCACGATTAAACGTAACAGTGAATAAATTAAATGAAATTATTATTAGGCCTATATATTATACAACTGACAATGAGAATCCAGCTTTCAAGTACCGGTAACAAGCCAAATGCAGGCAAAATAAACTATATTGCATGAGAAGAAGCAAACCGCTGTTCGCATTCTAACTTTATCTATAGGCACAGCCCATATTCCCAATAATAATAATATAAATAATATTTTTTTCTTTAATTAAACGCCTGCAAGACGCACTGCGCTTTACATTTACAAGTTATGCAGTAATCTTAATTAAACTTTACCAACTGAACAGACAGCTTTGTAATTACACGGCGCCAATGGCAGCCTACAAAGCAAATCCGCCCAACGGGGGCTCGAACTCACTACCTCGTGATCCAGGGGTCGTGGCTTTAAAAACAGTGCTTTTTTAATTTTTCATACAATAAAAATAGACTCGTGTGCCTATCTACGTATATATTAGTATGCTTCTCCCGCGCTATGCATGCTTCAATGCGTTTAGTTGAGATTGGGATTCCGCAAAAGATATATAGTTAGGATGCGAAGGGTTCTCTGGCCTAAAAAGTTCGGGAAATGCTGATTTGATGGTTGAAACTTGAATTTATCAAACTTATATGACAATATAAAACCTTTAAAAGGTGTGAAGGACAGCGCCTCTGTCTTGATCTACTTCGCTTCGTATGCAGACGCGCTCCAAGCGAGTGTTGCGACAGTTATTCATAATTATAACATTGAAACTTTTCAGCATAATATCGGTCGACCTCTAAGGCATCATTTTGTTGTCATAGGTTGCCGTTAAAAAAGGTTTGAAAGCCGGCTTGAAACCAGGAAGCAGACATAATTATAAGGCAACTGATCCTTCATTCGTTTAAATCTCATTTAGTCATTCTTTTATTAATCACTCATTCAATAAATACATATCACGCTGAGAGCGCTTCTGAATAGCTATGCTGTGAGCAGTGCCTAAAGTGTGGAAAAAAATAAGTGCCTGGACTCCCTTTCCCTCTCCAAAAGAAGTGCCTGGACGCCCCTTACCTTTCTAGTCTGTGCTGGCCAATAAGTGTCTGGACGGCGTTCAGATTTTAAAACAAGTGCCACCTCGGAGGTGTGGCGAACTCGCCCCGCAGGGGCGAGTGGGAGCTGGGTTGGGGCGAAAAACCTACATTTAACGTACAACGCCAGGCACCCCATGCTATTTAGACCGTTGGCATGTCATCAAGTGCCAAGAACTCAACGTCGATTGCATCACAAAGAGCATCCGGCGAATCACAGGTGTACAGAGAAAGCGTTGGGTAATCGTAACCGTAATCGTAATCTCCAAATTTCTAAAGCGCCACTTGACAGCCAAGCGCCGGGCACCAGCTTATTCACGAGCGCTACGTTGAGTCTAAAGGGTTGTCCGTAAGAGTAGTTCATAGTGGCCCGGGTCTAGTTACCACAGGATCAGAGGGGCGGAACAGCTACTCAGAGGGCGGAACAGCTACTCAGAGGGGCGGAACAGCTACTCAGAGGGGCGGAACAGCTACTCAGAGGGCGGAACAGCAACTCAGAGGGGAGGAACAGCTACGGTTAGACTATAGTAAAATAACTGTTAAACTCATTGGTGAGACTAACGATGGTAAACATTTTTAGAACGATATTTCCACTTCTTCGACCAGATTAATCGACCTGAAACCAACAGATTAAGATCAAGGCATCCACCCCAGGAGCGACAATAAAACAAAAGCATAGACCCCTTCTGGACCTCCGCCTCCTACCCCTTTGAACAAAAGGCATCAAAGACTTGTCATAATTACGAAGGCCACGCTTAGCATGCCATTTCAACCGTTTCGCTAACAATCATAGCCTCAGAGACGAACTGGATGCTTAGTTTTTTTTTATCAATAATAATAAAATAATGAAAAGCAAATTAAATTTGACTTCATCAGCCTAAAGATATCGCCATAAGCTTATGTTAGGTAATGCAGCGTTCTTCTTTTTATAATGTGTTCATTGAATTGCATATTTCTATTTGTCTTGATTGTACTTGCATTAATTATTCTGTTCTTGTCCATTGTTCCCGCAATGCGTTTGCAGGCGGTTCAATAAAGTATATACTTACTTACTTACTTTTCTATGATACACCTTTAAAACAGATACACTGGCATCTATAAGTAACAACCCAACGTCCGGCGCGCCGCGCTGCACGTAAAAACTCCTCTTCTATTTAAAGCCCAGTGTTTATTCATTTATTCGGGTCATATGTAAATGGGGTTTGGGTCAGACGTGGAGTTCATTCATTCATTATTAGCATTTATATAGCGCCTCTTAAAGAAACTACTCAGAGGCGCTCCCAGCCCAGCCACGGCAGAAGAAAAAAGATTTAAGGGACTTAAGGAATAAGGATTGACTGGTCAGGTGAAGTAGATGGAGGTTAGGGTGGAGGTCATTCCAGATTGACGGCCCCACAACCGAGAAGGCTCGGCGCTGTCTGGTAGCTAAGCGAGCCCGTGGAACAAGCAGTTGTCCCTTCGCAGCAGAGCGAAGGGCCCGACGCGCTTCAATGTCAGAGACTGGACGACAGAGAAGTCGCAGGTAGGATGGACTCCGATGAAGCACAACCAAGGATACAGAGAGAAACCAGGGCTGTAATTCGATAATGGATGCGTTGGGCTATTGGCGACCAATGCAGCACATCACGCATGTAGTAGTTATGGGTTAGACATGAGATATGGGTCAGCCATGAGATATTTGTCAGACTTGGGGTATGGTTCAGAGTTTCAGACATGGGGATATAGTTCGTACATGGGATACGAGTTAGACATGGGAGCTTATGGTATGACTGCTGTAATGTTGCTGTATACGTTCCTAGAATTATGTTAGACAATGTGACGTTCTTCTTAACACCTTTTACACGCTTTAACAAGCGCTTATAAATATCAAACCAACGTTTAAATGCTCAATGTTATCGCCTAGGGAATCGAATAATATCGACCACACCTCATCAAATCGTATCTTAAATGGGTCATAGATGGATCTATTGGTCATAAGCTTCTATAGGGTGTATGTCATACATGAGATATGGGTCATTATATAGGGTTTGAGTCATACATGGTATATGGTCAGACATTTATATAGGGTAAGAGTTAGACATGGGGATATGGGTCGTACATGGGAGATTGCTGCTAAGACTGCTATCATGACGGCATGGAAGTTTCTAGATTAGATTAGAATAGATTAGAATAGAATAGATTAGAATAGATTAGATTAGAATAGAATAGATTAGAATAGAATAGATTAGATTAGAATAGATTAGAATAGATTAGAATAGATTATAATAGATTAGAATAGATTAGAATAGATTAGAATAGATTATAATAGATTACAATAGATTATATTAGATTAGATCAGATTGTAATGTTAATCAATGGCGCGTGTTATGAATTCGGTTCCTGTCCTTTCTGCGACGCGTTGCTCGTCTTCCTCGAAACCCTCTTTCCCTGCATGATCACAGGCGATGGTCCCATCCGTCCATGATATCCGCTCGGTCCCATCACCGAACCGAACGTCTTACCCGGACCGGAAGCTGGACCACTGCCTTCCGGTGACGACGAGTCCCCGCCCCCGACGGTGACGCCAGACCCCTTCACACAGTCCGTCAACAACTGAACGAGTCCGCCGATCTGGTAGTACTCCGCCTCCGAAAGTAGTTCGTTCAAGAAAGTCCTGTCGGTGGGCAGAGTCCCGGACCGGAAATTGCCGTCGCGCAGAAAGTTGAGGATATACCGGAAGTGCGTTCCGTCGCGATCGACGAAGTAGCTGCCGTCGTCTTCCTGTTTCAGCGAGTGGCGCCCACTGAACATGGCGGCCAGCATGGAGTCCGGGTCACGTGTCAGGGTGAAGGTCGACGTCATGAACACGTGACCGCCGACGTTGAGCTTGACGCGGGAATCCTGGATCATGTTGATGGTGTGCATGCGGACCAGTTCCTCGGCGAATTTGTGTCGCTCCAGCTGGAAGGCTTCCTTCTCGGCGCTCAGTTTCCTCCTCTCCTTTTCCAGGGACGTCTCCTCGACCTTGAGGTCCCTCGTTCGCTCCTCCACCTTCGCCTGACTCTCCTCGTATCGATCCACCTTCGTTCGAAGCACATCCTTGACCACGTCCAGTTCTTTCTCCTTAATCGCTGTAACGCACTTCGCCGTCGACACGATCCCAGTTGCTGTCTCCTTCAGTTCGTTCGAGATCGCTCCGAAGACCGTGTCCAAGGTCTCTGCCAGTCCAGCCTCCCATAAAGCGGGTCTCTCGCCGGGTCCTCCCTCCGTCAGGTCCCTGTAGACGTCGAAGGTCCCTGAAGGGTCCCCAGGCACCAGGGTCGGCCACGTCCCGTCGAGGTTGGCAACCTCGAGGGCGAGGATGTAGTTCTTCGTTGAGTCAACGTGGTCGAACGAGCAGATCTCGCGTTGGCGATCGAGCAGCGGTTGGAAGCGGGAGTGGCGCGCCTTCTCGCAGACCCAGAGGCGAGTGGAGCGGTGTCTGGGGACGTGGAAGATGTGGCGCAGCTGGAGTTCGATGTAGCCGCACTCCTCCGAGATGTCGAAGGTCTTGACGGGGTTCTCGATGAGTCCGCAGTAAGGACTGAGGACACAGATCTCAAAGTCCTTGTCGTCACTCGCCCAGTTCCGCCGGTCCAGCTCGTGGGTGGCGGAGACGCCGTACCACCTGACCCAGCAGCTCCAGATCTTCTCGTCAGCGTAGATGTTACCTTCATCGTCCGTCAAGTCCATCGTCAGGGGACCTGGTGGAACCATACCATACCCTGGCTGAACCATGCCACGCCCGTGTGCAGTCTTACCTTTCCCTGGTGACGTTTTCGGTGAGCCTTTATATTCGCTAGGTGGCGCTTTCGGCGAGTTTCTGGATTCACTAGATGGCGCGTTAGAATTGCTTCTGCCGCATTCGGTAGGTGTTGCTCTAGAGACGTCTCTGTTGCTAATAGGAAGTTGGGGAGGTTTGGGATTGCGATCGGATTGGGGGCGGACGACGTTGGGGGAGAGACCGACGAAGAGTCGCCACTTCTCGTACCAGTCTTTGGAGACGGAATAGACGTGGAGACTTTCCTCTTCCTCCTCAAGGACGGTCACGATGGCCATCTGTTCGTCTGGAGAAGGGGCGACATCGAGCAGAACCTCGTCCGGATCATCCTCCGTCGTCGAAGGAGGAGGAGCGAGAGGATCAGACATCTAGGGAGAGGACTGGAACGATGACGAAGAGGACAACGGATGAGGACTGAGGATTTCTACAAGCATATCATCGTCATCGTCATCGTCATCGTCATCATCACCATGATGATGATGATGATGATGATGATGATGATGACGATGATGATGATGACGACGATGATGATGATGATGATGATGATGATGATGATGATGATGATGATGACGATGATTATTAGTTAGTTGAGATCATTATCATCGTTGTCGATCATCATGATCATAATGTTGGCACTACAAGCTCTGCGACAACTGCTACCTTAATCACTACTGCTACCTCAATCACTACTGCTACCTCAATCACTACTGCCACAGCCACGAGCATTCATTCATTCATTCATTCATTCATTCATTCATTCATTCATTCATTCATTCATTCATTCATTCATTCATTCATTCAATCATTCAATCATTCATTCATTCATTCATTCATTCATTCATTCGTTCGTTGGTTCGTTCGTTCGTTCGTTCATTCGTTCGTTCATTCGTTCGTTCATTCGTTCATTCGTTCGTTCATTCGTTCATTCGTTCATGCATTGATTCATTGATTGATTGATTGATTGATTCATTCATTCATTCATTGAGATTTATATAGAGCCCCCTAGATAACTCAGAAGCGCTTGCGACCCACCCTCAGCGGAAAATCACTGTTTTAAGACTGCGACAAAACGCGCCACTGCAAACTCTATCCATATTCGGCGCGTAGTCATCAGGTCATATAACAGTGGTAGACAGCGTTCCAAAGGTGTCTAAAGTGAGTGATATAATTAATTGGATCATATGTTTCATACCATTGGGCCAATTACAGAGAAAGCCCGGTGCTGTCTTAGAGCAGTTCGTGTTCGAGGAATGAGGAGCTTACCCTGAGTGGAAGAACGTAGAGCATGACGCCCGTGTCCGCGCTGTAGTCGGGATCGCCTCTGAGTAGTGAGGTTGAAGGGGCGCTATAACAAGTGCACATACAAGCTCCGGTATAAGAAGCCAGTGCTGGACATCCAGCATATTATCAGTAACATGACCGAATTTTAATAATTTCAATCATAATGTACTGCTACAAATAATTTCAATAATTCTAATTATATCATACTTCTAACAATAATTTTAATGATTCATAATATACTATAATTGACAATAATTTAAATAACTACAACTGTAGTAATATACTAACAACAGCAACAATAATGATGATAGCAACTGCCACTACTACACAACAAACTACCACCAAGAATCGATATCTGATATCGAACCGTCGTCCACAAATCAATCAATCGATCGATCGATAAGATGTCTCACTTCCGTAATCGATTTAAATGACTTTTATCGTCAATCAACATCACCTGCATGTGTTACACTCACCTAAAAGTATCACCTGCTTGGCTAAAGCTGAGAACATGGCTCGCAGGTCAACAACAGTTTATTGGACAGAAAATAAATCCATGGCTCCATACAGATACAGTGCGACCATTACGCATCCAACATATATCTCTATCCGTATCTTTATACACGTATACGCTACATGTAGCTTCCGTGGTTGAGAAGTTCTTATTCCTGACTCGTGTGGTAGTGTTGTAGTGTTGTAGTGCTGTAGTGTTGTAGTGTTGGTATCGGCGTGTATACGGTGGACATTATAACTGGACAAGCTGCGACTTGTCTCAATGTTATGTCGCCTGCACAGACATCGGCTGTATCGACGACGACACGCACATCCCTACCCACGTACACGAGCAATATATTTTATGGAGAACACATGGGACCACATGGTGTATTTATACATATGTATATGCATATATATATATATTTATTACACATATAATATGTATATATATATGATATATATATATATCTGTATATGTGCGTGTGTGTATTACACATTATATACATGTATAATATATATACAATGTATATATATATAATATATATACAATATATATTACACATATAATATGTATATATATGTGATCATGTATGTATATGTATATCTGTGTATAAAAACATATGTATAATTATATGTGTAATACACACACGCTCATATAATTATATAATGTATATAATTATTTGTGTGTGTGTGTGTATTACACATATACCATATATATATATATATATACAATAAATACTATATACAATGTATATTATAAAGTGTATATATATATATATATCTAATTATACATGTAAAAGGCTTGACATAATTATGTCGACATAGAACATTGGTTCACATGTCCAAACAAGTCGTTGCAAAGTCATCGATATTCGTGCGTCAACCGCCAGCACACACACACACACACACACACACACACACGCACACGCACACGCACACGCACACGCACACGCACACGCACACGCACACGCACACGCACACGCACACGCACACGCACACGCACACGCACACGCACACGCACACGCACACGCACACGCACACGCACACGCACACGCACACGCACACGCACACGCACACGCACACGCACACGCACACGCACACGCACACGCACACGCACACGCGCACGCACGCACGCACGCACGCACGCACGCACGCACGCGCGCACGTGTGTGTGTGTGTTTGTGTTTGTGTGCTATATGTGTGTATGTGCGCGCGTGTGTGTGTGTGTGTGTGTGTGTGTGTGTGTGTCATATTATATAAAGAGTCGCATAACTGAATATTATTATTATGCGGAATGTATTGATCAGAACGACGTGGTGAATCGATTAATGTAAAATATTCTTATACATCAACGATTAATTCAGCTGTGTAACCTTGTTGCCTGTGAGTATATGCATGCGTATACATGTGCGTGTGTATGTGCATGTGTGAGTGTGTGCTTGTAGCTGTGTGTGTGTGATAGGTTGAAGGTCACTGGTGAGATTAAATATAACACTGGAAATACCAGCTATACATGTAGGTGCCTCAATCTCTCGATGATCGTGCGAGACAGACAGACATACAGACATACAGACAGACAGACAGACAGACAGACAGACAAACAAACAAACAAACAAACAAGCAAGTAGACAGACAGACGGACAGACCGGCAAATAGGTAAACATACAGAGACGCAAAATATACAGAGATATAAACAGGCAAACAGACAGAGAGATAAACAGACAGACAAACAGACAGGCAGGCAAACAGACAAACAGACAGGCAGGCAAACGGACATTGATTTATTCGTCAACGATACTCAGGCGAGTTGCAAATGGAGAAATTATTCTGTAACATTCACCAGAGTGCGCCAGTCTCGGATAATCTGGAATGGTTATGAAAACAACATACATTTCAAGACGATAATTAATATTATATGCCATAAAGCTGAGTTTTTGTGAACACTGTCGACAAAAGTCACACAACTAAAGTGACACGAGATGCAATCCTTTGAATCCTTTGAGCCATGAAAACGAAGCATTAATTTTACGACTTATGTTCGATGGCCAGTAATCTACAGCGTCATCAGGTTTTACGGGTGAGATCGATAGAGGGCCATAACTAGAGATCTTGAATTAACGTTCTGTCGCGGACGGGTTTTGACTCTAGGCCTACAGTACTGCCTGTTTGTTCTGCTTGTGCTGTTTTTTCTGTCTGCAACCTTCCACCTTGCCGCCTATCCACTTTTCCAGCTATTCCCTTACCATCTTGCCACCTTTTCTCCTACACCTTCCCACCTTTCCACTATTCCACCTTCACACTTCTCCCCCTTTTTCTTTACACCTACCTTTTTCCCTTTCCACCTTTGCATCGACCCTCCATAGCCTTTGTACCTTTCAACCTTTTCAGTCTCCTCTTTCCCCCTTTCCACCGTTCCCCCTCCAACCCTTCCACCCTTACACTTCTCCATCTGTTCACTTTTCCACATAACATCTTTCCAAACGTCATAGAGCTAGGAATGTCTCGGAAGGCCTCGTAAAGTGGACGAAAAATTACTACAAAGTATAAATAAAGATTATGGTTATGAGGTTCAAATAATAAATTAATAAAAGCTATTAGGTCTTCAAGAGATAATGGAGAAAAAAAGAAAAATAAACAAACAAATGAACACACGAGCAAATACTGTAAAAAGGCAGATGAGTAAAAAATGAGTTATTGAAGAACAGATTATAAGTAAACGAACGGACAATAAACCAATCAATAGATAACTAAACAGACTAAATTAACAGATTCAAACAAACAAACAAAAATACGATTGCATAAAATAAACACATATAGGCCTAATATGATATAAGCAAATAGATGAAGAAATATGTACAGAAATAAACAAGTAAACGTGTAAATAAATAACAGACATACAAATAAATAGATAAACAGATGAATAAATAAAGAGTTAAATAGGCTAAATGAGCAGAGAGACACATTCGTAAGATCGTCATTGTCTTCTTGTTCGAAATGTTGGACCAAGCACTTCGCAGAAATGACGCAGAAATATCCCTCCCTCCCTCTGGGCATTTGCTTTGTCTTATTCTCATTCCCCATCAGCTAGCATGTTATTTCCCCCCGCATTTTCCATTCCCATCCTCCTCTTCCTTCGCCTGATTCTCCCTCCGTCATATCTTCCTCTCAAGTCAAGAGTCGTTCAGACACGATTCTTAGTGAACAGCGACGACGACGTGTCCAAGAGCAGATTATTGTCTCTTTCCCCATGCA
The DNA here is from genome assembly GCA_949752735.1 of Lumbricus terrestris. Taxonomy (NCBI): domain Eukaryota; kingdom Metazoa; phylum Annelida; class Clitellata; order Crassiclitellata; family Lumbricidae; genus Lumbricus; species Lumbricus terrestris. Next base: position 35,141,638 of record OX457051.1, read on the forward strand.
GTCCTTCCTCCTCCATCCACTCATCCATACATCGATCCATCCATCCATACATCCATCCATACATCCATCCATATCCATACATCCATCCATCCGTCAGATCGCCCGTCCGTCCGTCCGTCCGTCCGTCCGTCCGTCGATCCATCCATCCATCCATCCCTCTATCCATCCATCCATCCATCCATCCATCCGTCCATCCATCCATCCATCCATCCATCCATCCGTCCGTCCGTCGATCCATCCATCCGTCCATCCATCCATCCATCCGTCCATCCATCCATCCATCCATCCGTCCATCCATCCATCCATCCGTCCATCCATCCATCCATCCATCCGTCCGTCCGTCCGTCCGTCCGTCCGTCCGTCCGTCCGTCGATCGATCCATCCATCCGTCCATCCATCCATCCGTCCGTCCATCCATCCATCCGTCCGTCCGTCCGTCCGTCCGTCCGTCCGTCCGTCCGTCCGTCCGTCCGTCCGTCCGTCGATCCATCCATCCGTCCATCCATCCATCCATCCGTCCATCCATCCATCCATCCATTCATCCGTCCGTCCGTCGATCCATCCATCCGTCCATCCATCCATCCATCCGTCCATCCATCCATCCATCCATCCATCCATCCGTCCATCCATCCATCCATCCGTCCATCCATCCATCCATCCATCCGTCCGTCCGTCCGTCCGTCCGTCCGTCCGTCCGTCCGTCCGTCGATCCATCCATCCGTCCATCCATCCGTCCATCCGTCCATCCATCCATCCATCCGTCCGTCCGTCCGTCCGTCCGTCCGTCCGTCCGTCCGTCCGTCCGTCCGTCCGTCCGTCCGTCCGTCCGTCCGTCCGTCCGTCCGTCCGTCCGTCCGTCCGTCCATTATTTCAACTGTTGCGGAATTAATGTCTAGTGCGTAAACAACAACGAGTGGTCACAGTTAGACATAGTTATTCCGTCATCTGTGTCACCGCAGTGTAGTTCACAGTAGAAGGGCTTAATCATTCTTAATCAGTCTCCTATCGTTTCTTCTGTCGTAAGATTAGATTAGATAAGGACATTATCTGGGTTATAATGTCATAATCACTCGATATGGCATCCATTCTAAGAAAATCGGCAAACTTATAATGCATGGTCACAAGACGATTTCGATCTATTACAGAGTTCTAACTCTTTGTAGCCTACCTGTCATCGGTGTAACTTTGCGCCAGAAATTGGTCGTGACTATTAGCTCAGCTACCGACTTTTCTCTTCCCTTCAATCTTCTCTCGACTTCCCGCATCCCTCTCTAAATACACATTTAGTATGCTTTGACCGCCACTTTAGGTCGCAATGTAGGCCAGTGCGTGTTCATATTGAATTTGATAATTTGACCTTCAATGGAGGCAATGCATGAATGAATGAATGAATGAATGAATGAACGAACGAATGAATGAATGAATGAATGAATGAATGAATGAATGAATGGATCACTTCACCTAATAATAATATTATTATGAAAACAAACACATAATTATAGGTCTATGCAAGAACTGTCTGAAAGCCAGTATGGACAGTGAACACACTGTGGAAACCCAATCTTTATTCTAGACGTCTCTGGGGGAAATCCCCCCCACGCTTCCCCAGGAATGAGAACTCCCAGAAAAAGAGAGGTGCTGCACACATATTTATATATATACATAGCATTCCATCAGAGATAGTATCATATGCAACATCCCCCCCAATTAGACAATTCGTCAGGTGTATACATGTGAAGTTTTACCGTCAGTAGAAGAATTTGATTGCAAAAACATTGAAGGACTAAAAAAGATATGATCAGCCTTTTGGGGAAATAACATATTATGATTCTGGGAGAAAAATACTTTTGGTGAAACACTAATAAAAGATGTCGTCAGAAAATTTAGGGTCAAGGGGTGTGGGGTCGGTGTGTCTGACAGCGGCTGCCGACCACCCAAAACGTCCATTTTTCCACCCCATGGAGACAACCTAAATCTTCACCCCACCTTGCAAGGGACTATACATGTAGATTAAACGCTATAGTGAAACCGCTTATAGTTCTGCCACTGTTGCGATTTTAGGTACTCGTGATTATTCTGTATGCAGAACAGCCATATATATATACATATATATATATATATATATATATATATATATATGCTTCCATGTCTAAAAATAAGTTTTGCAGGACAAAAAGTGGGGGTGACTGGACACCACCGTCACAATAGAAAGTTACGTCTATATGGTACCTGTCTAACACTCTATCTATCTATTTGTCTTTCAAAATCTATTTTATTCTTTGTCTCTGTCTGTCTGTCTGATTGTCTGTCTCTCTGTCTGTATGTTTGTGCTTGTCAAAAAGTGCGCATAAACATTATTTTACATACATGTATACGTTCACTTCACTGAGAACAATGTTTAGTTGTATAAGCGATCCGTACACGAAGTGTGTACGTCATACGTGTACCGTTTGCTTCTATCTTTCACTGCGTGTTTCTACCCCTTCGGGCAGGTTTTGCGAGACAGGGATAGAAAGAAAAATGCAGACAGAGACAGAGACAGAGACAGAGACAAGCAGCAAGAGAGGTACATACAGAGAAAAGGACAGATATAGACAGACAGACAGACAGACAGACAGACAAACAAACAAACAGACATATACAGACAGACAGACAGACGGACAGACAGACAGACAGACAGAGCAGGCTGCTATATAATGGATGGCCCTCCACCCACCCACCCTCGAGCCTTCATCAGGCGAGACCTACCTCCTGCCCGCGTTGCTATGGGCCGCCGGGCGCAGACCGCCAAGCGTAATTCTCGCGTCGCTAGGGCCCGATGGGCTCGTCCAACTTGTAATTAGCTCCTGTGGCTTCATCCGTTTCATCTGTTGTCCCTTGCGGCGGAGGACAGAAGAGGAGATCCCTCTTCTTCCTCTTCTTCCACGTCGTCGTCGTCGTAGTCGTCCAAGGCAACCTGATCCATGCATGCCTTTTGGCGAACAGCAGCTGGCTTGGATTTCCGAAAGAATACGGACTCTTGTTCTGCCTCATCTCTGGTATTAGACTGACTGAGCTGTCGTGTGCGATGGAGGAGGAGGAGGAGAAGGAGAAGGAGGAGAGGAGGAAGAGAAGGAGGAGGAAGAGGAGGAGGAAGACAAGGAGGAAGACAAGAACGAGGAGGAGGAAGAGGACGAGGAAAAGGTCTAAGAAGAGAAACAGAGGAAGGAGGAAAAGGAAAAGGAGGAGGTGGGAAAGAAGTCGGTAGAAGAAGAGAGAAGGAAGACGAGGAGGAAAAAGTGAAAAAGAGGAAAAAGAGGAGGATGTAGAAGAAGTGGATGAGGAAGAAAAAGTTGAGAAGGAGGAGGAGGATAAGGAAGAAGAGGGGAACGAGAAGGAGAAGGGAGAAGAAGAGGAGGATAAGGACGGAAGAAGCAGGAAATGGAGGAGAAAGAGAAGGAGGCATAGCAGGAGGAGAAAGGAAGAAGGTGGAAGAGGAGGAGGAGTCTAGAAAATGGCAATAGCCTGTCTGTCTTGTCTGTCTGTGTGTCTCTGTCTCTCTCTTCAACTCTATGTCTTATGCTATTCTTGTTCTGACTGTCTTGATCTGTCTTTCCCACTTTCTCTGTCTCTGTTTGTTTCTCTGTCTCTGTCTCTCTCTGTCTCTGCATGTATGTCTGTCCATATGTCTTTCTCTGTCTGCCTCTCTCTCTCTGTCTCTCTCTCTGTGTCTGTGTCTCTGTTTCTGTCTCTGTCTCTGTCTCTCTCTCTCTGTGTGTCTCTGTCTCTGTCTCTGTCTCTGTCTTTCTCTGTCTCTGTCTCTGTCTCTGTCTCTCTCTTTCTCCAGTATATCGCCTATCATATTCCATTAATCTTTCCCCCCTCTCATCTTGATCATCTTCATCGTCGTCAACATCATCATTAGTAGTAACTGCCAGCGGCTTCCCTTCCTTTGTCTCCAACGTCTGATGACCTCTCAATGGTGTCGCCACACTGTCGCATTGTCTCACGCCATGCCATGCGATGCCATGCGATGCCATGCGATGTCATGCTATGCCATGCGATGTTTCATGCCATGCGATGTCATGCGATGTCACATGCCATGCGATGTCATGCGATGCCATGCGATGTCATGCGATGTCATGCGATGTCATGCTATGCCATGCGATGTTTCATGCCATGCGATGTCATGCGATGTCACATGCCATGCGATGTCATGCGATGTCATGCGATGTCTCATGCCATGCGATGTCATGCGATGTCATGCGATGTCATGCGATGTCATGCGATGTCTCATGCCATGCGATGTCATGCGATGTCATGCGATGTCATGCGATGTTTCATGCCATGCGATGCAATGCGATGTCATGCGATGTCTCATGCCATGCGATGCAATGCGATGTCATGCGATGCCATGCGATGTCATGCGATGTCATGCGATGCCATGCGATGTCACATGCCATGCGATGCCATGCGATGCCATGCGATGCCATGCGATGCCATGCGATGCCATGCGATGTCATGCGATGTCACGTGCCATGTGATCACGAATGATGTGACTGTAATGAAGAGACGTCATGCAGGCGGATCCGATGGTCGAAAAACTGACGAAAGAAATTAGTTAAATTATTATGTAAAGTTACCAAAGTTTAGAGGAGGCCATATCAAACAAAAGCAGAGTAATCAAGTTAATAAGAAGATAGATGGGTAAATAAATCAGTGAATGAATGAGTGAGTGAGTGAGGGAGTGAGTGGATGGGTGAGTAGGTTGGGGGGAGACAAGAAAGTAAGTAGGTTGGTAGTAGGTAAGTAAGTAAGTGAATGAATGAAGGAAGGAATGAGTAGGTAGGTAGGTAGGTAGGTAGGTAGGTAGGTAGGTAGGTAGGTAGGTAGGTAGGTAGGTAGGTAGGTAGGTAGGTAGGTAGGTAGGTAGGTAGGTAGGTAGGTAGGTAGGTAGGTAGGTAGGTAGGTAAGTAGGCAGGTAGGTAGATAGGTAGGTAGTAGGTGAGTAAGTGAATGAGTGAGTGGGTTGGTTGCTGGATGGGTAGGTAGCTAGGTCGGTATAGGTAGGTTGGTAAGTAAGTAAGCATGTAAGAAAATAAGCAATTATACATGTATAAGTAAGTATATTTTATTCTTCGATAAACCAGCTTCAGAGGAACCGCGCTCAGTAAGACGCATACTACCATTCTTAGCATACTACGGACATAGTAACATAGTTATAAGAATTTTTTTTGACAATGTACGAATTCTACTGAAATTGACATGCTGTGTTTTCGACACCTTTCTAATCATGTCTTGCACCATATAAATAACACCTGATTGCTATTGCGTATGTTTGCTTTACCACAATTGTTAACCAAATGACGAGTTACATTCAGCGCTGATATGCAGTCACGGCGTCTATACAATAATTATAGCAATAAACAAAGAATAGTAGGCCTAATATTTATGTATGTATGTATGTATGTATGTATGTATGTATGTTTGTATGTATGTATGTATGTATGTATGTATGTATGTATGTATGTATGTATGTATGTATGTATGTATGTATGTATGTATGTATGTATGTATGTATGTATGTATGTATGTATGTATGTATGTTTGTATGTATGTATGTATGTATGTATGTATGTATGTATGTATGTATGTATGTATGTATGTATGTATGTATGTATGTATGTATGTATGTATGTATGTATGTATGTATGTATGTATGTATGTATGTATGTATGTATGTATGTATGTATGTATGTATGTATGTATGTATGTATGTACGTATGTCTGTCTGTATGTATGTATGTATATTCGTTTATGAGCAAAAAGAGGTTGGCAAACCGCAACCTGGTACATCGAGACAGACAAAAATTATATAGAAATAATAATTAATATTAAAGGGAGCAATCAGTTATTGGAATTGAATTGAATCGATAGTTAGACTATGCCTTAATAATTAATTATGTTTGAAAAAGCTCTATAGAGACAAAGTTCCGGTCATCTTTGCTCGGAAGTTCAAAATTGTGCTTACGGGCCCTGAGACCGGTTGTTCTTTGGCGGGAAAGGAGCTCGAAGGACGTGGAAGTCGGTCCTCAGCCAAACCGACTCGCGTTTTAACAGTTGCGTCACCTGATATAACCCATACGCTGCGTTCTTATGAGCAGTCTCTCGAGTCTCTGTCGATCAGCGGCTGTTGTAAGGCCCCACCAGGCAAGAGCGTCGTAGAGCAGTTTAGCAACAGTTGTTGTCTCTGTCACTGCGTACATGGCAGTTGGAGGTTGACCATTTGCTCGTAGTAGCTGCAGAGCGTAAAGAGAACTTGCACAAGATCGCAGAACCTCATCGATACACATAGGTCGTGCTGTAAGGTGACACCTAGAATCCGCATTGTGTCGACACGTTCCATTCCGTCAAGTATTGGACGATAAGCATCTGCTCCTCGTCGAGCTATAAGTATTTTCCTGGACTTGGCAGTATTCAGTCTAAGGCTGTTTCGCTCAGAACATGTGGATACATGCTTCAATTCTTCACTTATGGTTGAACGCATCCGTGATGGTACAATTGATTGTACAATTGTCATCCGCATACTTCACAAGTATGTTCTCATGACAGATAGCCTGGAGGTCTGCTACATTAATGTCATATTCTAACGGTCCTTGGGCCACACTAGCATTAATACTGGCCTCACCAGAGGACAGGCCACAGAATTTGGTGATGTGCTTTCGCCCTTGGAGGACGTTGATTAACCAGTTATAGATATTGTCTGGCATTTCAAGGCAGGAGAGTTTAACAGCGAGTGTGAAATGACGGACCGTATCGAATGCTTTAGAGAAGTCCAAAAAATGAGAGTGACATAAGGACTGGTAGTGAGCAATGTAGTAACGTGCTGAAGGATGGCTATCAGAGCGGCAGTGGTGGAGCCGGTTGGCCTGAATGAATATTGATCCTCATGCTTTTTGAGACATTGGCGGTAGAACAAGAGTCGGATAAATAAAGCGATGTACGATTTCTTTCTCAACCATTCTAGATAGAACTAGGGTAATGGAAATCGGTCTCAAGTCTGCAGGTGACACAGGAGAATTCACTTTGGCGACTGGATGGATTATAGCCATTCGACATTACACTGGAACATGTATTCTAAAGAATACTACTTAAGTAATTTCGTTACTGTCCATATGCTATATAAATCGTCTTATTATTATTATTATTATTATTATTATTATTATTATTATTATTATTATTATTATTATTATTATTATTATTATTATTATTATTATTATTATTATTATTATTATTATTATTATTATTATTATTATTATTATTATATATATATATACGTATATATATATACATATATATGTACTCAGGTAGTGCCAGTCCAGAGCCTGAATAAGCGAAGATGGCGGCGTTAATCAGTCGTTTGACGCGCCGTGTTGTCAAACAGCAACTAACTGACTATGTAATGAAGCGTTTAGTATTGCGACTATGACACCTTTAATTCGCTTTCATCGCCGCAATAAAAGCGCTAGACGGTTGACGCTATACATATTAGTTCCCATCACTCTCGATAAATCACAAATATTCATGAACTTAGCATTGCGGACATTTTCTGAGGTTGGGGGTCACAAGTAAGAGCGTAGGATACTACTAGTATGTTCTGTTGTTTTCTCTGCTGCCAAACGGACGGCAACCTAATACCTCATAATCCTCATTATTTTGAGCAAGTGTGCACAGGTTATTAAGAAAAGGACGCTCTATAGCCGACATAATAATTTATTAGAGGGCCTAAACGTAGATATTCCTACATAGCGCCAGTAGAGAAGTTCATACGGTACCTTCAAATGACGGAAAACATCTTCAGTAAAGCAAAACAGTTATAGCCTATATGTATGCACACCCAGGAGTTTCTGCACTTGTTTGGGGAATGGGGATGCCTTCTTGATTGTGCTCCATAATACTTGTCTAGCCTTTGTCGACCTGTCTGAGGCTGTCTCCGACCTTGCGACTTATGCCTAGGATAGATTCACCTGCTTTTTAAATAAAGGACCCTACTGCTTAAACGCACGCGCTAATGTTTACCCGTAAACGTTTCATAAGCATGCATAAGCTCAATGATGTCATATCCTGAATATTTCTTTTGAATATTCATGATCGCCTCATTCAGCGCCTGAAAATAAATGTTGCTGTCCGGTTGAACATACGACCATAGACGCCATACAACGGCCGTCTTCCGTTCAACATGTTTATGTGCGTCCTCAGCAAAAAAGTCTTGTAGTGCCTATTAAAAACAGCTCTGGCCATTGAAATCACCCTCCCTGGTCTCGAAGTATTCAGGACGTCCTCTGTGTGCAGCGATTGCGCCTCCGAGCAGGCTTCTTGAAGAGGCGCTATATAAGTTTTCAGAATGAATGAATGAATGAATGGATGGATGGATGGATGGATGGGTGGATGAATGAATGAATGAATGAATGATAGACATAAATACTCGTATTGAAGCGCGATCTAGCGTTGTGCCATAATATATAATTTTTTTAACATTCAAACTCACAGACGCACTCACATACATACATTACATACGTGACACACACACACACGTTCGTATACACAGACATACGCACACACACACAAACAGACACAGACAAACACAAATACAAACAAACACCCGCACGCATCCACATACACCCCCCCCCCACACACACACACACACACACACACGCACACACAGACTAATACACACAAACACAAACACACACAAATACACACACGCACACACTCTCACACACATACACACCTGGTATTCTGTAGTGTATACTGTATATACCAATTACATGTATAAGCAAGAAATTATCAATATCATCATCAGCATATGAATGTAAGAGTGTGTGTGCATGTGCACGTATATGTGTTCGTGTACATGTGTGCGTATGCGTGCGTGCGTGCGTTTGAACCTGATCCGTAATAATCAGCAGTGCAGTGCGCTTTGTCACGAGCGGCGCACACCTCCTAAGGCAAGGAAGGGGGGGGCAGTGGGAAGTGAAATTAAGGGATAGGATATCCCTTCCTTGCCTGCAACCCTCTCCTCCCTCTCCTCTCTCTCTACACCCAACGGGTTTTGAACCCGAGGCCTTCGAGTGTAAACAGACAATTCCATTAAAATACTAATTCGTGCTGATCGCCCGTGGCATTGCTTTCTCCCAACCGGATGTCCCAGGGCGCCGTGATCCCTGACCCCCGTTCGACGCAGCAGCCTGATAAGTTAACGAATAGATGAATTTGCACAGAGCAGCCAGCACCCACAGCCGCGGCGACCAATCCTCGTTCTCCATCTCCCCCCCGTTTATAGGCCGGAAGGAAGGTCTGCCTTTGCTGCAATGGATGGCCAGGGTGACGTTGACGCCACTGACTCAGATCTGAGGAGTTTAAGAAACTGATGGCGTCGGAGATATTATTCTAAACTGGCGCTATAGAAGTCATCATAATGCAATTGAACCTACGTTTAATGTTCAATTGTTCATTCATCTGCGTTTACACAAACGAACGCACGACACATGCGCATCATTCATTCATTCATTCATTCATTCATTCATTCATTCATTCATTCATTCATTCATTCATTCATTCATTCATTCATTCATTTGTTCATTCGTTAATTCATTCGTTCATCCGTTCGTTCATTGATTCGTTCGTTCGTTCGTTCGTCCATTTATTTGTTCGTTCATTCGTTCGTTCATTCACTTGTTCGTTCGTTCGGTCGTTCGTTCCTTCTTTTGCTCGCTCGTTCGCTCTTTCGTTCGTTCGTTCATTACATAATTGCAGAATTACAAAATTACGGAATTGCAGAATAACATAATTGCAGAATTACAGAGCTACAGAATTACAGAATAACAGAATTTCAGAATTGCCGCAACGCCATTTTCTTCACTAGACTACTTAGAAGAGCTCCAGATTCTAGCACGACAAAGAGTATGGGTTTGAGTTGAACAAAAATGCGTCAGTGACATACCCAGGAATATATATATATAAAATTGTATATATATATAATTATATATATAAACATTGTATTATATAGGCTACATATTAGGTCTGTACCGAATAGGTTACAATATGTGATCACTATTCAGATAAAGACGAATAATTGGACCAACTATAGTCAGGCTAATACGAATACAAAATAGTGTGGGCTACAAATGGATATCGGCAACATTCAAAATTTCTAATACAAGGAAAAATTTTCAGTTCTGTAAATTTGATAAATAAACTGAAAGCAAGCAGTTAACTGCATGTAACTTGCAGATGCCCTTCTGTGCAAACTTGAAATGGGAATAATTTAACAAAACTTCCAAATCGTCAACCACAGCATATGATATTATTATGTTAATGAGAGAGTTATTCCTCAGTCCACTCCATATAGTGTAGCTGCATGAGAAGAAACAAATGTCACGTGACCACTATTCGTATTTCGTTCGTCCGTTACTACCAGGCCGAATAGTGTTTAGCTATTTGGCCACTATTGGACCCCGAAATGAATACGAAGCAAAACGTTCTGTACAGCCCTGATTTAATTACATGCTTTCATTTGCTGTGCATTGGATACGATTGTTTAATATCTTGTCGGATGACTTGGTTTTCAAGGTGTCTAAAATCGGTACGTGTAATGATGTAATCTGTACTCTGCTTCATATTCATAGATAGCGATCAATCAATCGTATGTAGTCTCAATAAGTAAAGCAAAGCAACATATCTCTGGATTCACTAAAAGACCAGGTTTCGATTCAATTGTTACTCTTATTGTTAGTATTATTCCAAAGTTTAACGTCATCCTATGAAAACAAAGGCCGACGACGACAATACAAAATAAATGTACGGAGCCGTAAAAGTAAACTTATAGCGTCCGAACAACAATAAAAAGGTGTCTAAGCGGAGTGTTTCAATCTCAATGACGTTCAATTTTTAGACAACTGAGTAGTTCATGTGACAGACTGACACTCGTTCAGTCTAACACATTGTAATAAAGGATCTATTGTATACATTAGACAGTATAATATTGTACATTGATTGCATTTGCAGCACCAGTAAGCAGTTTCTGTTACAAAAGTTCAATGCATAAGTGTGTCAATTATAATAATTCAATACTTCTCATACAAAGACATGCAAGGACGAAAGATTGCTTTATTGCGTGAAGTCACCATCTATTATAATACATTTTTAAACAGTCATAAAGGTGTCTAAAGAGAACGCTTTCCCATACTTCTTTTGGGGAGTAAGCTAGATGGATGGATGAATTGGTGGATCGATAGAATGGTGGATGAATAGATGGATGGATGAATGGATGGATGCAGTGGTGGATGGATAGACTGGTGGATGGATGGATGAATCCACAGTTGCTCTTATGGGAAATCCCGTTAACGTCATTAAAAATTTACTCGTAGAGAATTCTCACCGCTTTCAGGATATGCATTAATGGCAGTTAACAAGGTAATAGTTGTAGTAGTAGTAGTAGTAGTAGTAGTAGTAGTAGTAGTAGTAGTAGTAGTAGTAGTAGCAGTAGCAGTAGTAGTAGTAGCAGTAGCAGTAGCAGTAGCAGTAGCAGTAGCAGTAGCAGTCAGTGGCGGCGCCAAGATTTGAGTTTAGGGGGGCTGAAGCCCGGAAGAAATTTTTCATTTTCATCCGCCGAAATTTCTGATGACTTTTTTAGTCGTCCGGTCGAAATCGTGTAAATATTTCAGTTTTGCATGTAAAAAACCCGGATGCCTTCTTTTAGGGGAGTTTAGCCTTTTATAGGGGGGCTTAGCCCCTACGGGCCCCTAGCCCCCCCAGCGCCGCCACTGGAAGTAGTAGTAGTTTAAGTTTAACGACGATATGCGATGACAAGGATCATCATTAACGTCGCCCTCTTCCTTTATCCATGCTTGGGACTGGCAATGGCGATGTTTGTTAAGAAGACGATGAATAAAAGTTTCAAGAGATCTTAAACGAGTTATGACAACAAAGGCCGTTGCCGAGGACACGATATATTGGACATAATCTCATCATCAGTCATTGCTCTGAGACCGTTCCTTTTTCATATATCATTGGTTAGTAAAGTTTTAAAGGTGTCTAAGCAACGCGCTTTTATCGCGTTATTTATTGTATGGATGGATCCAGATTTGACGAACAAGCTAACTACTCAGAGGCGTTCCCGACTACAGCGCGGACACTGCATCGAAGCTTCACGCCGAAGCGCACGAGCAATTTCGAGTGATAGACTTGCTCAAGGTCATTACGCGGCGGCTTGAAGTGGATTCGAACCTGGATCCCTCTGGCTTCATGGCACCGAGCCCACCACTACACCACAGAACCTCGCAAATATGTACTTCTGACGCGTCGCAGCGAAATTATGGATCGTTTGGTGTTAAAAAAGAAGACACGTCCGCCTCTGTTTATTTAATATCAGTTTTTAAAGAAAACGGTTGACAATCGTCATCTCACACACAGTTCAGAACCAGCGCAACCGATACTGGTTCCCTGTTCTCCTCAGTTGTTGAGCAAATTCGATCAGTCTTCGAGTCGGCTAGAATTTCGCCGAAACAGACCCACATTATTATAATATGGTCTAGACCCCCTCGGGCGCAGATCTGGCTTCTAAATGCACCACCGCTGTTCTCTATTCGACGCATTTAGAGTCGGGTCTTACACCCTCGGGCCACGCAGCCGGCTTAATGTATGGCCGAGCGAGACCCTGCTTCGCTTAATCCGCCACCGCCAGAGGCGCAGCTCGAGGGGACAACCCAGCCCCCACCCAACCCCCTCTGATGCCCGATGCTGCCGCTTCGGTCCAACATGGCTGGCGGCGGCGGCGGCGGCGGCGCTCAGCCACTGAAAGCATTTCCAACGACGCCACCTAGCGTTGAGGCCGCCGACGGGTGCGACGCCAAATAATGACTTGACGGAAATAGTTCCCGAGAATAGCGTGATTGGTTCGCGTGATTAGAACCGTTAAATTGCAAAGGTAAAAATTTGAAACGTTAAGCTAAGCGCACGAACCACCGTATATTTATACACCAGCTCTGCGTCAGGTTAGACGGGCACTGGGCAGACATTGTTAAGAGCAAGATCGCTGTGTAGGAGGAGGATTGGGTGTAACGCGCTTCATATATTCTCCCAAAATTTAATATGGAATTGTCTTCTCTATGCAAACGCCGTTCGTCTACAACAGAGCTTTTCAACCTTTTTGGCGCCCCTCCAAAGGACTTATTCTTGAAGACCACGGACGCAACAGTAAACTCAAAAGGAAGCAATCGAAATTTATTGACAATAGACTTTTTAAAATTTGCTCTGGAGTTTATAGATTTCGACATGATAATTAATAAATGTTCGTGGAAGCTGGATTTTGTGCTCACATTGTCTAATTATAAGCTAATTTACGGCCTAATGGCTATGCAGATACAAGTAGGTATTTCCATATAATATAGAGTCGGATCCATTTGATAAGATTTGAAACCTGTTTTTACCGACCGGGTGCTCTTCCTGACGTCAACCAAACTGTTGTCGGCTGTGGAGCTAGCATTTAGTGGTGATCATGGTGGTGATCACTCACTCGCAAGGCGGCTGGACTCTCTGACAAGAGACTAATCTGAGCCAGAAGGAAAAGAAGGCTATATATATATATACATGTAGGTCTATGGTCTTTATTTTTAACAAATGCACAAATTCCACCAACTTAAGCAGGTCACTTAAAATCAATCCGCGGACGGCATGCGGCTTGCGAGTCGTATACGTTTTACAACGTTGGTTTATACGAAAGTATTTGATTGCTAGAGCGCCACGTTTCTATCATCTACCTACGCAACTCACATAGCGCCTCTTCAAGATAACTTTTCTGAGGCGCTCCTGACCCAGGCACGGTCTCAAAGATAATAGTCTTGAGTATTTTATAGAAGGAAGGAAACGCAGGCCAAAGGGGAAGGTTATTCCAAAAGAGGGATAATGAATGATATTCAAAACATTAGTCGACAGTGGTTCTGAATAGAATCGCAATAGTTTTCAATCACTAAGATATTACCTTCCTGTCAAACCTGCTATCAAGTATAAAGGCAACAGAATACTTTGAAGATGATGATCTCATACTTCAGCCATGGGCCCATGGCACTACTACATTTCATCTTAACTGAGCGCAGTATAGGAACCTCCTTGACCGGGAACCACTTTCACATCACACCGGACCGACCATAGACTGACGGGCAGAGAGAGCAGAGCAAAGACGCAGAGATACTTGTCTATATAAACGGATTGGTGTGCGGCGCGTAGAGCAGTCGAAAGGATTTATGGGAGAGCTGGGAGATCTATGTGGTCTTCGTTATCGCCCATTGACTTCGCTTCTGTCGAGCGCTGACTCTTAGACGATCAACAAATCGACACGCTCTAACGGTCGTCGCTGTTGCTGCTGCTGTTGCTGCTGCTGCTGTTGCTGGTGATGCTGGTGAGGCTGGTGGTGGTGCCTTCAAGAGGGGATACGCGTCAATTGGTAAGTGTGTATACGGTCGGAACAAATTTTCCGATTTATTAACGATCTGATAAAGCGGGGAATGCCGCCGTTCCTGCCTTCCTCCCTCCCTCACTTTCGTCGTTTATCTCGGTCTGTGCTGCCCTGTGCGTATCTGTCTCTGTCTCCGTCTTCGTCTCTGTCTCTGTCTCTGTCTCCGTGTCTCTAACAAATGTGATGTTTCTTTGAACCTCCATCACTTTCTGTCTTTCTCTCTCTGCCTGTCTCTCTCTATCTCTGTCTCTATCTCTCTCTGTCTGTCTGTCTATCTCTGTGTGTCTGTTTACCTCTCTGCCAGTCTCTCTATCTCTATCTCTCTCTATCTCTGTATGTCTGTCTCTCTGTGTGTCTTTCTGCCTCTCTGTTTGCCTCTCTGTCTGTCTGTCTCTCTCTCTGTGACTGTCTTCCTCTCTATCTGCTTCTCTGCCTGCCTGTCTGCTTGTTTGTCTGTCTGTCTGTCTCTCCTGCTCTAGTTCTCTTCCTCTCTCTCTGTCCATCCTCCATCCATTCCTTCATCTATTATAGGAATATGTCTCTCAGTACTCTTTTCTTTTCTGCTTCGCCTTACTTCTCTCCATCCGTTCGTCCGTTCGTTCGTCTGTCCGTAGGTGCGGCTATTATCACTCACTCTCTTTCCGTGGAACACGTGTACGCATATACCACACACGTGGCGCATTCTGGCGGCTGGAGTGAGAAGTAACGACCGTGTGCGACAGGTCGTAAACTACAGATAGCCGAACCCCTTAACGGTGTTGCTCTATACAGGCGTCAGAGAGATATACAGACATAGACAAATGCATGAAGACAAATAGATAGACAGACAGAAAGACAGACAGACAGACAGAGAGAGACACAGAGAGAGACATAGAGAGATTTACGTATAGAGATGATCTAATGGAAATAGTGGGAAAGAAGTAGAGAGAGAGAGAGAAAGTAGGAAAGAAAGAGAGGCACAGAGCAAGAGAGAGGAGGAGGAAGGAGGGAGAAGAGAGGAAGGGGAGGGGAGACAGAAACGGAGAAAGAAAGAGAGAAACAGAAAGAGGGAGAAAGAAGGAGAGAAACAGAAAGAGGGAGAAACAGAAAGAGGGAGAAACAGAAAGAGGGAGAAACAGAAAGAGGGAGAAACAGAAAGAGGGAGAAGAAGGCTGACTGGAAAAAGTTGGGAGGTCAAATGTGGATATGTCAAGATTGAAATCATGCAGAATCTGAGAGGCTGTCTCGTGATTCACAAGGACAAATAATTTTGGGAGATCTGATTCCGAGTTCTAAATGTTCACAGTCTAAAGATGAGAAGTGTCAAAATAATTCATGCGAACACATAGATGCTTACGCTTGCTTCAGTTATGAACATATGTTTACATGTTTTATGCGCATAATAAAGGTTGTTCCTTTGACCAGAATTGGATCAAGTATAACAGGCCAACGATATTGGGTGGCTATGATAGAGAGGCGCTATAGAAGTCATCTGAATGAATGAATGGATGGATGAATGAATGAATGAATGAATGAACGAATGAATTAGCGATTACATCTACAATAGAAAAGTTTGCTGAAATAGATAGACACTTCAATTCAATGCGTGCGTGCGTGTGTGTGCGAGTATGTGTGTGTGTGTGTGTGTGTGTGTGTATGTGCGTATGTTTCTGTGTGTGTGTGTATGTGCATGTGTGTGTGGCATTGTGTGTGTGTTTCTGTATGTGTGACATTGTGCGTGCGTTTGTGCGTGCGTGCGTGTTTGTGGCATTGTGTGTGTGTGTGTGTGTGTGTTTCTGTATGTGTGTGACGTTGTGTGTGCGTGTGTACGTGTATCTCTGTGTGAGGAGTTTGTGTGGCTGTGTGTGTGTCTGTACGTACGTGTGCGCGTCGATTGGAAATGGTTCGCGCCAACTCGCGCTGCCCGCGGCGCGAGATGACGAAGTTCGGCGGAGGCATACATTGGAGGAGAGCCGCGGTGATGCGGCCCCTCAGGCGGACGAATACGAGGCGTCGTTCGGTTGGCCTGTCGTTCCGCAGGAGACGCCATCTGTTTGCCGGTGGCAGTCATCACAGACCTCGTCGGTCCCACAATATCGTCATCTCTGACGCAGCACGTCGAAGCAACACGGCGGCAGCTCCAGTTCGAGGAGTATATATTATTATCAGAGGCGGATGTGGTTGGTCAGTGGCTGCGAAGACGAGGAGGTGGTTGTCCTTCGTCTCTCTCTTGAACTGCCGCCCGGAGGACGCGATCTGTTTTGGGGAGTTGAGGTTTCGTAGATTTTGCTTAGGTTTGGATTTCTCTTATGGTTATGGACTTTTGTGTCCTCTGTCTCTGTCTGTGCCTCTCTGTCTGTGCCTCTCTGTATATGTCTGTCTTACTTGTTCTGCCTCTGTGCTGCTCTGTCTGCTGCTCTGTCTGTCTCTGTCTCTGTCTGTGTGTTTCTTCGTTCGTATCTGTCTGTGTGTCTGTGCATGTGCGCGCGTCTCTCTGTCTCTCTGTCTCTCTGTCTCTCTGTCTCTCTGTCTCTCTGTCTATCTGTCTATCTGTCTATCTGTCTATCTGTCTATCTGTCTATCTGTCTATCTGTCTGTCTGTCTGTCTCTCTCTCTCTCTCTCTCTCTCTCTCTCTCTCTCTATATATATATATATATATATATATATATATATATATATCAGTAGCATATATGTTTGTGCGTATATGTTTGTGTGTTCGCGCATGTGGGTTTCATAATTTTTTAAAATATGTAATATATAATTATATGCTTGTTTAGTATTTCTGCACACACTAAAATTATACGCACGAATGCGTAAGGAAATAGCATGGCTTACTGCAGTTGTATACATTATTTAATATAATATGTGACTAAAAGTATTATGTCGTATATATATTTTTTAGCCATCAGGGTTCTTTGAATAATTTACTTGCACGCATTAGAGAGGTTATAGGTTATTATTTACGAATCTGAGACCTCGAAGTAATCAATATTCCTTCGAGTAAAATAAAACACCTTTTATTTTGATATCGCAGACGAAATAAAAGAACGCTGCCTCGCTGTTGCTGTGGTAAAATGCGGTTTTGAAAATCTGACCTTTGGAAAGAGAAACTGTAAACTAACTGGAAATGAAATCTTAAATGTTGCCTCATTCTTAAATGATTTCAAATTACGACGACTGTTTAATATTAAATGCATGCGACTAAAAGTACATAATTATGTCGTATATATTTGTTAGCCTGTGGTTCTTTGAATAATTTACTGGCACGCAGGTTATGGATTATTATTTACGAATCTGAGACCTCGAAGTGACCCATGCATAATCCTTCGAGTAAAATAAAACACCTTTTATTTTAATATCGCAGACAAAATAAAAAGAACGCTGCCTCGCAGTTGTAGTGGTGAAATAAGGTATTGAATTAAAAAGAGAAGCTGTAAGCTATAGCTGGAAATGCAATATTAAAATGCGGCCTGATTCTTAAATGATTTCAAATTACGACGACTGTATAATATTAAATGCATGTTTTTGCAGTCGTCATGGGAATAATGTGTAGCGTCTTTTCCAGACGCAGCGGCAGTTACCTCTGTTATAATAACAACATGTGACTCACATCATAGCTATAATATTCGAAACCAGCTTGAGGGCCATCGAATAGAGATGTCAATATATCAAGAGCTGTTCAAAATCCCAGGTATTGCTGCATCGGTCAATCAATAGACCTAAAACAGAACAGCCAATCAGAACTATAGCGGCATTGTTCAAAGTAGTTTGCAGGAGAGGGCATGATGCGGCGCTATTACAAGGCATACAACTTGAAGTGTTGTTGATATATGTGTGTGCGCGCGCGCGCGCGTGTGTGTGTGTGTGTGTGAGTGGGGTGGGGAGTTGTGTGTGGGGTTGTGTGTGCAATGGTTCTGCGTGCGTGCGTATTATTGTGTGCGTGTGATCATTTGTATAAAACACCTATAATGCTACACTGTAAGCCTTCACCGTGATTACAACGGTGCATGGACAGCATTCCACGACGGTCTACGATCGTCGGTATATAAAACGGTGGCCCACAGTTTATTTTGGGTGAGCCCACCGACGTCACCGTAAATTTTACGGCCTCTTGATAAAACGGCGTTAGACAGTATTTAGACCTCGCAAGGTAAAGTCCGCTGCGAATAATGTGACCTCCAATTAAGCTTAGCCTACATGTGACAAATAGGCTTTCATTAATGTTTTTATGCATTCGGAAGTGCTAGTCGATTAGGCAAAATCTGCCATAAATACTGAATTTAGCCTAAATTCAAATAAAGTTCGGAAATTATCATTTGTTAAATTGTTGGAATTTAGCAAGACCCTATGCACGCGCTTATATTAATTTTACGAGATCTAGCCTACCAATACTATAGTAAGTAAGATAGCATGTAAGTATTATGTGATTTACTTAGGCCTAACCGCTTGCTACCGCACTGCGGCAACATAAATGCGAACAGATTATAGCATGCATCACAACATGAGAAAATACATTATGCATTTTTAGGTTGATATAGCGATAATAATCATTTTAATTACTTCAAGAAGATCATTGCAGGCTATGCGCAGAGTAGATGAGCAAAACGTTCTATTGGCCTACAGGTCTGAATAGTTTACAACGAGAATCACAACAATAGGCCTATTATTACTGGCCTATTTAATAGGGTTTTGGGCTTAACTGCCGAATTAATTTTTAATTAGGCTATTATTGTTTGTTAGCACGTAATTTTTTCCAAGTGCTAAAAATACAATGGCTGACCAAATGGAGGTATAAATGACTCCATCACAGACAGTGCATATTGTTTAAAGTAGCCTAAGTAGATAAGTAATGAGCGCTGACAAACATACAAAGTGAAACGGCAAGTTTCAGTGTCACTGAAGAAATAATATAGGCTTAATGTCATGTTATATTAACAGCAGTTTACTAATTTTCGGATATTTGTGAGAAAAGAAAACGACAACAAACATGGCGCATAGACCTTACTGCGCAGCAACTGTCTATTCACCTCACCATCAGATCTTCAGTATACTGAAGATCTGATGGTGAGGTGAATATAAATTGAGCGATTTGATCAGGCCATATATATACGTCATAAAAGATGTCATATTGATTAGGCATTCGTAATTGATCGATTTGAGTGATTGATTGATCGAAATGTTTTATTGTGTAACTATATGTGCAAGATCGTGCACTGTTTGCAATGATCTCATGCCGTGAAACATTTTCAAACTCTTACCCATTATCATGTACTATTTGTTGTTTATTTATCATTTATTCGATGTGGAGTTTTAAAAGTTAAAGTTCACAACATTCTCTGTGTTTCTTTTCAGTGACTGCAAGCGATCGGCATTCGTCGTTGTATTCCAGTCGGGGGACAATTTTTCACAAGGAATTTCCACAAGACACACTCTTAGACTCCGAAAGGGAAGGACTGTGTCTTAAGATTCCAGCGTTTTTAGCAAATCAACTTCAGACCCTATTCCGTCGTGGGAAAACGATTTTCAGGGACCTAATCTCCACCACACCCACCGCCACACCCGCCGCCGCCTCGCCTTCCTAAACACACCCTACATAGCCTAGAGGCTCGCCAGAGCCATATATTAATTAACCCGACCTCTTAACAAAAGCTCTGTCTAACGAACCCCAGGCCAACAACTGCCTTACCCAATATACCCAGCTCCGGGAGACCTCTATCATTGTTATCTGTAATCTTTGCCTCCCCCTCGGTGACGTCGTCGCTGCCGGTCTAGCCTCTGCGGCCTTACAGTTGTTCAATGCGCGCCGCCATATTTGTCAAGTCCATTCGTCATTCAGCGCGGCAGTCGTGTGCTTGATGGAGGTAGTTGCAGTAGTCCAGCGTCGACACCGAGTCCTCCGATGATGACCAGCTTGACCACGCAGGCCAGCGTGGCGTCCAGTAGCTCCATCTTCAGTAAGATATCCGGGGTTCCATGTCCGGCCACTCCGACGCGGTACACGGCTCCGGTGCACATAGATGTCGGAGGAAGCATCTATACGTCGTCATTGGAGACACTCACAAAGTAAGTCGATATATATATAGTCTGTGGTGCTTTTAAAGGAATAGGATCAACGAAATAGAAGCTAATAGTTAAGAATTCAATTAGTTGATCGATCAATCAATCAATCGGTCGGTCATTCGGTCCGTCAGTCAGTCAGTCAGCCAGTCAGAATCAGTCAGTCAGTCAGTCAGTCAGTCAGCCGGTCGGTCGGTCGGTCGGTCGGTCGGTCGGTCAGTCAGTCAGGCAGCCAGTCAGTCAGTCAGTCAGTCAGTCAGCCGGTCGGTCGGTCGGTCGGTCGGTCGGTCGGTCGGTCGGTCGGTCGGTCAGGCAGTCAGTCAGTCAGTCAAGACAGTCAAGTTAGTCAGTCAGTCAGTCAGTCAGTCAAGACAGTCAAGTCAGTCAGTCAGTCAGTCAGTCAGTCAGTCAGTCAGTCAGTCAGTCAGTCAGTCAGTCAGTCAGTCAGTCAGTCAGTCAAGACAGTCAAGTCAGTCAGTCAGTCAGTCAGTCAGTCAGTCAGTCAGTCAGTCAGTCAGTCAGTCAGTCAGTCAGTCAGTCAATCAAGACAGTCAAGTCAGTCAGTCAGTCAGTCAGTCAGTCAGTCAGTCAGTCAGTCAGTCAGTCAGTCAGTCAGTCAGTCAGTCAGTCAGTCAGTCAGTCAGTCAGCCAGTCAGTCAGGCAGTCAGGCAGGCAGTCAGGCAGGCAGTCAGGCAGGCAGTCAGGCAGGCAGTCAGGCAGTCAGTCAGTCAGACAGTCTTATAACAATGATGATGACGATGATTATGACGACAAAGATAATGATGATACCAATACCATAAAAAAATTCATAATTATAAAAAATCATAGAAATCATCATAGTTGTAGTCAAAGATCACTATTATAGTCACAAGATGTCGCTGAACACTGAATTTTTCCAAACGTTTAGTGCATCGCTTCAACACCTTAAAATCGAATTCAGCCATTGTATAAATAGTATTTCATCAACAGCGTATTGTGTGGCCGAGTGGGTTGTAGCCCGCTCGCCGCGCCGGCGGAGCGGGTTCGATTCCCCGGTCGGATCTTTACATACTGCGGGTGGCTCGGTCGCAATATAAACGTGGAGTCGACGCTGAAATCATCTTCGATATGAAAAAGAGTCGTTAAACCCATACATTTCATTTTTTTTCAGCGTATTGAGTCAACCATACTTGCCCTAGTTGCCTGACTGAGTTAATTGCATTGAAACTTAAGCTTATTCTAGCTTATTCTTGAGTTGACACAGCACCTGTGCGTCAGCTGGTGAACTTAAGCCAAGTTGGGTTAAATAAATTTCAGTTTACTTTCACACCTGTGAATGGCGGTTTAGACTAATAGAAGGCCTATGATCTTGTCTGGCATAATTATATGCCTTTGTTCTTTTTCGCAGCTATTGTTCTGATATGCCTGCTTTTCTGTCTCTGCCTGTCTGTCTCTGTCTGTCTTTGTCTCTGTCTCTCTCCGTCTTTCTCTGACTCTCTGTCTCTCTGTGTGTGTTCCTGTCTGTCTGTCTGTCTCTTTCCTTCTCTTTCGCTTTCCCATTCTCTCTACGTCTGCGCCAGTGTGTATATATGTACATGTGTAAAAATGACAATAATACAAATTATAATAAATTATAAAATGATCGAATTTCAATGAAAATGACGAAGACAACGACGACGACGACGACGACAACGTCGAAAATGATGATGCTATTGGGAATGGCGCCGTGGATATAGGCTAAGTTCAAAGAGTTGACGACAGTCGTTGTTATAGTTGCTCAAAAAGATAAGTCTTGAACTGCGTCTAATTGTCTTCAGTTCAGTGTAATTGTGTATGTATTTGTGCTTGTATGTGTGTATATGTGCTTGCATGTATGTGTGTGTATACTATATATGCTTGTATGTGTGCATGTAAGTGTATGTATGTGTGCTTGTATGAACGTGTTGGTGTTGATTGTGTAGAGTTGTCTGTCTGATTGTCTGTATATCTGTCCGTCTGTCTGTCTGTATATCTGTCTGTCTGTCTGTATATCTGTCTGTCTGTCCGTCTGTCTGTATATCTGTCTGTCTGTCTGCCTGTCCGTCTGTCTGTATATCTGTCTGTCTGTCTGTCTGTCTGCATATCTGTCTGTGCGTGTTACGCTGTGCGAGTTCGCTTATTTGTATGTGCGTGTGTTTTTTGCGTCTGCATGTTTGTCTGTCTTTCTCTTTACGTGTCCGTCCGTTCGTCTGTCTGTCTTTCTCGCTGCTCTTCTCCTCCCTGATGTTTATCTAAAGCTGCGGCATTTTCCTCACAGTCAGCGCCAAAGTGCCCGTCATGATAACGCCACCCCTCCGGCGTATCGCCTACACATCCACCACCACCACTACCACCACCACTACCACCAACACTACCACCACCACCACCACCACTACCACCACTGCGCCACTGTCGATTTCTCAGCCGCCCTTCCTCTCTCTCTCTCTCTCTCCACCCTGATCTCCCGCAGGGTGCATGCCTCTCCCTCTCTTTTCCCCTCTCGCAACCCTCCATCCCTCCACAGCTGACCGTCTACACCTTTAAATTTGACGTAAATCGCCGTCGGTCAAATACAAAATGCATTTCATCGAGTAAGATGCAGTTTCGCCCGAGGTCGGTTTAGATGGAGCGGAGGAAGCGAGGAGGAGGAGAAAGGAGGAGGGAGGAGGATGGAAGAAAGAAGAGCCTTTGTGCTGTTGCACACGCACACACACACATGAACACACACATGAACACACATACGAACTCTGTCTTTGTCTCTATCTCTGTTTCTGTCTATGTGTCTGTCTGTCTGTCTGTATCTGTCTCTCTCTCTGTCTGTCTGTCTGTCTGTCTCTCTCTCTCTCTCTCTCTCACACACACACACACACACACACACACACACACATTAAAACGCAAGTATATATTTGAAAGAGCAATCAAGGAAACATGAGGAGGCGGAAGAGCAGCGAGAGAGGAAGTATAGGAAGAATATGAGTATATGAGGAAGTATAGAGGAAGATGAGGAATCCAAAGAAAGGATGAAGAGGAGGTGAGGAGGAAACTGAGAAGGAGAAGTAAGAGAATTTTCGGGAATGTCGAGAATGACGAGGAACAGAAGGAGGAAAAAGAGAAGGAAGAGAAGGAATAGGAAGGAGCGGAGATGGAAGAATATATTAGGAAGAGAAGGAAGAGGAGGAAGAGGAAAAGAGGAAAAGGCAGAGTTGGAGGAGTGTATATTAAGAAGAGGAAGAGGAGGAAGAAGAGGAGTTGGAGGAAGAAGATGAGCAGGAGAAGGAGGAGAAAAAAGAAAAAAGTGGAGGAGGAAGATAAAAAAAGAAGCGAGAGGATAAAGAGAACGATTAAGAGGATGTGGAAGAAGCCGCTGCTGGGTAAAGAAGCCAAGGCACTGAAGCCTCAACCTAGAGGATATAATTATATATATATAAAAAATTATATATATATATATATATACAGACATTTTCGTCATAACCACCTCACATTGCAAAGGAATCAGGCTGAGCATCGTATATACACATCACTAAAAATAAACTATATATATATATATATATAAAATATCTTATGATATATTACATGCATATTACATAACTATGATCATATTGTCTATATATATATAGGCCTACGCGTATATATATACATGCATATGTGCATATATATATATATGGCAAATTATAGAGCGATTTAATAATTATGGCCACTATTGTTTTGTAATAATACACAATTATATTTAAATATAGGTTGATGCTCGTACAGTATAAAAAATATTATGACGGCGACGACAACGACGATGACTGTGCGGATAATGGAGTGTGCTGTGTGTGTGACTTATTGTTTTAATGGAAATGCAAAGCTTCGTCTTCCCCTACTCCTTCTCCCACTCTTCCTGGCCCTCTTCCTTCTCCTCCTACTCCTCCTCCTACTCCTCCTCCTCCTTCACTTCTTCCTCGTCTTTGTCCTTCTTTTTTCTCATCCTCGTCCTCCTCCTCCTCCTTCTCCTCCTCCTTCTCCTCCTTCTCCTCCACCTTCTCCTCCTTCTCCTCTTCCTCGTCTTTGTCCTTCTCCTCCTCCTTCTCCTCTTCCTCGTCTTTGTACTTCTCCTCCTCCTTCTCCTCTTCCTAGTCCTCTTCCTCCTCTTCCTCCTCCTTCTCCTCCTCCTCCTCCCTCGCCTCTTCCTCGTCTTTGTCCTTCTCCATCCTTCTCTCCATGGATCAGCCGGAAGCTACCTTTGCTGGAGATGATGGTCTGTTTCTCTCGAGGCGCATGCAGTCTCTGATGCGATCGTCGTCGTCTGTGATGCTGGCCACGAGGCATCAGCTGCCACCGAGGAGGAGGAAGAGGAGGAGAGAGAGAGGATGGTGATGCTGGTGGTGATGGTGGTGATGGTGGTGATGGAGATGATGATGACCCGATCACAAGGATTATGCCATTTCGATGCCATATTTCTTACTGCCATGCAATGCATCCTTTATACATACACACATACATATTGCATAATAGTGTATATTATAGGCTACACACACACACACACACACACACACACACACACACACACACACACACACACACACACACACACACACACACACACACACACACACACACACACACACACACACACACACACACACACACACACACACACACACACACACACACACACACACACACACACACACACACACACACACACACACACACACACACACACACATCAATATAGCTCATTCAGACATGCATGATTAAATATAGCCTACATTAACAGTTATGTATGTAATTATATGAACAAATGGCATTTTTATATATGCTACATAATATTCATATGTAATTTCACATAACATTGCATCCAATGACATCACACCAGGTGACTTCACGCCATATGACATCACACCATATGACATCACACCATATGACATCACACCATATGACATCACACCATAAGACATCACACCATATGACATCACACCATAAGACATCACACCATATGGCATCACACCATATGACATCACACCATATGACATCACACCATACGACATCACACCGTATGACATCACACCATATTACATCACATGTGCACCATATGACATCACACCGTATGACATCACACCGTATGGCATCACACCATATGACATCACACCATATGACATCACACCGTATGACATCACACCATATGACATCACACCATATGACATCACACCATATGACATCACACCATATGACATCACACCATATGACATCGCACCATATGACATCACACCATATGACATCACACCATATGACATCACACCATATGACATCAAACCATATGACATCACACCATAAGACATCACACCGTATGACATCACACCATATGACATCACACCATATGGCATCACACCATATGACATCACACCACATGACATCACACCTTATGACACCACACCATTTGACATCATGTTATGTCAAATTTACAATACCTTGTGCACATTGCATGGCACAGCTTCACACCGCATGGATATAGTTATTAACATTAAAGCTCACATGCAGAGAAACCAAGGGACAGAAACGGACAGACAGAGACAAGCGGACAGACAGACAGACAGAGACGATTCGAGCGTCGAACCTTCGCTCTGAGCGTCAGTATTTAATTAAGTTAATTCGTGTTGGGACGCTTGGAGATAGAGACGTATTATACAGTCGTGTAGGGTGAGGCTGCCAGGCTGTGTCAAGGGACAAAGAAGAGACAGGCAGGGACTGAGAAACAGGCATGGAGACAGACCAACATACAGACAGTGACACAGACATACAGGTAGATACACAGAGAGGCAAAGACACATACACACAGACATACAGACAGTCAGCCAAGAAGAGTCAAAGAAAGAGACAAAAGGACAGACCGGAGACAGACAGATACAGCAGTAGATGGTTAATTTAGGCTACTGGTTAAGCTCCTGGAGTATACTATACATGTAGGCCTATGTTACAGTACTTGTATGTATACATAATTTTATTCAGAGAAATGGCACTGTGTCTATAGAGTCCATAATTATGTAATTACTGCCATAAAGATTTCGATACATTTTCTTTATGTTCAGTGTTCTGTTCAGTAACTTCAGCATTTTGTTTTCAATTGTTCAGATATATAGTCTAATAGACTTTTTTTACACATGTGAGGTCTTTCATCTTAAGATTTTTAAAGTCTGTCATTTTTTAAACTATTAAAGTCTGGAGTCCTTTGTTTCAAGCATACTTAGATCTAGAGTATACTTTGTTTCAAAATTGTTAGAATCTGGAGTCCTTAGTCTGAAAATTGTACAGATCTGTAGTCCTTAGTCTGAAAATTGTACAGCTCTGGAGTGCTCAGTCTGAAAATTGTACAGATCTGGAGTGCTCAGTCTGAAAATTGTACAGATCTGGAGTCCTTAGTCTGAAAAGTGTACAGCTCTGGAGTGCTCAGTCTAAAAATTGTACAGATCTGGAGTGCTTAGTCTGAAAATTGTACAGATCTGGAGTCCTTAGTCTGAAAATTGTACAGATCTGGAGTGCTCAGTCTGAAAATTGTACAGATCTGGAGTGCTCAGTCTGAAAATTGTACAGCTCTGGAGTGCTCAGTCTGAAAATTGTACAGATCTGGAGTGCTCAGTCTGAAAATTGTACAGATCTAGTCCTTAGTCTGAAAATTGTATAGATCTGGAGTGTTTAGTCTGAAAATTTTACAGATCTGGAGTCCTTAGACTGAAAATTGTACAGATCTGAGGTCCTTAGTGTGAAAATTCTACAGATCTTAGTCTTAAAATTGTACAGATCTGGAGTCCTTTTACTCTGCATACCAGTTTTCCTATATCTGAATATAATAATGCTCCTCTCTGTTCTTCGATTCGACAGATATCCTGAGTCTCGTCTTGCGAAGATGTTCAACGGTTCTGTACCAATCATCCTCGACAGTCTCAAGCAGCATTACTTCATCGACCGCGATGGAAAGATGTTTCGACACATCCTCAACTTCCTCCGCGGTGGCGTTCTCGCCGTACCAGAGAACTTTGACGAGATCGATCTACTTCTGGAGGAGGCGCGCTACTTCGAACTCGGCCAGCTGGTCCGCGCCATCGAGAACCTACGAAGGGCCCAAGGCGGCTCGGGAGGGCACGTGAATTCAAACAGGTCCCAGCCGAACGGGTTCGGGAAGTCCGGGAGGGAATGCATTGTCGACTGCGTAGCGATGAACGTCAGTCCCGACCTTGGCGAGAGAATCTCCCTGAGCGCGGACCGCATCCTGCTGGAAGAGGTCTTCCCGGAGCTGAGCGCCGCCCTGATGGACTACCGTGGAGCGGCCTGGAACCTGGATAACCGGTTCGTTATCCGGTTTCCGGTCAACGGATACTGTAAGCTCAATTCGCTGCAGGTCATGCAGCGCCTGCTGGGGTTTGGGTTCGAAATCTGCGCATCGAATGGAGCGGGGGTGGAAGGGCAACAGTTCAGCGAGTACGTTTTCTGTAAGAAGAGAGACAGTGTTCTGCCCATTGTGTCGTCAGTTAAGCGCGAGCGACCGTCGGATTAAATATCGACTCTTGTTAATTAATTGATTAATTAATTGATTGATTGATTAATTGATCTGCGTTAATTAGTTAATATTGCGTGACAATGTATGTTATATTTCTAATTGGAATGAATAAGAAATGTTCTTTTGAACTGTTTATGTCTGTGTGAGAGTCGACTGGTCGCAATACTAAATGTTTAGTCATTCAAATGCATGAGGTTTCAGAGCCTTTCTTGGGACAGACATACACACAGATACACGACCATTCTGTGTCTAGTCGTTTTAAAATATGCAACTCCAAGAGCGGTTCCCACAGAAATTGTGATTTGGTGCTAGACACTTTAAATTGGTGCGTGAAACTTTGACGGATCTGAGAAGAAAAGGTCTGAGATGGAGATGACAATCATCTAATTGAGGTATAATGATGACATGAATGGTGTAATTTCAATATCGCTATGAGAGATACTGCAGGCGTTAGGAGCAAAGGGAAGACATAATCTTAAAGTGGTATATCGTCGTAAAGTGTTATTTCATCTAAAAGTTGCATGTAATCTAAAAGTGGTTTTCAACAAAAGGTGCCATAGAAAACCCTTTTATAAGACCACGTGTACACCTGGACAGTGATTGACTTTCAGACGTACTGTAAAGTCCTTATACGTTAGTCAGATGAATTCTGGTAATGTATACGGTGAATCACTGGAAAGTAGGAAGATGTGCACGAGGCAAGATAATTCTAAATCCGGTAAGGTAGGCCTATATGGTAAGACCAGGGCTCAAAGTGCGACTGGACGGTCATGGACGGCGTCCATGCGGTTGTTTTCAAATCACACCGTTCTGTCACGTATTAGGCCAGTACAGATTGGAAATGGAAGGGGCGTCAATGCACTTCTTTTTGTACACTGTAAGCTCTGGGTAAAGTTGCACATGGTGAGATCATTTCAATTTGATTATAATTATGTTGAGAGTGAAACAGACGTCTTATTGTAGAAACCAAAGACGATTTCACAGACCATCAATGAAGCCAATTTACTGGCCACAGAAATCCAATAAAACTAAACGCACAATCAGACAACGAACTAGTGACGTCACTGACCACGTGATGACCTAATTAGATGACCACAAGAACCAATTAGCGGACTATAATTTAGACGCAATTAATTTACCAGCCACTATATAAACCCATAAACGTATTGACAATAAAAAGAACTCATGAAATTAATTGGAAAAAATAAACCCAAGTAATCAATGCATACCTGAAAATAAACCCACTTAGCCTTTCCTATTATGCCGTATACATTCAAACCATTTAATGGTATTGTGTTCGGCATTATACGGTAGGTATTCAGTGCAATAAAACTGTTAAAATGTTCATCATCTGACAACCCAAGAAATGCACCCAATTAACTCAACAAAGAAGTACACCCAATTAACTCACCCAAAAAGTGCACCCAATTAACTCACCCAAGAAGTGCACCCAATTAACTTCTAAAGAATTCGAAACCTATTAAATTAAATTTGATTTAGCTGTCGCATAAAATTCTCTGGTCAGTAAATCCAGTTTTATCCGACCTTATATCTACCGTATAATGTCGAACATAATACCATTAAATGGTTTGAAAATACAGTATAATAGGAAAGGCTCCAGTGCATATAATACACTCTGGCCGCCTCAAATAGAGCAGAGAGAGAAAGAGAGAGAGAGCGCCCGAGGCGTAGTCATACATATACACATGATATGTTTAAACGCGTCTGTAGTCCGGGCGTGCTGGAAGTTCGTTAAAACGCACCCGCAGGGACAGTTTTTGTTGCAACAATAACGGCTTTGTGCTCGACGTTGCCCTCAGGATAGTGTTGCAACACGGGGTCACGTGACGAAGGTTCCATCATCGCCGCGGAGGAAGGAAACAGCAGGGTGGGGGTCTCGGGGGCAGCGTTCAAAGGTGAGCGGAGAGAGAGAGGAAGCCCGCCTGGATGTGAGTGTGTGTGTGTGTGTGTGTGTGTGTGTGTGTGTGTGTGTGTGTGTGTGTGTGTGTGTGTGTGTGTGTGTGTAATATAGGTTGGCATGTATTATGCCTACAGATCTTCTGGGTGCGCACTGATGATGTGATAGTGTGAGGGGCTCGGGGCGTCAACCCCGCGGCACTCTATCGACAGCTGAACTCTGTATGACTGACTGTCGATTGTTATGACCTTCGTTCGTCCTACAGAGCGACGCACACATGCACCTGCGGAAAAGCGCGCAGTGCCTACACGCATGCATAGGCCATGCATTATACACCATGTATGTCCAGGTTCTCAATAGCAGCTCTAGACCCCCGAGGCATTTCCGTTGAGTCTCGAGGGCGACTGATATTTTATTTAATATTGCATTGTATTTGAAGATTTCTCTATAAAGCGCCTCTCGCGGTGCGCGCCAATCTCGCCGAAGAGTCGCTGCCAGTGCGATTGGCCCCGAGAGAAAACGACAGGAGACTTAAAGACAACAGAAAGATGCCACCGAGGTGGAACTATAGCTACGCCTCAGCTCGCACGTTATATATGTGCCAGTCCAAAGCGTGGATAAAGGAGGGGGCGACGCTAACGATCTTTGTTATAACACAGTGACGTGATCCTGAAACAACCAACCAGCCTGACCTCTTGACATGGCCTAAGATTACTTTAAAGAAAGCAAAGGCAGGAGGGGGATATCATTCCACTGAGTTGGATCAATACAAGGGAGTTGAGTCGTGGAGATTATTAAACAGCAAGAGTTTTATTTATGACTTCTATAGCGCCGCTGTTTAGCGCAGAAGAAGTCAGCAGGGGGGGGGGGGCGGCGCCCAAACCATAAAGTAATCAGGTCAATATGCGGCGAAGCGCTCGTAAATAAACTGGTGCCCAGCGCTAGCGAATAAGCTGGTGTCCAGCGCCTGGCTTTCGAGTGGCGCTGTAGAAATGTGGAGATGTATGCGATGACGATTAGCCTACGCTTACTACGAACATGACATTGTATGCATTCGCAGAAGTTCTGCTTATATAATGTACCGTATAATGTGTTAATGTACCGTATACCGCATTATAGCATTACCTGTATCGACACTTAATGGGAACAGTAGACTTGACAAAAGACAGAGGAGAATGGAGACAATTTAGTTATACCCATCGCCGTCAATTCGACGACGACGACGACGACGACGATGATGATGATGACGATGATGATGACGACGACGATG
This sequence comes from Lumbricus terrestris, assembly GCA_949752735.1. Classification (NCBI taxonomy): domain Eukaryota; kingdom Metazoa; phylum Annelida; class Clitellata; order Crassiclitellata; family Lumbricidae; genus Lumbricus; species Lumbricus terrestris. The sequence continues at coordinate 35,172,891 of OX457051.1, forward strand.
ACGATGACGATGACGACGACGATGATGATGATGACGATGACGATGACGATGACGATGATGATGATGATGACGATGATGATGCCGATGATGATGATACCCTTCCGAGCTCTGGCTTCTTGCATTGAAGGCGAGTTCAAGCCGACGTCAGAACACAAGGCGTGATATTAGACCACAAAAACCTTCGACGCTGGATGTAATGGTCTTCTGGCTAAAGAATTAAATCCTATCAGCCGATTGAACGACGTCGAGAAATTCCTTTACTACTTGCTCCACCTAGCGAATGCGGCCAAAGATAGAATGCAATTTGTTAGTGGAAAGATCATAGGGCGAGGTAGAGGAATGGGGGTGGCACCTTCCCTCATGAGGCAAAGAGGCTAAGGCTAAAAAGAGTCGCTATGTTGCTTCTTGGTTTCGTCAAATTCTAAACACCATCCGCCTTTTGCCTATATGACATTGACTCATAACCTTGAATTATGGCCTTTGGTCGCCCGCCTGGCTTACTGTCTTACTATCTTACTCTCTCTTTTTCTCTCTCTCCCTCTCTCTCCCTCTCTCTCTCTCTCCCTGTCTCTCTGTCTCTGTCTCTGTCTGTCTGTCTGTCTGTCTGTCTGTCTGTCTGTCTGTCTGTCTGTCTCTCTCTCTCTCTCTCTCTCTCTCTCTCTCTCTCTCTCTCTCTCTCTCTCTCTCTCTCTCTCTCTCTCGCCGGTTACAAGGCATCTCAAGTTCTCCAACCGAGCCATATCCAACAAAGTATCACGCCTTTGGAATGATCTGCCTCCTGAATTCCGATTTTTTCAGTTCCTCCACCATCATTATTGGTCACACACCACCACCTTCCTCAGACCTCAGGCTCCTCTATCCATCACACCTCGGGCTTTTCATTCGAAACTTAAGACACTCCTTTTCACGATCTCTTACCCTATCTCAACTGATCCTCCACCCTATAATTCCCGGCCCAGACGACACCCGCCTTAGTAGCTGTTCCGCCCTCTGATCCTGTGGTGACTCGACCGGGACCACCTTTGGGCTACTCTTACGGACAACCATTTTGACGCAACGCAGCGCTCGTGAATAAGCTGGTGCCCCGCGCTTGGCTTTCGAGTGGCGCTTTAGAAATTTGATTACGATTACGATCTTGGAAAATTGACTTTCCTCTTCCTCTTCCTCCTCTTCCTCTTTTTCCTCTTCCTCTTCCTCCTCTTCCTCCTCTGCCTCTTCCTCCTCTTGTTCTTGCTCTCTTCTTCTGATATCATACACTTTTAAAACAATACATCTCACACTATACTTTTGATTTTGATAATAATTATATATGTATTTTCGCACACACCCATGCTCGCACGCACGCACGTACACACTTGCCCCAAGCAGACTATGAAATGCGCTATAAAATCCAACGCCATGGGCTTTGGCCGGGCTCTCTAAAAGTCTCTATATTTGGCTGAAGAACCAAGTCCTTGCTTCCTATCCTTTGGCCTATTTCGTCAGTGGACACGAAAAGCCTGAGGCTGACTGCATGCGCTGCAGTATGAATGTCGGCATACGCGGCAAAAAAGAGTCCACGAATTAATTAGAGCTATTACAGACAAAAGAGACTCAAAACAAAGCAACGACCTTGACAAAGAAAATTAGACTCACTTGTTCGTCTGCTCTTAAAAGTACAACTATCAGCAGGGATGAGGTATGAAGTGAGATGTCCACATTCATGGGGCGCGGTGGTGTAGTGGGTTATGTTCGTTGCCTTGGAGTCGGAGGGTTGCAGGTTCGAATTAACCCCAAGCCGCCGTGTAGGGACCTTGGTGAAGTCCTTCACTCACAATTGCGCTTCGGCGCGAAACTCCGATTTAGTGTCCGCGATGTAGCACGACCGTCTGAATCAGTGATTGCTGTAGTCGGGAGCACTTCTGAGTAGTAACCTTGAAGGGGCGCCATAACAGGGGCACAGACAGGTCAAGCGTCATGAGGGTCGGTTAGGGTCAGGTAATGCGCCGTGAGGGTTGGTTAGGGTTAGTGTTATGGTTAGTGTCGTCATTAGATACCATCAGTGCTTAAAGTGTGGAAAAATAAGTGCCTGGACGCCCCTTATCTTTCCAAAATAAGTGCCTGGACGCCCCTTACCTTTCCAGTCATTGCTGGCCAATAAGTGGCTGGACGGTGTTCAGATTTTAAAATAAGTGCATGGACGCCGTCCATGACCGTCCAGCCACACTTTAAGCCCTGGATACCATCCAAAGATATTGTGTATGCTTCGGTCCCCGATGCTGCAATTCCGCCCAAATCACTTTCCCCCTTCAAAAAAGCGACTCAAACGTCAAAAACTCACGATTTCTCCTTGGCTTTCAACTTCAAGCATAATTATGGTATGCTCTCCTGGCGTCTGACTATGTACATTGTACGCGCCTCAGATTCACGACACACTGGTTTGACCTTGCGCGCGCGTTACACATTTATTTCACAACGATAATAACGAAAATTAAAACAGTTAGCAACTTGACTTCATCACTACTATGACGTAATGAGAGTGAAGCAAAAATACACTAATTGGTATTATGGCGTCATAATCATGATGACGTGTTGGCGGACAAATAAAAACAAAGAATTTGAGCAACAGGACGTATACCCTACTTTTTTATTTGTAGGCTATTTATATTTTTTATTTATTTCTCCATTTGCTATTAGTAGCTCCCTTCAAGGCTTCAAGCTACGACGTCATAAAATAATTATTATGACGTATCCCAATAGAAGCAAATTGAAATAAAAAATTGTTGACAGAAGCAATTGTTATTTATAATTACTATTAGTTCTCCTGATTGGAATTTTGTTGTTGACGATAAACGGTAGGAATTGTTTACAACGCTGACAAAACTATAGAATCGCGAACCGAAGCATATACAATAATATCTTTGGACTGCAGTATCTAATGACAACACTAACCATCACCCTATAACTCAACTGCGTAATTACAGTCTCGGGAACCGAAGCATGATTATGCAGTATCTTAGAAAAGCATCTTTGAACAGTATCTTTGAACAGTATCTTTGAACAGTCTCTTTGAACAGTCTCTTTGAACAGTGTCTTTGAAAAGTATATTTGAACAGTATATTTGAACAGTATCTTTGGACAGTATCTTTGGACAGTATCTTTGAACAGTCTCTTTGAACAGTCTCTTTGAACAGTGTCTTTGAAAAGTATATTTGAACAGTATCTTTGAACAGTATCTCTAAACAGTATCTTTGAACAGTATCTTTGAACAGTATCTTATGACGACACTAACGTACCCTAACACTAACACTAACCATATCTCCTTACCCAAACTGACCCTCACTACGCCTCTCCTGACCCTAAGCGACACTCACGGCTCCGATTCTTAAATTACAAGCGAAACTGCAGTATCAGGGACCGAAGCATACACAATATCTTAGTATAGCACAGTATAGTATGCTATACAGTATCTAATGACGACACTAACCCTAACTCTAACCCTAACCGACCCCCACGACGCTTAACCTGATCCTAACCGACCCTCACGACGCATAACCTGAACCTAACCGACACACACGGTCCCCGATATTGCAGTTTCGCCATATAGCTATGCCAATGGTACAATTATTGTCCTAGATATTTGGGGAGGAAATAAAGTACTCCTTTGGGTTGTGTCTGTACACGGTTGTTCTTCCTGTCATAGACTGCAATGGAGGACTCGGCCGCTGAAGCGGCACTGGCGGCTGCGAAGGGCATTTGTCTGCCACTCTACCTTCCCTTCTACAGCTACCACCACCCAGCTGTCCAGCGCATCAAGCTGTGCGCCGTGAAGACCCAGCTCTACAACCCATGTCTACCGACCCTACGAAGGATGGAGGTTGACACCGTCTGTCAGAAGATGCCCGAGGAACATAGTCAGACCACGACCACCTGTGGACAAGGTAAGAGGCACAAATGCCTGTCAATCAAAGCGAGTGAAGGGAGTGAGCATTAGGTGATGGTGGCGCACCATCAATAGGTAGTAGGAACACACACACACACACACACACACATACACACACACACACACACACACACACACACACACACACACACACACCCACACACACACACCCACACACACACACACACACACACACACACACGCACGCACACACACACACACACGCACACACATACATACACGCACACACACACACACACACATATATATATATATCAATCAACGCAAAACATATAATTATGAGAAACATTATGCAATTGGAATTTACGATATCAATAGTGAGAACTGCTCAAAACAATTAAACACCTTATTTAAGAGTGCTGATCGCGCTATAGGTAAAATCAATTCCAGGTTTCAATGTCCTCTGATTCTGTATCTGTGATTGCTGAATGACATCTTGGTAACTCCGCCACTGGTTGCAATTGTAATTGTAATTGCAATCGTACATTTATATAGCGCCACTTCAAGAGAACTCCTCAGAGGCACTCCCGACCTGACACCAAACCACAATTAAAGAAAATGGTTTGCAAAATCTTGCGGGAAAGGGGCAAAGAAAGACCAAGAAGTCCATTGCGGAGACTAATAGGTAACTTATTCCAGAAAGACGGACACTCTGCCAGTGCCAGTCCCAAGCCTGGATAGGGGAGGAGGGCGTCGCTAATGATCTTTGTTATCACAGAGTGAGGTTAAGCTGAAAAACCACCACCACATCAGGGTGTTTTTCTTCATCATCAGCAGCAGCCATGGATTTAACGCCCGTATATAGGTGCCATCTTCACTACGCCGTTCCATAGTCCTCTGTCCATTGCGGTGTGGCTCAGCTCTTGGCGCGATGCTCTGCCCCATCCGGTGATGTCGTCTAGCCACTCTCTATATGCGAGGTCTTCCCCTCCTATTTGTACCATCCATCCATCCATCCATCCATCCATCCATCCATCCATCCATCCATCCATCCATCCATCCATCCATCCGAACATTAGCGCTTTGATATTTCTATCGTCGCTCATTCTACAGATGTGTCCCAACAGTCCTAGCTTTCTATGGATCAGTTTCTGCATGATGTATTTTAGGTGTATTCGTCTGAACAGCTCAGTGTTGTTAAATTTCTATTAATTCTGTGTTATCAGACACCTCCAAATCAAATATCTTTGGCTCTACATATATTCAAATTTTCGCATAAATGCTAATTGGATTTATTGCTATAGGTTGATGGAAGTAGGTAAGGCAGGATCTGTGCAAACGCGGTGCTGACAGCAGCGTTGCCACTCTAAAAAAACAAGTTAAAAGGCCGAAAAAATCCAAGAAAACCCAAGTTCAGCAAATCTTCCGAAAATGCCCAGAATTTTCGAAAATGTCCACAATTTTCCGTCCGAAAAATCTGATGTCTTTTTTAGTCATCCGACACAAATCTTCCGAAAAATGTCCAAAATTTCTCGAAATTGCCAAAAAAGGCCCAAAATTTTAAAAAATTCCCTTTTTCCGTCTAAAAAAACGCAAGGAAAAAACCCAAGTTCGTCCCCAAAAACCCAATTTCCCAAGTTCCGATCGAAAACCCAAGATCTTGTGAAATAACCCAAGGAGTGGCAACGCTGGCTAACAGCCAAATATGTTTTTGAACACGGTATTTGTAAAGATTTCTGAATAATAATATGACTTTTTACACCTTTAAATCGTGCACTTTTGACGTTATAAATCTTGATTTTCGTACAAATCCCAAGCCTGGATAAAGGAGGAGGGCGTCGTTAATGTCGCTTTGTTACCACACAGTGACGTTAAACTGAAACTACCTTGCTACGTAGCTACGAGAACTTCTTTGGTTGATAGTCCAGGAAATCTAGCGCAAATATATGGTCAACCTGGGCAAAATTGCTTCAGAAGGTTTATAAATGGTTTCCTGCTCAGAATCGTTTGCTGAATAACATATCCAAAATCGGACAAAATCGGACTATAGGGTCACCCCCAAAAATGGGGGGGAATATAACGATTTTTCGTGTGTTTTATATGTAGGTCAGTGATGCCACCCATAGCTTTTTCCACCTACATATGAGTTTTTTCGCTCTTGTCTAGGTTCCTAGGTGCTTTTTTTAGACCTAGCCTTTTATACACGGAGAATTTTCTACGTTAAAACGTGCATTAGGGGAATGTCCTTAAACAATAAACATTTATTAACTTTTTCAGAAACGTTCACAAAATAAACGCTACACACTCTGAAGATTTCTGAAACATTTCGTAATCGAAGTTAAAAAGTACTTGAGTTTTAGCATCTCAACGTTATTTCTTGAACTGCACAATGTTCACAGTACACTAGTAGGCTACAGATCAAAGTTCGTATTTGTTGCAAAACGATATTTTATTAGAACCTTATTAGAACTTTAGAAAACTTTAGACAAATTCCATGTATTTTCTCAGCGTAAAACCAGTATAGCTTTTTCTAGCCTCTTTTGGACCGAATCTGACCTATATTTGAAAATTCAGTGGCATCACTGGTTGTCGGTCAAACTATTTAGGCCAATACATTCAACGTATGTGGGGCGCGGTGGTATAGTGGTGGCGTCGTTGCCTTGAAGCCGGAAGGTTCGAGGTTCGAATCTACCTCGCCGCGTAAGGACCTTGCGGAAGTCCTTCACTCGCAATTGCTCAGCGCTTCGGCGTGAAACTCCGATGCAGTGTCCGCTCTGCACTGAGGAGCGCCTCTGAGTAGAGAGCTTGAAGGGGCGCTATAACAAGTCCACATACAAACAAACAAACGTAGGCCTATATGTGGATGGATGCAGATTTGACGACGGTTTATGACAACAGAGGTCGTTGCCTACGAAAAATTTGTTTGGCATATTACAGCTCTTTATGGCACAGTAATGATTAGGCTATACCCAACCCAATACTTGTTGAATTGAACCATGCCAGTTTTAAATGGTGTCATTCGGACACACGGAATCTTTCACTGCATTGTTTATTAATTATTATGCTGTAAAATAATAGCTGTCAATAGAATTTGTTCTCATACGGTGACGTTAAAGCTTCGAGCAATAATCTAAACTGCTAACTTCTGCGTTGTCCATTTCAGTACTTTGCCTATATATTTACATATAAATTATACATATATGCATATGTAAGTATATATGTAAGCTTAGCGTTAACATTCCTGAAGGATATTATTTTATAAGATGGGCCTATCGTTAGGCCCAAATACCACACCTATCACGAATAGAAATCGGGGCGCCTTTTAGTTTTACACACCTTTCAATCCATTATCTTTGACGCTATAACTTTATCATTTTTGCTCAATAGCCAAGTGGAAGGTGGTTAAGATGTCGCGAGATGGAACTGTTTGTTGCGTTACGTTTTTGGATCGTCAAAAAGTGGGTTGGCTCACTAAAAGTGATATTACTTTTGTTTTTTCCAAATATTTCGATAAATTTCGGCTGTTTACGCAGATATGAGTCACCTTTAATCGAGTAAAACTTGATCTGAAGCATTCTTATTTTTGGTCAAGTGGCGGCGGTGGTGGTGGTGTTGATGGCATAGTGGTGGTGGTGGTGGTGGTGGTGGTGTCAGTCCTGGTGTTATGGTGCAAGGTTTTCAAGATGATCCTAACTTACAATTTATTCAAATACGATATTTCGATCCTTATTCATGGTATGACAATCGCATGCATAGAAGGATTATTATTATAGCAGTGCTTTTTAGTGTTTTACGGATTTACGATATCTTTTAATTATCAGGTCTGCTAACAACGATCTTACATCATCTACATGACGTCAAACTCTTGAGTAATATCAAAGGGATATATAGCACAACATGTCCGACAATCAGAGACTGTACTTATGGATGCGTCACAGGCGATGTATGTGACGTCTATCCGGGTAATCAGCAGGGTAATTTCGAACAGTCATTTCATTTTCCAGATTCATTTTTTTACGTTATTCGTATAATTGCCCACATTTTCGTCTAAATTTATATCAACCCAGTCACAATACTCATCCCAATAGAACACCTTTGGAATGATCTGCCTGCTGAGTTCCGATCCTTTTCAGTTCCTCCTCCGTCACTACTAATCACACACCATCACCTTCCTCAGGTTCCTCTATCCATCACACCTCGGGCCTTTCACTCGAAACTAAAGACACTCCTGTTCAAGAACTCTTATCCTGTTTCACCTGATCCCCCACCCTCCAATTCCCGGCTAAGACGACACCCACCTTAGTAGCTGTTCCACACCTCTGATCATACGGTACCTCGACCCGGACCACCATGGACTACTCTTACGGACAACCCTTTTGACTCAACGCATTTGATCCTGATCCTATGGTAACTCGACCCGGACCACCATGGACTACTCTCACGGACAACCATCCTAACTCAACGCAGCGCTCGTGAATAAGCCGGTGCCCCGCGCTTGGCTTTCCAGTGGTGCTTTAGAAATTAGGAGATTACGATTACGATTACGAACACATTTTATTTAGTTCGCAAGTTCTCTTTGTCATCAAGTGAATTCGTTTTTCGCTTCGACATTCGCCAAAAAACAAACTGGAACGGCAAGTTGTGGTTCCCCTACAAAGTCCATGACACAGCCACATACATAATGTAGCTCAATGACCTAATTTTCGGCGGCTTCGCATCTAGTTGATTAGTATCACCCTCAGATAAGACTTAGGCTAAAATTTGCAATTTTGAAATGAAATGTATGGGTTTAACGACTCTTTTCCATTACGAAGATGATATCAGCGTCGACTCCACGTTTATATTGCGACCGAGCAACCCGCAGTATGTAAAGATCCGACCGGGGAATCGAACCCGCGTCGCCGGCGCGGCGAGCGGGCTACAACCCACTCGGCCACCCAGGATCCTCATTTGCAAAATTGCAAAAAAAAAAAAATTGCAAAAAAAAAAAATTTTGCAATTTTGCGAAAATCAAAAAGTTATAGGGACAAAGATTATAGATTGAAAGGTGTGCAAAAAGCACCCTGATTGCTATTCGCAATAAATGTGTGGTGTCTAACGATTTTGAAGTTAATTGTATATGTATAATTATATATATATATATATATATATATAATTATATATATATATATATATACATATAGCGTGATTAGAGTGACATGAATGTTGGCTAAATATACAGAGTGGGCCATAAAAAACTAAACCCTACTGGTTTTTGCCAATATCTTGACCAAAAATATAAGAATGTGTAAAATCAATCAAATCCATCACCACCACCACCACAATACCACCACCACCACCACCACCACCACACCCACCACCTCCACAACCACCACCATAACCGCCATCACCACATCCACCACCTCTACAACCACCACCAAAACCACCACAACCACCACTACCACAACCACCACAGCAACCACCACAACAAACACCACCACCACCACAGCAACCACCGTCGCCACCACTTCCACAACCACAAATGCATTAGAGGGTCCAAGCGATTTCCTTTCAAACGGCGCTTGAGAAGTTTTTAGTTGACGGATACAATATTGCAGTTACGACGGGACTTTATTAAACCGAATAAGAAAGAGATTCTGAATAAGATTACAATATTTATAATCGATTTCAAATAATTGCTCTCATTGGAGAGAGTTGACCAGAAGAACTATCGCCATCTGTCGAATAATAAATTGCAACGCTCCAGCGACAATCTTTCATCGTTATTCGGCAGATGGCGGGCGTCGTCCATCTATCCTGTTGGTTCTATTCGCTAATTGTGATCTTCTCGGTGTGTGCGTGATTGTGTAATGATTCCTAGAAAAAGTTTGCCACTAGCGACGATATTCTGGCTTGTTGATCCGCTTGCTAGTTGCTAGCCTGCTTTCCCCTCCGTCCGTCTTTCAACCTACCTGCCACTACACCGTGGTTTAATAAAAATTTATGACATGATATTTTTGAATCCTAGTATTTGTTCAATTCTCTAAATATTGGGGAAATGTTAGAATGATTGATCATCAGGCATTAGACATATAAGAAAAACAGTTTGGCTTACTTTTTATTGAATCACGGTGTATATGCCTCTGTCTGTGTGTGTCCCAACGTGCCTCTGTGTGTCGGTTCGTCAGTCTCATTCCGTCTGTCTGTCTGCCTGTCTGTCTGTCTATCTCAACACCACATACCCCGTAATCCCTACCTTGTCTTTGTCTGTCTGTCTGTCTGTCTGCCTGTCTGTCTATCTCAACACCACATACCCCGTAATCCCTACCTTGTCTTTGTCTGTCTGTCTGTCTGTCTGCCTGTCTGTCTGCCTGTCTGTCTGTCTATCTCAACACCACATACCCCGTAATCCCTACTCTGTCTCTGTCTGTCTGTCTGTTTGTCTGTCTGCCTGTCTGTCTGTATATCTCAACACCACATACCCCGTAATCCCTACCTTGTCTTTGTCTGTCCGTCTGTCTGTCTGTCTGTCTGTCTGCCTGTCTGTCTGTCTATCTCAACACCACATACCCCGAAATCCCTACCTTGTCTTTGTCCGTCTGTCTGTCTGTCTGCCTGTCTGTCTACCTGTCTGTCTGTCTATCTCAACACCACATACCCCGTAATCCCTACTCTGTCTGTCTGTTTGTCTGTCTGCCTGTCTGTCTGTATATCTCAACACCAAATACCCCGTAATTTCTACCTTGTCTCTGTCTGTCGGCCTGTCTGCCTGTCTGTCTGTCTGCCTGTCTGTCTGTCTGTCTGTCTGTCTCAATTGGAACGGAACTCAGCTTTCGTTTTCTTGATGCTTGGATAACTCTACTATAGGGCTACATAAGTTGTTGATCGCTATTCTCCTTCGTTTTACTGATATTGCTGCGAATTGATTCTTTAGAGGATTTCGATTGCATCAAAGACGCCTACGCTGTTCCCCCTCTGAGGTTCCGCGTTCCAGTGAGTTAACCGTTTGCTATGGATCGGTCCAAGCTAAGTCTGAGGGGAGATAGGCTAAGTTCAAGGCAATTAGATCGAAGAGGGTTAGGTAAGGCCAAAAAAAATAATGTTGTGTTTCCGGTAACCCGACCGACCCTCTTTCATTGCCGCGACTCAAATAATTTTGTAAAATATTTTTATTTAAAAAAAAATTTATTAAAAAAAAATATTTTTGTAAAAAAAAAAAATTTAAATTTGTTTTGACATAATACGGTGACATTGCCTTCCGTATAGAGTTGGATCTTAGGCCAAAAAACTAATGTTGTGTTTCCAGTAACCCGACCGACTCACTTTTATTGCCGCAACTCGGAAAATTTTGTGGAACTTTTTTATTTACACTGACATTGCCTCCCGTATATGAGATGTACAATTAGAACATCATAATTATAGCCTTCCCTAAGCCAGGCGACGATCGTAAGCAGTCGTCTTTCAAGGTATATAATGATCTGTTAATTAGAGCAATCAATAGTTTCCCACGGTCAGTTTGACAAAGCAGGCGGTTGTGGGGTGGATGGGGGAGGGGGGAAGAGTAATAGATCTGAAAGGAGGGTTTTCTCACGGTAGCTCGTTGCAGGCATTGAGTACAGGGCCATCTAGCCTGTAGCACATGATGGCTATACAAGCCTGCTGCAAGTTTATAGTTTAACTTGCTGTTTTTCCGTCCTAAGACAGTCCATTTTTGCTCACTTTATTCCTAAGCTGACTAGGCTCTCTTGTGATCACTGTGCCCTCCTTTGCTCTCTGCTCTCTTTTGCTCACTGTGCTCTTGTGTTTACTGTGCCTTTTTGTGCTCAGAGTGCTCTCTTCTACTAACTCTGCTCTCTTCCGCTCACTGAGCAGTTCCCTTTTATTTCGAGCACCCCTTGGTGAAGAATTTAACATTAATTCATTCAAGTATTTATATAGCACCTTTTCAAGGAAACTACTCAGAGGGGCTCTCGACTCCAGCATGGCCAAAAAGAACAGTTTTCAAGTGAATAGAATGTTTCATTTTATTTTATTGATCCCTCAATTTCTATAGCGCCTCTTCAAGTTATCTACTCAGAAGCGCTCCCGACTACAGCGTGGACACTGCATTAGAGTTTCACTCCTGACTAACTACTTCCTGGCTGCCAGTCTTGAGAAACCTCTAGCCTTATCATTCTCACTTGAGCCACCTCTAACGGTGACTAGGGAAAATAAATCTAGCAACCTCTAGATGTAACTAGTCACTGGCTCGGCCAATCTGGAACGACCCCTAGCAGTGATGTTCTGTTCGCACTCATCTTCCCCTTCCCTTCCCACTTTATCTTACCAGAAAAGATGTCAAAATGAAATTAATAGAATTGTTTTCTAGGGTAGTTTTAGGTGCAGACAGTCGGGAAATAGGCAGTTTACACTTGCTTAGAACACGTACTTTGTTGCAGCGTGTACCTTTATGCAAAAAAGAGTAGTGGGTATAATTTTTCGGACAGTCACTGTATAAAAATATTTTACCAAAATAAAAATATTTTCCGACCTACCTACCCAATTTTTTAGAGCTCTGTTACCGGAAACACAGCATTATTTTTTTGGCCTAAACAAGATGTGAAGGTATTGAACGAAAATAAAGGTAAACAAACGTTCAGTTATTTAAGCAAAGGTAAACTAAGGGTAAAATAAAGTTTATATGATTGTATTACGTCTAAGTTGATGAGATAATTATGTGTAAAAATAGTTGTTGGTCTGGGTGAGTCTAATTGGTTTGATTTGGTTTGAAATCCGGTTTCTGTGTAATGTGATGTAACGAGATCAACCAGTGAATGCGTGTGGGTGGGTGTGTAGGACTATGTGTGTTTGCTCCTTGGTGCTTATCATTTGGCAATAATATGTGTATGTGTCTGGTTGCCTGCCTGTATTGCTGTATGTCTGTCTGTCTTAAGACTGTCTACCTGTATCTCTGTCTGTATGTCTGTTTGTCTGTATGTCTGACTGTTTGTCTGTCTGCTTGTCCGACTGTCTGTGTGTCTGTCTGGCTGTCTGTCTGTGTGTCTGTGTGTCTGTCTGTTTGTCCGTATGTCTGTCTGTGTTTACGTATGTCTATCTGTCTGTCTGTTTGTCTGCAGGGATTCGAGTTGGCTCAGAAGCAACTGCGAAAATATTATGCAACACAGTTCGAGATTCAGTAAGTCATGTTGTCTATCTCATTGCAACTGTTGTCATTTGTTGTGATTGTTGTCAGTTTCAATGGTTGTCCAATGTCCATCCTAACCTCTAGCGTCATTTTTGTCATCATATTCATCATTATTAACATCATCATCATCGTCATCGTCGTCGTCATCGTCGTCATCGTCGTCATCGTCGTCGTTGTCGTCACCGTCATCGTCAACATCATCATCATCGTCATCGTCATCGTCCAGATTATCATCATCGTCATCGTCACCGTCATCGTCAACATCATCATCATCGTCATCGTCCAGATTATCATCATCGTCATCGTCTTCATCATCGCCATTGTCGTCGTCGTCATCATCGTCATCGCCATCGTCATCGTGATCATCATCGTCATCATCATCGCCATCCCGCTTCTCCTTCTTCGCTCCTCCTCCTCTTCAGTCTCTTCTTCTCCACCTTTTCCTAATCATAACCGCAGATGTCGTTGATGTGAACAGACAGAATCGACAGGAGTGGAGCAACCACCTTCACTGTCCTCGACCTCCACCAGTTCTTCCACCGCCAACCACACCTCAGTCTGCAATTATAGGTTTGCAAAATTTATTCCATATGAAATACACACACATACATACATACATACATATTTATATGATCAACACAAAATAATATTTCGTTATTAACAGTAAAAGCTTCGAGAGACTAAATTAACTTGTTGGGAAACGGTGACACTGAGGTCGCGCGGACCGCGACGGAAAAACTAATCTCTGGAAAATTTGAGCTAGTTGTAGCA
>OX457051.1:35191707-35224207 GCA_949752735.1 Lumbricus terrestris
CATGAGGAGGAGGAGGAGGAGGAAGAGGACGCTGTCTTGTAGCCGACCCGAACTGGACAAGGTCGTTTCTGTTCTCTTTCTCCACCTTTTCCAGGCAGTCGTCCTGTAACCCTGGACCAGGGTCAGCCAATGAATGACCACTCGGACTTCGCGGTTAATAACAATGTATCCGTAATAATGGAGTCCATCCAAGGGTTTAGGGAAAGGGAGGATTAGTCGCTCTGTGTCCGCGGTTGGTCCCATGAGGGAAGGGAAGACGAGTAGGGAAGGACAAGGAGAAGGCATAGAGGGAAGATGACCGACGAGATTACTAATCTAATCTAAACTGTATAATTTCATATTGAGAAAGATTAAAAGGCGCATAAACTGATCATTACACATGCATCATCATCATGCATTTATCAAGCGCCAATATAATATGACGACCAAGCATCAATTGTGATGTGTAAAGGAATTTCTCAAGGTCGACACACAGTAACCGTGTCAAGGAAGAAGGTGAAGTTTCGAACCCGTACAAATCGCGCTACAAGCAATCTATCAATTCAGTTACCGTATAGGTCACCCCGAAGAAAAAGCGTCAACCTCGAGCCTGCCATGGGTTGATCAGTTAAAGACGTCAATTTAGGAAAGCAACGTTTTCCGTTGTGACGAAACCTCTGTAGGTCATGACCCATCCAGTCCAGCCAACCACTGCAGTACCAGTACCAGAAGTAGCTGTGCTTATGCGGGTGCTTTTGCTAGAACAAACACCCCCAAATTTTCAACTGATTCGCAAGGAAGGCCCCCCACTGCAGAACAATTTACCCTATGATATATTTATTCGAACTGCCTCAGTATTTCCTCATAATTATTAAAACTCTTGTCCGCGCATACACAATCAACAAATCATTTGATGCAATCGAGACATCGAAACGGAAAATATATTAGCGAGATTGTTTCCGATACTTATAGCGTCGGATGAAAACGTTTAACAGGTGTCGACGAATCCCGTTATTAGATAATAACTTAGCAACTATATGGATGGATCCAGATTTGACGAGAGCTTATGACAACTGTTTACAGGGGCGTCGTGGTTTCAACACAAATATCCCATTGTCCTGGGTTTATATATAGGACAATTGTTTAAAGATTTAAAGGTGTCTAAGATAACATTTCTAACAGATGAATATCATGCAATCATCATCTCATGTCTCCCACTGCAGAACAATTTACCATATATGATATTCGAACTGTATAATTATTTCCTCATAATTATTAAAACACATATCCGCGCATTCACAATCAACAAATCATTTAACTAATGACCTTTCTTTCTTATCTCGGTACAATGCAAAAAATGCTCTTTAGAATAATTTTTTACATGCACATGTGCTATTCACCAGTCACATTAAGATTCAATTCTGTACAGCGGGACTTGTGCACCTTAATCTCGGAAGTCCTCTGTACCCATTTAATCCGTGATATTAATCTTTTGTTCCAATGTACCCTACTGTCTTTGTCTATGATTAACTGATTACGTCGATCACTATTGTTTGACACTTTGCATTGCTGGGACCAATCAATTGATTTGATTTGAATTCTGATTACGCCGGTTCCCTGCTCTGCGTCGGAGATGGCGCTGACTTCACGCGATTGTCCTTTGACTGTACGCTGGTTCAATGTGACCATGCGCTGGTTCTCTTTGCTCCAGGTTAGAAAGAAAAGTAGGCTACTAGTGGAGGACAATGATAAGATATGATATAATGATAAGATACGATATAATGATAAGATAGGATATATAATGATAAGATAGATATAATGATAAGTTAGGATATAATGATAAGATAGGATATAATGATAAGATAGGATGTAATGATAAGATAGGATATAATGATCAGATACGATATAATGATAAGATAGGATATATAATGATAAGATAGATATAATGATAAGTTAGGATATAATGATAAGATAGGATATAATGATAAGATAGGATGTAATGATAAGATAGGATATAATGATCAGATAGGACATAATGATAGGATATGATATAATGATCAGATAGGATATAATGATAAGATAGGATATAATGATAAGATAGGATATAATGATAAGATAGGATATAATGATAAGATAGGATATAATGATAAGATAGGATATAATGATAGGATAGGATATAATGATAGGATATGATATAATGATAAGATATGGTATAATAAGATAGGATATAATGATAGGATAGGATATAATGATAAGATAGGATATAATGATAAGATAGGATATAATGTTAAGATATGATATAATGATAAGATAGGATATAATGATAGGATAGGATACAATGATAAGAAAGGATATAATGATAAGATAGGATATAATGATAAGATAGGATATAATGATAAGATAGGATATAATGATAAGATAGGATACAATAATAAGAAAGGATATAATGATAAGATACGATATAATGACAAGATACGATATAATGATAAGATAGGATATAATGATAAGATAGGATATAATGATAAGATAGGATATAATGATAAGTTAGGATATAATGATAAGATAGGACATAATGATAGGATATGATATAATGATAGAATATGATATAATGATAAGATAGGATATAATGATAAGATAGGATATAATGATAAGATAGGATATAATGATAAGTTAGGATATAATGATAAGATAGGACATAATGATAGGATATGATATAATGATAGAATATGATATAATGATAGGATAGGATATAATGATAATATAGGATATAATGATAAGATAGGATATAATGATAAGATAGGATATAATGATAAGATAGGATATAATGATAATATAGGATATAATGATAAGATAGGATATAATGATAAGATAGGATATAATGATAAGATAGGATATAATGATAACATAGGATATAATTGGTATGAGAGGAAAGGAGAGGCGAGGAGTGGATAGAATTGGATATGACAGGATATTATAGAGAAGAAACGAGGAGAGACAAGAATTACAGGATATGATGTGATCGGATATGACAGGAATGATATACAATCTGCGATTGGATATGAAAGGATTTGAAAAGAGTCGAGAAGAGAGGAGAGCAAAGGACCCGCTGGGCTTTGACTGGGATCGAGACCGTCATTGCTGAAGGACAATTGATTGAAGTCGATGTACCCCCTCTCTGTCTCTCTGTCTATCTGTCTCTCAGTCTCTCTGTCTATCTGTCTCTCTGCCTCTCTGTCTCTCTGTTTCTTTGTCTCTCTGTCTCTCTGTTTCTGTTTATGTTTATGTTTCTATCAGTCTCTCTGTCTTTCTGTCTCTGTCTCTGTCACCCTCTGTCTCTGTCTGTCTGTTTATCTCTCTTTGTCTCTGTGCTTCTATGCCTTTCTCTGTACCTCTGTGCCTCTGTGCCTCTGTCTGTCTGTCTGTCTGTCTGTCTGTCTGTCTGTCTGTCTGTCTGTCTGTCTGTCTGTCTGTGTCTTTTTCTCTCTCAGTCGACGTCCGTCCCAACTGACTCGTAAATGATCAGCTCATGAAACATACGATGCGGAGAACGAGGAGGAAGCGGAGGAAGTAGAGAAGGAAGAAGAGGAGATGGAACTGGGAAAGGAGGAGGCGGAGGAGAAGTAGGACATGGAAGATGAGGAAGAGGATGAGGAAGGATCGCAAAAGGAGGAAGTGAAGTGGGAGTATGGGCGCCAGTGGAAAAGGGTGGAAGAGGAGGAGGAGGAGGAAGAGGAGGAGGAGGAGGATGGAGAAGCAGAAGAGAATGACGGAGATGAAGAGGAAGAAGTGGAAGAAAGATGAGGCGGAGGAGGAGGAGGAGGAGGAAGAAAAAGACGGAAAGGAGGAATAGGAGGAATTTCTGGCGGAAGAAGAGGAGCAGGAGGAGGCGGTAGAAGATGACGGAGAGCCGGCGGAATAGTAGGATGAGATGATGTAGAAGTGGATGCTGCAGAGGAGGAGAAGCAGTGGCATGAGAGGGGCGATGAGAGGGACGATGAGGCGGCGCCCGGAGGAGAGGCCGAGACCTGAAACCGGTCGAAGGCCAGTAGCAACGCCCGAGAGTTGACCGAAGTGGGTCGAGAATGGCGACGAGAATGAGGAAGAGGAGGAGGAGAAGAAGGAGCGGAAGAAGGAGAAGAAGGAAGAGGACAAGAGGAGGAAGAAGGAGGAGGAATAGGCATAGGAGGAGCAGAATGAAGAGGAGGCACTGTTCGTCGGGTAGTGGTGGTGATGATGATGGTCGTAGTCAGACAACCGTTGTTCGTCGTTGCTCATTCGTCGATGGTCGCCCTTGGCCGCCGCCAGAGGGCGATGGCTCTCCTCTCCAGACGACCCTCCACCTCCACCTCCTCCTCTTCCTTCGCTACCACCACCTCCACCTTTTCCGCTGCTGCCATCTACGAGCAAAAAGAACAATTCCATTTTACTTATTGCTAACAATGACAACAATATAAAAAACAACGACAACGGAAATAATAATAATAACAAGAACAATGCTAATAGAAGAAGAAAAAGAAGAACAACAACAGCAGCAACAACAATAATAACAAGAACAGGGGGAACAAGAAGAACAAGAGTAAGAACAAGGAGAACAAGAAGAACAATAATAAGAACAAGAATAAGAACAAGGAGAATAAGAAGAACAAGAATAAGAACAAGGAGAACAAAAGGAACAAGAACTAGAACAAGGAGAACAAGAAGAACAAGAATAAGAACAAGGAGAACAAGACGAACAAGAAGAGGAAGAGAAGTTGCGATGCAATGCAAATTACTAATTACATTTACAATAGAATTTATTAATTACGGCTACTATATTTACAGTTACAATAGAAGTCACTGAACACAATAGACAGCAGAAGCTACCAATTGCAGTTACGATAGAAGTTACTAATCACATTAGCAATGGAAGATATCAAGCACAGTCACAGCGGAAATAAGTTACAAATAATGACAACGTTGGTGCTGACCTGTCAGTAGTTGTTTGTAGGAAAGCCAGAATCCTCTTTCCGGAGTCGCCTGCATTTGTCCGCTGGACGTGAAGTAGACGAATCGAACTGGAGTCCGATGGAAGCTGAACCGATGGATCCCTCCCCCCGTCGCTCCATCCTCCTCTTCCCCCTCCTCATCATCACCAGCAGCAGCCACAGGATGCTGCTGCTTCTGTTGACGTCTCCCTGCTTCCTCCGCTTGCGCATTGTTCCTCATCCTTCTGCCATCTATCGTCGCATCCTCCTTCTCGTCCCCCTCGCAGAATCTCTCAATCATCCGATCAGCTTCGTACAGCTCGACGTAGTCACTGCACGATGAACTGCAATTATTATAGAGCACAATCAACATAATCATCTCATCTAATCTAATCTATTTTTATTTGATTAGAGTATAGTATATTCTATTACATTATTTTCTATGTTATTCCATTTTTATATTCTATCTGTTTCTATTCTATTCTGTTCTGGTCTAATATATTCAATTCTGTTCGTTTTGTTCTATTCAATTCTACTTTGTTCTATTCAATTCTACTTTGTTCTTTTCAATTCTACTTTGTTCTTTTCAATTATATTCTGTTCTATTCAATTCTATTTTGTTCTATTCAATTCTACTTTGTTCTATTCAATTCTACTTTGTTCTATTCAATTCTACTTTGTTCTTGTCAATTCTACTTTGTTCTTTTCAATTATATTCTGTTCTATTCAATTCTATTTTGTTCTACTAAATTATATTTTGTTCTATTCAATTCTATTTTGTTCTATTCAATTCTTTTTTGTTCTATTCAATTCTATTTTGTTCTATTCATTTCTACTTTGTTCTTTTCAATTCCACTTTGCTGTATTCAATTATATTTTGTTCTACTAAATTATATTTTGTCCTACTAAATTATATTTTGTTCTATTCAATTATATTTTGTTCTACTAAATTATATGTTGTTCTATTCAATTATATTTTGTTCTATTCAATTCTATTTTGTTCTATTCAATTATATTTTGTTCTACTAAATTATATTTTGTTCTATTCAATTCTATTCTGTGCTATTCAATTCTATTTGGTTCTATTCAATTCTATTTTGTTCTATTCAATTCTATTTTGTTCTATTCAATTCTATTCTGTTCTATTCAATTATTTGCACTGACGGACAAACTGACTCTTCAACAGACTTTCTTCTTGTCATAAAACTTCACCACAAAGATTTCGTGGGTCGCGTTTTCGAGACAAGAGATCAAAACTAACATGGCGCGTTGTCTAAAACGTCAATTCTTATAGCGCCTTATAATTATTGCCAATTTCGATTGTCATCCAATGTGTTATGCTTATCCGATGATGCTGACTGACGTGAGCGGTTGAGAGCTGTTGCTGCTGCTGCCGATGATGATGATGATGCTGCAGATGTGATGCTGATCTAATGCTAAGTAGCTTGGCATCATACGGTCGGATTCTTGGAGCGAGATGACAGTTGCGTTGTGATGTGAATGACGAACTGTTGACGCAGTGTAGTGAACAGATATGATGATGGATTCAGACTTTTAGTCTGCTCTGAACGGATTGATGGGGAGATGTTTAGATGGGTGGATGAGTGGGTGGATTGATGGGTGGATGGATAGATGGATGGATGAGTGAATGGGTGGGTGGATGGATGGATGGAGGAATTGATGAGTGGATGCGACTCCCGAAAGATGAATGGATGGATGTACGAGTGGATGGGTGGATGGATGAGTGGATTTATACATGTAAGTGGATGGATGAATGAGTGGCTGGATGGGTGGGTGGATGGATGGATGAATAATTATTGATGGGTGTAAGGATGGATGGATGGATGAATGGATGGGTGGATGGATGGATGGATGGATGTACGAATGGATGGGTGGATGGATGAGTGGATTGGTACATGTAGGTGGTTGGATGATTGAATGGCTAGATGAGTGGAAGGATAGATGGATGAGTGGATGGATGGATGAATGGATGGGTAGGTGGATGGGTGGGTTGGTGGGTATATGGGCTAGTTGGTTGGTTGGCAGGTAGGTGAGTAGTTGGGTCGGTGGACGGATTTACGGATAGATGGATCATTGTGTGGATGGTGAACGTCATGCGTGCATGATTGCTTATATTGATGGATGGATGGAATCGTGGATGATCTCTTTATCCCACAATTATCATACACCTATACCATGATACCATAGCGCACCTCACCATGATTTGCACCACTTCTAACCGTACCATTCTTCACCTCATCGCCAATCGTCTATAGATCTAAATACCTATCTCGTTCCAATCGTCGTTTACCTGAGTCCATAGATGTTGAGCATGATGTCCAGGCGATGACGTCGGTGGACGTGGAAGACGTAAGTGCACTTGGTGGTCATCGGCAGCCAGTGGTCAGGACTGGACACGGACCCTTCGGACACATTGAATGTCCAGTCACAGAGTCGATTCGAAGCCTTCTGACCTCCACCATGCCACTCTACCACAAACGATGATATACACTATGTATATCCCGACAATTAGCACCAGGACAATTAGCAAACAGGCAAACTTGTCTGCTTGTCTGTCTGCTTGTCTGTCTGTCTGTCTGTCTGTCTGTCTGTCTGGCCGCCAATTGTGGGCTAAACAGACAAACAGACATACAGATAGATAGATAAATAGATAGATAGATAGATAGACAGACAGACAGACAGACAGACAGACAGACAGACAGACAGACAGATAGATAGATAAGTTGCAAGTGGCAAGTGACATATTCAATGGTTGCATTAACTTAAATGTGAAATTCAGTAGGAAAATTATGGAAAACGAAGGTGACATCTTGATTGCGATTGGTATTAGGTCTACGGTCTACAGGTAAACACTTTCGTTGCTCGGGAGCTGTTAAATGAGATTGAAATTAGATTAAAAGGTGTCTAACGGATGCAAATTAATCAATTTTAACGTCAATTTCAAGTTTCAACTCGGTTTGAAACTGACCCATTGTGTTACCCTGTGGCAGTGACCACTGATTTGAAGGTATAGTATAGCATCATCAATTAAAATATAGCATCAATTTACAAGTTAAACAATGTTTAAAGTGATTTTAAAAATTGCAAATGTTATCCGTTTGCAGGTGCAATCAAAGCATCACTTACAAAAATCCACAGTTTAAATCGGTTAGGAAAGCAGCTTATAAGAATCTGACGTCGTTGCAATCGGGACAAGGGGATGAAACTCAGCTCCCAATTTTAGTTGCTGGGGAGCTGTTAAATGAGATTAAAATTAGATTAAAAGGTGTCTAACGGATGCAAGTGTAATAAATTCTAGTATCAAATTTTGGTGTTTTTCTTCTAATGCTACTATGAGGTGACAGAGTAGAATAAAAGAATGATACATCGAGTATCAACCAGAGAGGCCCAGGTTCGAATTTCGGACCTCCTAATCAACGTGAAAAATCTACATGGGGGCCCGCAGAAATTTCTACAATTGGGGGAGGGGAGAATACAATTGTTGTGGTTAAATGTTTTCAGTGTTTTGGTGTGAAGAAATTCGTATAAAATCAAATGTAGTAGCTATAGCAGAGTCTCTTTGGTTGACCCATAGCTTTTGAATGGACATCCTTTCAAATTCTTTGTCACGGCAATTGTTCCCAAGGTTTCAGTTTGACTGTTTCAATGTGCATCTCAAACTCCTTTTTAGCAGCACTGGGGTCTGGAGCGCCTCTGAATAATCGCTTCGCAGAGGCGCTATATAAATAAACATATTAAATGAATGAATGAATGAATGAATGAATGAATGAAGGTGCTTTTGTACGTAGGCCTATCTTATAATAGATCGCTTTCTCCGCTAAACGATAATCCGTAAATGTTGATCAATCAGTAGTTCATATAATTATTATAGTAAAATGTTAAAATGTTAGGTGTGGGAGATGATATAATTAGCGTGTAAGTCATCAGTCCAAAGACAGCCTTAAAAACTCGATACTGTTATTAATATTTAATAGTGCCGTAGCCTATTCGTTAAACACCTTTTAATAGTAAGAAAACAATACAATATATATTGTAAGTCGCTACGAAAATTGGTCGTTGATAGGTGTAGGAGCTCCCAGGTTCGACTTACAGCAACAAGTAGATACGTCAAACGAGATTTTGTACTTCCACCATTGTCATTTTAATAACTTCTTCAAGCAGAATACTCGTCGACCACAGTTCACAAGAGTTAATATCTGGTAAAGTTCTGACGATGCAGTAAAGTCAACTCCACGTAACTACGCATTTAGAGATTCTGTTTGTAACATAATTATAAATCTGTAAATTTAAATAAGTCACCAGTTCATATTTAATTATATTTGTAACATTACATGGGGTCCAAGCCCCGACTGCCAAAAGATGTCGCTTGAAACGCTATGCTGTTAATTGAAACTATGCTTTCCGTTAGACACCTTTTAAAATTATGAAACTATGCTATTATCAAGCTTGTCGTTCGGATGTGTTAGCAATGTCATTCTACTTCTCAAGGCAATCTTGGCTGTCTCGGCTAGCAGCACACTTTGGGCTAGTAGGACCTATAAATATTATTCACAAATATTGCTGCTTTAACCCTCGGGCTAGCAAGGGGGGTGTGGTTTCCCCCCCCTCTCCTAGGTTTTTCGCAAATCAAACGCGTTCCGTCTGGAATAAAATTTTGAAAAAATTGGTAGCTGTAGAGGGTTCATTGGGACACATTTTGAGGTAAAACTTTTGATGATGCCCCCTACCGTTCAAAAGTTACACCAGATATACCAAAGGTACCAGGGGGGGTGGATACCACCCCCCCCCCACTAGAATATCGTCTGTAACTTTTCCGCCCTTTAATATTAAGAGACACAAGTTATACCATTCTATAGAGGGAATGTGGGGCTACATTTCCATGCTCACTGAGTTGTCTTTTGACAACCGGAAGTGCTCAAAATAAATTAAAATATATATAAAGGTGTTTTATTTTCATAAAATTGTCATGTTTTTTCTATTATAACTTTTCCATAATTTATTTTTTAATAGAAATAAATTATGCCATTCTGTAGAGGGCATTTAGGGCTATTTTCTGATACTAAATAATTTGTCTTTTGATGACCGGAAGTGCTCAAAATAAATTAAAATGTATGAAAATGTTGGGTTTTTTACAACGCAAGCCGAAATGTGTGCGTAAACGTTTTTCATCGGCTAAAACATGTTTTTTTTGTTTTGATTGAACATAAAACAGACTTATTACTAGTTTTTATAGTTGAATATTGAACTTTATTATATGTAAACTACTTTTTATATATAAATCATGTATAAAACACACAGAATCTAATATATTCCCTATGCGTAAGTATACATTTTGTGGAATCGACGGGTACCCATGGTAAAAAATTCATAATTTCGAGGGGCATTCATATTTTCTAAACCTAAATATACCATTTTGTGCAGAAATGAATGCTGAATCAAATGGTGTATTACAAGTTATGATATCTCAAACCAAACCCGAAATCCAGGGGGGGGGGGGGTGGTAACCACCCCCCCCCTTGGTAGTCAGTGTTACAAAAAAAGCTTGGTAGCCTGAGGGTTAAAGTAGGTCTATATAGGTTTATGAAACAGATGAGTGCAAACAACGGTCCGTTGGTCACATAAGACACACACCACAGAGTTTAATGGGGACCGTGTGTTGTGCACACTATGCATGATGAGCGTGCAGGTCAAGTCATGCAGATGTTGCTTTTCAAGAGACCTCTATTAAGTGGTAACTTTCGTGAACTAAATACCAAACTTCTATATAAATTGAAGAGGTTTCTCTATGAGTTGCAGTGGCGTAGACAAAGGTAGTTTCAGGGTTAAACCCCTATTGGCCTAGGAAGAAGTTTTTTAAAGGTTATTTATTCACTTAAATAAGAAAAATGGCCTGCAGGGCCTAGTAACAATTGTTTTTCTTACTATCCCCTTTGTTACTTATTCCTTTTTATTTACTATAATACTGTTGGGATGGTGTCAGAAAGAGCATCCGGCCAGACCATAGAACTCCAAACTCCCCCCATAATAAATTCCTGGCTATGCTACTGATGAGCTGTTTAACTTATGGGTATATTTAAGGGTTTTCTAGTTCAACCACCACCCCGAAATAACTAGTTTCCCAGTTTTAAAGAACTAATTCTGTACAAATTCGGTGTATTTAGTATTTGTGACCATGTCTATATGAACCGCCCCTCCCCAAAATGAACTCTCCCCCTCAATTTTTCTGGTCATCCTACTTGTGCAACTGTTTGTTGAAGCGAAATCATCACAAGCTGAACTGAACTCAAAGTGTGCTCACAGCATTTTAATAACCATAATTAAGTTCGAAGGCTTCTGTTAAATTTTTTTTAGAACTGCACATTGCACAACCCTCTTCTTTCCCTTCTTATCTTCCGTGGTAAATTACTCCCAATCGTACGACCATGACCTTTTTACTATTTTGAACATCAAGGAAGCTCTTCTATAACTGCAAAAAAACATTCATAACTCCCCGTTTCGTGTAGAACTGCACACAAACTACGCCCAGTGATGCTCATTTTCCTATGGTATACCAACACACGCATTGATTGACGGTGATAGGCGACTGCAAGTGAATGACTTTCTCAAGGCCCCTATAGTCTATAGGCAGTAACCGCTCCATATATACACGGAGGTCGCTCAAACCTCCTCTTCAAACGACGAACACCTCAACCAACCCTGCCACCGCGAATGATTGGTGTGCATAAGCATCTACGCTTACGCGTGTAAGCTTAGATTTTACACGCGTAGACCCTGACTCGAGACGGGCGTGAAATCTCTTTTCCTCGCAACTTTATCTTCAATTTCCTGCGCGTGTTTGCACACTGAAGGCTCTCTGCCTGCTCCGAGTCTACATCGCAAAGGGCAGGCCAGTCACGAACGCTACATTTGAAGATGACAACGAGACGGATGGACACGGACATGCAAACGTATTCACAGACGGACAAGTCCATTTACACGCGGAAATTGAACCGCATCGACCAACGCCAACGCAAAACATCATATCCATAGCTATGTATCAGTGGCGTAGCCAGAAATTTTGATGGGGGGGGGGTTATGGCCGGAAACCCTGTTTTTGGCTATTTTTTCTTACTTAAATGGAAAAATAGCCTTAAAAAACCTTTTTTCGGAGCCAATGGGGGGTTTTAACCCC
Organism: Lumbricus terrestris; assembly: GCA_949752735.1. Lineage (NCBI taxonomy): Eukaryota > Metazoa > Annelida > Clitellata > Crassiclitellata > Lumbricidae > Lumbricus > Lumbricus terrestris. Next base: position 35,203,843 of record OX457051.1, read on the forward strand.
CGAAACTCCCCTTGCCTACGCCATTGTTATGTATATATATATAATGTAATATACATACATATATAATGCATGCATATATATATACATATATAATGCATACATAGATATATATATATATTAATTTTACACATGATATCCACGAAGGTATGTTTCTGTCATAGTTAGCGTTCTGCAGGGCTGTCTGATTACAGACCTTCAGTTATAGATACAGACATACATAGGACCATACAAGTGTACATAATATTACCTTACATAGACACATATAATAATAAATTATTATAATACGTACATACACACACAAACACACACGCATTTATGAATACATGCCTACGTGTATAATTATATGCAAGCATGAAGGTATGATGGTATCTATACTCATGTAGCATATATGCGTGCTTGCTTATCCTTTCCAAAAAACAACAGACGAAACACTACAGTAGGTGTGCATTAACACAACTGGCAGTATCGGCATACTTTAGTATATCTATGGTCGAGTTTGTTCGCACATGTATTTAAATGAGTCTCTAGCTGTCGGCCACAGTAATTAAGGCCACAGAAAAGCGCCTCAGTGCAGTAGCCACTGTTGTATACTTGTTGTATATCTACAGGAGTCCGGCGGCCGAGGCAAAAAATGGCCGAACGCGACCGTCATAAAAGCGTTTCGGACGGGAGTTAAGGAACCGTGAACGACTCCATTTGTATTCCTCGGCCGAGCGCCGGTCCGTTTACGACCGGGGGACCCTAGCCCCCGGTCAGCGACCCCCTCGGGAGGGGGCGTAATTATCGGAGGGTTCGAAACGACCCGGCGCTCCCCCCGCCGGGCGTAAATCGACGAAATTAACTGGAAAACGGCGACAGCTGGAAAGGATGTGGAGGAGGAGGAAGAGGAGAAGGAGAAGAAGAAGGAGGAGAAGGAGGAGGAGGAGAAGGAGAAGGAGGAGGAGGAGGAGGAGAAGGAGGAGAAGAAGAAAGAGGAGAAGAGGAGGAGGAGAACGATGAGGAGAAGGAGGAGGAGGAGGAGGTGAAGAAGAGGAGAAGGAGGAAGTGGAGGAGAGGAGGAGGAGGAGAAGGACGAAAAGGAAGAGGAAGTAGGTCGAGGAGGAATAAGCAGGAGGAGAAGAAGAAGGAGGAGGAGCAGGAGAAGGAGGAGGAGAAGGAGGAGAAGGAGGAGGAAGAGGAGGGAAGGGAATGAGGAATGCTCCACCTCATCCAATTGGAAGGACGGAGTGAGACTGAAGGACAAATGGACGAGCGGATGCAGAATGATTTATGGGGACGGATAGAGTGCTGGAAGGACGGAAGTGGTATACAATAAAGATGGTGATGGACGTCAACGTTTCTGGAGTGGGAGGATAAAGCATGGAAGAGAGGCAGAGGGGATGTAAGGAGTGGGGGATGGGTGGGGTGGTGGTGGGAGGAGAAGGAGGTTGACAAAACACTCGACGCAAACTCAGACGTCTCTCTGTGTCTGCAACTCTGTGTGGGCGTCTGTCGCTCTCACCCACCTCTCTGTCTGTCTGTCTGTCTGCCTGTATGTCTGTCTGTATGTCTGTCTGCCTGTATGTCTGTATGTCTGTCTGTATGTATGTATGTATGTCTGTCTGTCTGTCTGTTTGTTTGTCTCTCTCTGTCTCGCTCTCGTTTTTTCCCTCTTTCTCTTTCTCTCTCTGTCTGTCTGTATTTCTCTCTGTCTCGCTCTCGTTTTCGCTCTCTATATTTCTCTCTCTCTCTCTCTCTCTCTCTCTCTCTCTCTCTCTCTCTCTCTCTCTCTCTCTCTCTCACTAGCTCTCTCTCTCTCTCTCACTAGCTCTCTCTCTCTCTCCCTCTCTCTCTCTCTCTCTCTCTCTCTCTCTCTCTCTCTCTCTCTCTGCCTCTGTCTGTCTGTCTCTCTCTCGCGCGCGCGCGCTCGCACAGAGCACGAGCGCTTAAAAATATTAATTGAAAATAAAATTGCTACGATGCAAACTGTGCTTTTACGATCGTCATTCTCTCTACGGAACAATTTAGAAGCACACACAAGCGCACATGTAGGCCTATATATTATGTGCATTCATAAATAGATTTATCTCTCTACCGTACAGGCTGCAACATATTTCTTCTAATAAATCATACATAAAATAAGCAAACATTAAAAAAAACATGAATCACAAATTATAAGTCTAATCAAAACTCGGATCAGCGGGCACTAGCGCGGACTTGATAACTCATGCGTGACTAAAGTTATGCAGTGATCAATTATATATCAATGTAGGAGCGATAACAAAGCTTTGCTACTACATTAGTTTAAATTCAATTAAACTACATGTATTTGGAAACGATGTTGATCATACACAGAATTAGAACGACGTAAGGCGTATAGGGCGGCGCAGTGTAACATGCAAATACAGAACAAAATACAATAGAATGCTTCGCAATACAGCACAATACAATACAATGCAATGCAATACAATACAACACATTTCAACACAATACAATACAACACAGCACAATACGATGCAATACAATCTATTGCGATACAATACAACACAATACAACACAACACAACACAATACAATGCAATACAATCTATTGCGATACAATACAATGCAATACAATGCAGCACAACACAACACAATACAATACAATGCAATACAATCTATTGCGATACAATACAACACAATACAACACAATACAACACAATACAACACAACACAACACGATACAATACAATGCAATACAATATATTGCGACGCATTACAACACAATACTATACAGTACAATAAGATTTCAATCTGATAATGACATCCTAAGCTCAGAATTGCACATGGAGTATTATTATATACAATGCGGAATCTTGACCTTCCTTGACCTATTCGTTGACCTGTTGACCTTCCTTGACCTATTCGTTGACCTCTTGACCTTCCTTGACCTATTCGTTGACTTCTAACCTACCTTTCGTCAGTCCCAGCACTGAACCGTGGAATCCAACGTTTCCGTAACGCGGCGTATCCGGTCCGCTGACAAAGAGAACGTAAAGATGGCTGCCCGATGACGTCATATCCGGTACCGTATTTCCGCAGAACCGACCGATCCTAGGAGCGCCCGTCGAGTCCCCGTCGTAGATCTCAAGATGTTCCTCTCGGCATTCGTCTCTAGTATGCATGTACACAAATCGAAGTTATACGGTAGTTGGTAGTTTAGAGTTTATATGGCGCTAGTGTTTAAAGCAGCGATTCCCAACCCGTGGCCCGCGGGCCAAAAGTGACCTGCCTGGCCTACAAAAATGGCCCACAGCATCTCAATGAATTAAGAAAATATATGTGAAAATTGACACTTTGGACATGATAGAATATGTGATTCTCTTCTATTACAAATTATTTTTTGGACGCTAATAAATCGCATCAAACATTCTATTTTGATTAAATTATAACGATTTTATACGCCTTTAGTTAATTAGATTTTAGCCTTGTGGCCCCTATTGTCCTTCAAATAAGAAAAAGGGGCCCTTGTGTCCTCTAACTTAGAAAAGTGGCTCGACAGTCAAAAGTTTAAAGGCACAAATCGTCGACCGATAGTGCATTAAAAAGGAATGCCTTATACCCGGTCAATATCCAAAAGATCAATCATCAATCGATCAATCAATCTGCGAATCAGTAAGCTGATCACTGTGATCAGTCAGTCAGTCGGTCAGTCAGCCAATCATTTTAATGATCAGAATTCAATTGTTCACGCGTATAAAGAACGTGAAACTTTTACGATCCAAAAGGAAACGGAAAAGAGATTTAATTTCCGCTTAGAAGTACTATACAGTGTAATCTATTTTAGAATAGAAACCTGGTACAAAGAAAAAATCGATAAAGAAGACTCTTCACTGCATCGCCTATATCTTGCGCATTGACTAGAGTGTGAATGAAAACTAATTTAACCATGGCAGTAACAAAAAGTAGGATACCGAAACCATGATATCTTTAGTGACTTCGATGGCTACCAGGTATTGTATTTGTTTTATTTGTTTGTTTGTTTGGATAGGCATTTGCTATAGCGCCCCTTCAATCTCTCTACTCAGAGGCGCTCCCGACTGCAGAGCGGACACTGCACCGGAGTTTCACGCCGAAGCGCTGAGCAATTGCGAGTGAAGGACTTGCCCAAGGTCCCTACGCGGCGTTTTGAGGTGGATTCGAACCTCGAACCTTCCGGCTTCAAGGCAACGACGCCATCACTATACCACCGCGCCTCACAGTATACATACAGTCGTATACGAATTCACCAAAACTCTACTTCCCGCCATGCCCATCCATACAGGTCCTTCATTCTGAACTGAGAGCATTGTTTTTTCACAGATCTCATCCTGATTCTTCCAATGCATCCTGCCTCCCACGCCGTTCCAACTCTAAATATCAGCCGTCTGTTGTTTAACTCCGCGCCGGATCATCACCTCTGCCTATAGACTTTCTTTTGATTGAGCGCCTGTGAATAAGCTCGTTCCCGCGACTTAGCTTTGCGACAATGCAGAAGTTCCGAGTTCACTATTACGAATACGATCGGTTGTGGTTAGAATTTGAATATTTTAATAATGATATAATAATAATAATAATAATAATAATTTTCTTTAATTAAACGCCTGCAAACGCACTGCACTTTACATGTACAAGTTATGCAGAAATCTTGATTAACATCATAGCTAACTATACTAGCAGAACAGACAGCCTGCAATACACGGCGCTAACAGCAGCCTACAAAGCATGTCCGCCCAACGGGGGCTCGAACTCGTTACTTCTCGCTCTCTACGTCAGCGTGTTATCCATTGCGCTACCGGGTCCCAATTTATTAATATAAACAAAATACTTATAGGTCATAAACAAACGTACGTGGCTCTGACATCGAATTCTCTCGGTTTATGGCGATAGTTCATTCCATGGAACTTGATCTGAATGGCCGTATGATCCGCATCCCGGCTGCTGATGTGATATCCGCACTCCATCCTCGGTGGATAGGCGCCAGGATATCCGGGCGATAATAGCGGACATTCGTCGTCAACACAGTCTTCGATTGTCACCCTCCAACTGCACATGTACGCTGCAATGTATACGCTGCAATGTATACGCTGCAATGTATGCGCTGCAAAGTATACGCCGCAATGTATACGTCGCAATGTATACGTCGCAATGTATACGCTGCAATGTAGTACGCCTATGATTGGTGTGCGCAGTGAGAGGCGCTTTATAAATTTATACATCCAATTAATTAATTAATTCATTCATTCATTAGATGTATTTATATAGCGCCTCTTCAGGGGCTACTCAGTATGTTATGTCAATACAGTATGTTATACAATATGTTTGAAATAATGGATGACAGACTGCCTGCAATACATGGCGCTAATAGCAGCCTACAAAGCATGTCCGCCCCACGGGGACTCGAACTCGCTACCTCTTGCTCTCTTCGTCATCGTGTTATCCATTACTCTACCGCCCCTCCGCCCCCCCCCCCCCCGTTTAGGGGTGCCTTGCGACAGCAATTAATCTGACGTTGTGATGACGTCACTCCCGGTTTCTAATCACCACTCTATGCACTACTTTTATGTCTTGACCTTTCCTTTGTAGCCAATTCTGTGTTTTCAATGTTTTTTCACGTCTCTATGCTTTATTAATAAGCGTCGGTATAATGATGATGACCAAGCATCACTCGATGGCGCTGAACAATTGTGAGTGAAGGACAGTTGCTCAAGGTTCCTTATGCAAGTTATGCAGTACAACCAAGTAATGAACTGATTAGTTATCCAAATATACATGCATTACAACGATTCAAAATATTAAATATACATGCATAACAGCGATAAAAATATCTATCCTCCGGTCCCCAAAAAGTGTGAAATGTGCAAAGGTGTTATCGACTGTCATTCTGCTTACTGTCCGCCACAAACTTTTTTATTTCAAGTGCGGCGAAATTAGCTTTTGAAAAAAATACAATATTCCACTTATGGATTCTGCAATCTTATGGACTCTGTAGGCCTAATCTAAATCCCATAAATCACAATGAATTAACAGTTATCGGATTTTTTACAATCATCGAAAGTTTAGATTGTTTTGCTCTCTTGAACAATCTCATTACGTGGGTTATCAGCGGTACATCCTAAACATACGACATTTACGTTATTATGCGATTCAGCCAAAAACAAGGAATGTATAGCGTCGTAAGATGCGATTTAAAGGTGTATAAGCAGAGCGACGTCTTCTGCGACGTCAGCAGCAGCAGCACTTCAACAACTGATAGATAGGGTAAATGAGGTTTCAAAGGAGTACGGTTTGGAAATAAGTATAAAAAAGACAAAAGTTATGGTAGTATCCAAAACGAAAGAAACAATTCAGATCACCTGCAATGGGGAACCTCTAGAACAGGTTGAGGCTTTCCGCTACCTGGGAGCATTGATAGATGACACTGGAGACGGAAGTCGAGAAATCAGAGCTAGATTGGGGATGGCTCGGACGGCGATGGGGTCACTGGACTGCCTGTGGAAAGATCGTTCGGTCGGGGATGCGCTGAAGAGGAGGGTTATGGAGGTGATGGTGTGGTCGGTGGCGTTGTATGGAAGTGAGGCATGGACCCTGAAGGCGGCGGATAGAAGGAGATTGACGGCATTTGAGATGATGACGTATAGAAGAATGATGCAGGTCGACTGGATGGAACACAGAACAAATGCCTCGATTTTGACGGAGCTGCGGTCGAAACAGAGACTGCTGGAGAGGGTGCAAAAAAGGAAACTGCGATACTTCGGACACCTGATGAGGGCAGACAACATATCGACACTGCTAATACAAGGACGAATTGAGGGTACCAGAGCACGGGGAAGACCAAGGAGGCGTTGGATGGACGATGTCTGTGACTGGACCGGATTACCACCTGTGAACTGTGTCAGACGGGCGCAGGACAGAGAGGAAAGGAGGAAGCTGCTGTCGTTGTCTCTGGTCTCCGACCCTCAGAAATGAGGATGGACAGCATCATCATCATCAAGCAGAGCGTCATGTACCAGCTGTTACTAATCTAAATTATTCAATTTTATATTGAAAAAGATTAAAATTAAATTGAGTATAACACAGTTATCATTATTATGCACTTATTAAGCGCCATTATCTAATAACCAAGCACCGATCGATGGCGCTAAGCAACTGTGAGTGAAGGACTTGATCAAGATCCACGCACAGTAACCGTTTCATGGGACGAGAAGGATGGAACCGCTACTCTCCGCTTTACAAGGTGCGCACTCTAAGCCACCTTGTCCCACAGTGTGGGGCACTTTAGGGACGTGACTGTGGCGCTATATAAATACTATAAGTCAACCGATTGCGTGCTTTAGGCTTACCTGTGCTCGTCAGAAGATGCATCGAATGGTCGATCTGTCGTGGATATGCAGCGGCCTCGATGTCTACGTGTGTAGTGTAAATATACATGGAAGACAGAATACAAACAGACAATTATATATATATATACACAAAATTAACACGTACAGAGAATCAGTGTATACACAACCACACATATAATATTTCACTATATATATATGTATATATATATGTGCGTGTGTATAAACAGTATATGTATAACATATTTTATATATACACACATACACACATATTTATATATAATATGCGCCTGTGTATACATTGCGAAGTTGTGTAGCATCCAAGACATGCGCACTTCACAGCGCATGGCGCATTTGCGAAATGACATTTCGTGTCACTTCGTTGGAGATCAGTTTACTGTAAACGTATCTACTAGTATCAAGTCGCCTTTTATTGATACTCTATTTGTCGAAGACGCACTTTAGATTGACAGTTGATAGATACATACATACATACATACATACATACATACATACATACATACATACATACATACATACATACATACACATGTATGCATGTATGTATGTATTTGTGCATGCATGTATGTATGTATGTATGTATGTATGTATGTTTGTATGTATGTATGTATGTATGTATGTATGTATGTATGTATGTATGTATGTATGTATGTATGTATGTATGTATGTATGTATGTATGTATGTATGTATGTATGTATGTATGTATGTATGTGTGTTTGTATGTATGTATGTATGTATGTATGTATGTGTGTATGTATGTGTGTGTATGTATGTGTGTGTATGTATGTATGTATGCATGTATGTATGTATGTATGCATGTATGTATGTTATGTATGTATGCGCACCTGCTATATAGCGCCCCTTCAAGATTCTACTCAGAGGCGCCACTATAGGCGCCGAGACCGAATCACGTCAGATTCCCTATATGTGCTTATAGAAATTGCTTGTGTATTCAACTCGTGTAAACGGCTTTATACTATAAGCCTTAATACATAACACATCGATCGCAAAATATTTAATATTTAGAGGCATAAATCTATATACAGGGTGGGCCATAAAAAGTATTCCCCTAAGAATTTTTGCCGATATCTTGGCCAAAAATACAAATTTTTCAAATCAGGTTTCACTGGCTTAAAGGTAATTCATATAGATTCACATTTCAGTGTATTATTTGAAACAGAAAAAAATTATATCGCTTTTCGTGAGCCCACCCACTGTTTTTTGACGATCCAAAAACGTAACGCAACAAAAAGTAGCAAAAACGATTCTATTAAGTCACATCCAAAATATTGATGTTATCAAATGAACTTGATATTGTTTCGCAATTTGTGTTCAATGTGTCCACCACCAGTGGTCACAATTGTTCAGAAGTTGCTCTCACTCTTTTTATAAAATTCTTGATGGCCTTGTTGATGATTGTGTTCAAGAGGAAAGTCTTCCCATATCAATACCAATACGACCATCAATTCTCTGACCACTCTTGGTTTTGCCGCAGATTATGGTTGTTTCAGCGTCGTAGCTCTCCACACTTGATAATCTATTGAGTAAAAATCCGGAAGTTAGGGGATGGGGGGTTATTGGTTCTTCTCAATGAAACCAGTACAATATTGACGTTGAGCCGATCGCCTTTCATCATCGGCAAATTTCTTAACTCTCAATCAAAATCGTAATTTCTCCGCACTCACTGTTCATCAGAGTAAGTGGTGATTATAGCTTGAGATCCAAGACCCTGCTCATGAGGTGTCTGAATACACAGAACACATTTTGTCTGTAATTTACACATTTACCATTTTCTTTGTTTAAATTTGAATTTCAATGTTTTAATAACAAAATTATTCATCTGACTGATTCCGTATTGACCAACTGCAGTTTTCATTTCCTTGATCGTTATCTTGCTAAATGACTTCGCAGTGACCTGTAGCTACGCTGGAAAATATTTCTTCTGAAAAAGGAACAATAATGGTTGTCTAGCAATATAAAGTTCATTTGATAGCAGTAATTTAAGATGTGACTTAATAAAATTGTGGTTTTTTTACTTTTTGCCGCGTTACCCTTTTGGATCATCAAAAAACAGTGGGCGGGATCACTAAAAGTGATGTAACTTTTGTTCTATTTAAAATTTCTTGGTAAAATTTGGCTATTGCGCGTAGAAATGAATTACCTTTAAGCCCGTGAAACTTGATTTGAAACATTCTTATTTTTGGCCAAGATATTGTCAAAAAACCGGATGTGTTTACTTTTTTATGGCCCACCCTGTATAGACAGCGCATGAATAATGATGAATGATGAATGATGAAGAGCGAATAATCGGGGGCGATTTATTTCGCTCAATTTGCTCCGTTTCTTCCCTATGAATGCCTCCTCGTCGTACTCCTCTTTCCCCCTCCTCCTCCAGTCATCTTCCTCCACCACCTCTACCTCCTCCTCTTCCTCCTCCTCCTCCTCTTCCTCTTCCAACCCTTCTTCTTCCTCCTCCTCCTCCTCCTCCTTTCCCCTCCTGTTCTTCTTCTTCCTCCTCCTCTTCCTCTTCCTGCTCCTCTTCCTCCACTCCTCTTCCTCATCCTCCTTCTCCTCTTCCTCCACTCCTCTTCCTCTTCCTCCTCCTCTTCCTACTCTTCTTCCTCCTCCTCCTTTCCCCTCCTGCTCCTCCTCTTCCTCCTCCTCTTCCTTCTCCTCTTCCTGCTCCTTTTCCTCCCCTCCTCCTCCTCTTCCTCCACCACAACCACCACCGCTTCCTCCTCCTCCTTATCGATCGCCAACCGGCGAAAGGTTTCCCATAAAGCCCCCGCTGGCAGATCAACACCAGCAGCTGCAGTACCCGCCGCATCACCACAGCGCATCATCCTCATCACAGCAACAAGGACGTCATCCCATTTTCCGCATCCTCTCTTATTCGAATGCATTTGCGCTCAGATGTTTTGGCTCTCTTATAGGGAATAATCTTCGAAAGAATTTTCATTATGTATACTACCCCACCAGTTACCTGTTTGAAAAAACTAAAAGTTTGTTTAATCTCTGTCTTCTAGATACATGTACTTCAGCCATTGGTCATGTTTTTTTAGTTCATTTCAGTTACATTCTATGCAGGGCTGTTTTTAAGGAATTTTTCGAACTGCACAGCCCATTCTTTCCCTTCCCATCCTCCATGGCAAATTACTTTCAATCGGAGAACAATGACCTTTGTGCTAGTTTTGACTGTACAGAAGTGCTTCTACAACAGCACAAATCCATTTAGAACTGCACATTTTGTGTACAACTGCACGTTAAAAAAGTCCTGACTCTATGTTCGTTTCATGCAGTATAGGGCTTATATTTCTCTTTGCACTGTTAATACCCCAAAGTGTTATCCAGAAAGAAAGAGTCAATCCAGTCTATTTGGGTCCATACTATGACCCTTTTGTATTGATCATTCGACTTGTGCATCAATCATTTGAAAGTCATTGCGTTGTTTCTACTGATTACTGTTATTTTGTCTTTGATTGAAGCTCTGTCAACAAACGGCAACTGTACCACACTTATCAGTGAGTGTCGATCAAGTTTACGAGTCGGTCCCTGAAAAGGAGTCGCACGCACGCACGTATAACCGCGAACACAAGCAAGCATACATTCGCGTTCGTTGGATGTCCAATGTCATGCTATGTCTATTTTGTGAGATATGCTTCATATATACAGAATTATATCACTCATGATATTCTGGATGATAATATCAATTGCACTTTTAACATAGGTCTATAGTTGAATATCTCACCTCTTTAGCTATCGATTTTTAAGCAAGGTCGTAGCCAGCCCTTAGAAAGAGGATCCACATGGCTATGAAAACATTGAAATGACCAGGAGTCTAGACTGTAAAGACCTGAATTTTGAATTTTGCAAGATGTGATCTTTGTTCAAGAAACCATCTTAAAAGAAAAAAATAAAACATCTACATTTTATAATTATGATGTTATACCAAAGGATGTTAATGGAACTTAAGGCCTACAATTATAATATGCCAAAACAGACATTTGCCCACGGAAACGGCCTCTGTTGTCATAAGCAGTCGTTAAACCAGTGGCGTAGGCAAGGGGGGTTTCGGGGTCAACCCCCCCATCGGCTCCGGAAAAAAGGTTTTTTAAGGTTATTTTTCCATTTAAGTAAGAAAAATAGCAAAAAACAGGGTTTTCGGCCATAAACCCCCCCCCCCCCATGAAAAATTCCTGGCTACGCCACTGCGTTAAACAATGGATTCCTCGCGGATACAATGGGTGGTATGTCCATTTATATTAGAAAATAATTAATAATTTAACTCTATTGGATACGGATAAAAATAATTTATTGAAATCCAAGGTATAAAATTTAAAACTGAGAATGGTCATCTTGAAATTTAATATTTCGCCAAAAATAACCAAAATAAAACAAAATCCTAAATGATGAATATCCCCACATCTAAGAGAGCTTTAGTGATTGGAGAAACACGTATCAATGTTCGCAATAATTATAGCAGAGTAGACTATATTATGTACAACTGTATATGAAAGAGGATAAGAATGTTTCGGATGGATATGGCGGAAGAGGACTGCCTGAGGATGGGATTAACCGTGGGAGAGGCGGCGCCGAGAGCAAGGGAGAGGGAGTCTGAGCCTCTCTGAGGGACGCCTCGAGGCTGTCCATAGAGGAGCGACTGATGCAGGCGGAAGCTTCGCCGGGGCCATGAGTCAAGTAGCCTAAGTGAAATTCTTGACGACATTCTTATTGAAAACAATTGACGCTGCTACATACAGCACAACCGATGCACACGTATGCCACCTGTGATTTTAAAAAATCTCGCAATTATAAATCTTCCAATAGAAACTAGAGTATTAGCATTCATTTGCAAACATAGTGTTATAGTAGCGATAACATTGGTTCCGATCACTTTGTAGCTAATGTGGTTTATCAATGAAGAGGAATCGGTAGATGAACCCAAAAGTAGTCTGCATACATTATAGGCCTATGTGGAGTTTTAAAAATGCCTGTGGGAAAAGATATAGCCTATAAGGCAATAATCAGAAATATATCACTTATGATATTCTGGATGATAATATTAATTACACTTTTAACATAGTTCTACAGTTGAATATCTCACCTCTTTAGCCATCGATCTTTAAACAGGGTTGTAGCCAGCCCTTAGAAAGAGGGGTCACATGGCTGTGAAAACATTGAATTGACCAGAGTCTATAGGACTCTCTCTATGTCACTGTAAAACCTTTAGAAGATCCCCCAACCCAATACTCGATTGAGAGCTCAACGGATTTGAACAAAACAATTGCACGGGTTGTATTTTTCGCATCACATCAAACTAACCTGTGGCAATGCCACTGACTTTAATAAAATCCTCTATTTTAAGATTTGACACAATAATTATACTAAACTAATATTGATACACCCTGCTTAGTTAAACACCTTTAAATCGAGCGTGCCCAACGCAATAAATCACTTATTTTCTTCGTCACCAAATTGAATACCGTTACCCCTTCCATTACTAGAATGAAACCTCAAAGCAAAACATTAATGCACCCTGCATAGTTAAATGGGTCTAGGACATTACCCCAAGCACATTATTACCCTGCCAGTACCCCCTGTCATTATACCCGGCCATTACCCCGCCATTACCCCCGTCTGTTTACAATTAGGTTCAGTGTATACGTATGTATGCATGCATGCGTGCATAGTGCATACATACAAGTACATACATGCATGCATGCATGCGTGCATACATACAAGTACATACATACATACAAGTACATACATACATACATACATACATACATACATACATACATACATACATACATACATACATACATACATACATGCATGCATGCATGCATACATACATACATACATACATACATACATACATACATACATGCATACATACATACATACATACATACATACATACATACATACATACATACATACATACATACATACATACATACATACATACATACATACATACATACATACATACACTGAATCGAACTGTAAACAGACAGGAGTAATGGCGGGGAGTAATGAGCCGGGGAATGTCCTGTGCTGAGTTAAACACCTTTAAATTGAGTGTGTCCTACGCAATAAACTCCTTGTTTTTCTCTCAGTCACCGAATTACTTCAACATAAAGTTTTATGAGTTTCGATGTGTGACGAGTGACCAGTTTGCTGAAGCCTGTCATCAACTACATGATACTGTTTCTGCATATACGGACATTGCAGACAAAGTCCCACTATAACAATTGTTAATTGCCATCGATTGATGCTCGGAAAAGACAAAATGAAGATGATGATAATGACGATGGCCATTATGAAGATAGAGAAGCTGACAAAGATGTGATAATTAAGCTAGTAAGTAAGAATGTTGGAGATTACAACACTCGTAAAAGCACCGTGGGACATAGGCGGAGACTTGGTTCAGAAGTTGGGGGAAACGAACGACTCGAACGAGCGGCCGGAGGGACGATCGCCGAGGCGTGACATTTTGGGCGGACAGTTGGGTCGCCGACGTAATTTTTCATGAATTTCATCGATTAAATTTTCTGACGCACTTTTTTAGTCATTTGGTCGAAATCTCACGACTCACCTTTTCTTTTAGGGCTTCCCTTTCATTTGGCCAGAATTTAGCGATGTGTCTTATAACGGTGTAGACATAATTTGCGATGATATATTCTATGAAAGGTGGATTGAAACGATTGAAATAATTATAAGCTGATGAAGACAACGACGTACTAGTAGCGATGCCGTTGTTTCTTATGCTGTTGCAGCTGATGATGATGACGACGACGATGACGATGACGATGACGACGATGATGATGATGATGATGATTATGACGACGATGATGATGACGACAACGACGATGACGATGACAATGACGACGACGATGATGATGATGATGATGGTGATGATGGTGATGGTGATGATGACGACGACGACGATGACGATGACGACGACCATGATGAAGACGATGAAGATCGGCAACCGACCGATGTTGACGTATTTGAAGACAGCGACGACGTAGGCGGATATGACGTCAGACTGGCTGTGCAGTTCGACGACGGCCACGTGACCGGATGTGAAGATGGTTGCGTTCATCTGATCGTACTCGCCACAGAAGGTGAACGGTGGATATCTGTGGCTGCCAGGCTCAGCTGATCCATCGAAGATTCGAAGAAATCCATCACGACAACTAAATGAATGAGCAAGTAGTAGATAGACTGCCGGTTTAAGCCTCAATTGCACTCAATGACCCCATTAGTCATCAGGTCAATGAACAAAGGATCAAAGTATCCCCACAATAGAGACTCTATCAAAAATCTAATTCAATAATCTAATAAATTAATCGGAAACAATAATCTAATACAATAATCTAACACATGCATACATACCTAATAAATACTTGCATGCATACATGCATATATACATCTAAGCGTACATTATATACATAAATACATGCATACATGCATACATACATACATACATACATAAATACATACATACATACATACATACATGCATGCATGCATACATGCATACATACATGCATACATACATGCATACATACATGCATGCATGCATACATGCATACATACATCGCATCACATCATATCGCATCGCATTGCATTACTTACGCATATGATGTATACAGCTTTGAAGTGCGATGGAAATATTACATGTAGTTCTGAATAGATTTTTGATTGAGATGCAGTTGGTCGGTGAGAGAGAGAGAGAGAGAGAGAGAGAGAGAGAGAGAGAGAGAGAGAGAGAGAGAGAGAGAGAGAGAGAGAGATAGATAGATAGATAGAGAGAGAGAGAGAGAGAGAGAGAGAGAGAGAGAGAGAGAGAGAGAGAGAGAGAGAGAGAGAGAGAGCGAGCGAGAGAGAGCGAGAGAGACAGACAGACAGACAGACAGACAGACAGACTGACAGACAGAGAGAGAGAGCGAGAGAGAGAAAGAGATTAGAAAACCAGACGCTGCTCTTCCTCATTCACTTCCTCTTCCTTTTTTCCTCATTTTCTTCGTACTCGTCCTTGTCCTCTTCCTCTTTTCCCCTGATCCTCAGCCTTCTCTCTCTCTTTCTCTTCCTCCTCTTCCTCCGTCTCCTCCTTCCTTCCTTTTCCTCTTACTCTTCATCTCCATCTTCCTTTTTCTCCTCCTCTTCCTCCTTCTCCTCCTCCTCCTCTTCCTCTGCCCCTTCCATCCGTTTTCTATCCATCGAATTAAATTAGATGTCGGCCAGAAGCCAGAAAAACAAATCTGATTGAGCTGAAAACGGTCACTATACGAGAAGCGGCATCATCATCAGAGGAAGCAGTATTAGTTGTATCACTATATATATATATATATATATATATATATATATATGCAGTTGTGGCTGTTGTAGCAACAGTGACAGTAATAGTAGCAGGCATGCAGTAGTATATGTCGCAGAGGTATAGTAGTTATCGTTATTGCTACGGTAATAGTAGCAGTGGTGGTGATCGTGGTGGTGTGATGGTGGTGTGGTGATGGTTGTGGTGGTATAGTAGTGTTAGTAGGCCTAATAGTATTGGCGGTGGTAGTGAACGGTACTGGTTGTATTAGCAGTAGCAACTGTGGTAGTATTGTTTGCAGCATTTGTAGTAGCAACGGTAATTGTGGTGTTAATAACGGTGGTGCATTGTGGTGGTCGTAATGGTGTTAGTAGAAGCAGCATCGGCAACGACAACAGAAATAGTAGCGGCATCTGCATCAGTATTATTATTATTATATTATAGCAGCAGCAGAATAGTAGCAGTATATAGCAGGAGATCTGTCAGAAGCCCTTTCTGGAAATGGAGTGGAAAGGTGGGAGGGGAACTGTGGGATGACATGGAAAGCGAGAGAGAGATGAGAGACTTCGTGGAAGTGGACCAATTCCCGCGTCCCTGTCTGTCTCCGGGGAACAATGAATAAAACTTCACATGAACGGATGAAAAGATGAAGACCTGGCGAGACGACCCGAACGGAAAGGACCGGACAGGACCGGAAAGGACCGGACAGGACCGGACGGAACCGGAAAGGACCGGACGGGACCGGACGGGACCGGAAGGACAGCATGCAAAATAAAGAACGATCGATCGACCAAGGACCCGGCATGTATCTAACCCTATAAACAATGTATCTGTATAGAGGCCAAAAAAGGATTTGCCTGGACCTAAACAAAGGATTTGGATCAGCCTATGAAGAGGCAAGGTTTGTATGGCGCTGTATTGAATGGACATAAACTTAACATTTACATGAGCGAAAAACAAAAAGAATGTATCGAATTTTTTTAAATAAGGGATTTGTACCGTGTATCTCACTCATGACAAATGTTTTTGCGGTTTATCATCAGGGATGCCACTCATAGCGTTTTACATCTAGATCGAGGGTTTTCCTGTCTTGTCTAGGTTTCCAGGTTTTTTGGTCAGGATCTAGCTAAATCCAGAGTGGCATCCCTGTTTACCAAGCATACGAACCGAAGATAATTTGTATTTACAGATAGGCGAACATTGCCCACAGAAATGCATCATATTAGGCCTGTAAATCCAATGCCCGGTTCTAAAATTGACGCTATAATTATATGCGACACTTGTGTTTAAGGAAGCCTACCGGATACTTAATTAGGACATACTTGCACGCGTTTCCATACTTACAGGTTCGTCTTTATCAGTATACCTTACTGTTAACTGTGTAGTAAACCGGGTTAATAATCCATTTTATGCCTTTGTCAGAAAACACAAGCAATATCACGAACCCAGGTTATCTATTTAGGCCGTATACGCAAATGGATACCATTAGGGAGCTGAAACGAGCGATGTATTAGCAAACAAAGCTGCTGACGCAAGAAGACTTGCAACCGATGCATGCAAATGAAAAGCCTTCGTGCATGTATTACGCTTCTTATGGCTTCGAATTATCGGCTGCGGCTCATGTATTTATGCATTAGTTAAGCCTTGATGGCCAGACGTGCCAATACTAGGCTATTGGCATCCCAACTCAGTACAGGCCTAGTCCCGACCACCCCACCCCCCGACACGTTCAAGATTCTCTACCTATACTGACGGTTCGTAATAATAGTGAAGGGTTTTATCGCACATCGCGCATAGATCTGCAGTCCAATTGACCATTAAATCTGCCCTTATAATTATTGGTAATCCTTTATAATGCAATTGTACTTGATAATGTCTTCATTTTAAAGTTCAGGGCCCGTATGCATGAGGCAGGGCATAGGTTAATCCAGAAAGTGCGCATTTTCAGACTATGGATGGCAGAGAGCAACTTTGAGTGAAGGACTTGTTAATGGTCCCTTCCCTATATGTAGCTTTCTATTCCTAGTGGATGCCTGAACCTGTAAACTTAGCCTAATACATGTAGGCTACTAACTCTCCTTATCGTCAGAGTCGGCGACAAATTCTTTGAGCCACAGTTGCAGGCGCATAAACTATGATAAGGTCTTATGATTAGAGTGAATTATTTAAAAACATTGCGCGCTAGAATTTTATTCAGTGACTTTGTTTATTAAATGAAAATAAACCTGGTCAATTTCTGGGGGTAAAACTAGTTGGGCCTATATTAAGAAATGCATAAATCATAATTTTTGCTTAGCTGCTCATCCGCCTGGCACTTAAATTTCTAAAAGTCGCCGGGTGTCCTAGGAAATTGCCTCTGCCCCTCTCATTGGGCTTGCTCATTGTAGGCCGACTGTATAGTCTGTCCATTCGGTTATATAATGTAGGCCTAATCGAAAAAATTAATGAAAAACAGTCTTTTTAAACGCTGTTCTATCCCGCCTTCTCAATCGCATGTAACACTTATATAATATTTCTTATCAGGAAAACGCCCCATTCATTAACGGAAATCGAGCTGCATCGGATTTTCCGCAGGCTCAGTTATCAGCAATCCCACATCTGCGACATTCGCGACCAACATTTCGCCTCCGCGGTAATCAATACGGACAGCAGCTCTTTGCCGTTGATAGACCGATAGATTTTTGCCCCTCTCCAACTTCCTTCTCCGCCAACTTTTCCCCCTGCTCCAGTCTTTTCGCATCGTTTACCATCGCACCATCCATCAGACCCGTCGCCATTTGCAACTGGAGACGCCAGCCATATACAGCGCAGCGCGCACGACCGGTTGCGCATAGAAGCCTAATCGTAGAAGCGCAAGGCGACAGATTGGCGAAACATATAGCGCTACATTCCGCTCGCTCTATCAGACCGCGTTACCGTCGGACTCCGCCGTGCACTCGGAGACCCGCAGCAGCGCTCGTGTTAGCTTACTGCCGCTGAAACTAATGTGGCATGAGCGATATTTGAAATGGGACGAATCCCCGGTCGAATAGGTGATACATCGAAATGGCTGGCCATAAACGTGACTGGTTTCATTAACGTCTAAGTCAGTCAGGCGCAGGCTAGAACCATATGCGTTGATGCCGACAGATCGTTCCCTCTCTCCGTCCGGTTGCGGTTGGAAGTTGGCGTGCGTTGGGAGGAGACGAGGCGGGCTTATAAACGATCTAATCAAAGTTGTCCGAAAGGGGCAACATAAAGAGAACAAAGAGCCATAATTATTGTAAACAACGATACTAAGACGAACGCCTAGTCCAAGATAAGCTTTCCGAAGTAACGGCGCTGCTCTTAGCAACGCATGTAGTTGATTTCCTAAGTAGAATGAGCTATGGGTCTGATTTGACTTCGAAGTGAAATCTCTAGCTAGACCTCTTTAGCTCCTTTGTTTGTAAAACAGCGAACGACAAGGCAGCGGTCGTGTGTTCATTCATTCATTCATTCACTCATTGATTGATTGATTGATTGATTCATTTATTTATTTATTCATTCATTCATATAATCATTCATTCATTTAATCAGTCGTTCATTCATCTAATCATTCATTCATTTATTCATTCAGTCATTCATTCGTTCGTTCATGCATTCAATCTTCATTCATTAATTCATTCATTCGATCGTTCGTTCGTTCATTAATTGAATAACGAGTTAATGAATTAATGGACGAACGACGAAATTAATAAATTAATTAATTTGTTAATCAATGAATTGATAAATTAATTAAATTCGTCGTTCTTTCATTAATTCATCAACTCATTCATTAATTCACTCATTCACTTGTTCGCTTGTTCGTTAATTCGTTCTTTCATTCAATCATTCACAGCATGTTTATAACTAACACATTGTGCTGCGTAATATCTACTCGTTGGCGCTCAATAAGAACTGATTAGTTTCTTGATTGCATGGCTCCGTACGTCCGTCCATCCGTCCGTCCGTCCATCCGTCCGTCCGTCCGTCCGTCCGTCTGTCCGTCGAATGACAATAAACAACTAATTAATGAACATGAAAAATAACAATTATCTCACAAATCCTGCGACCATTAATGATCTTCTGCTCAATTCTTTCACTCAGGACAAAGAGCACTCCCATTCCCATTCCATAAATTCTTTCCGATTCTTCTTTTCTCCTTGCCTCCCTCACCGTTTCAACGCTGAATGAAATCTGCCTTAGCCGTCCGATTGTCTTCCTGTTTGACCTCTGTGGATCCTGGCCTTGAAACGATTCTAAACTTACCTGTCTACCGTTTTTGTTTTGACTGAGCGTTTGTGAATACAGGATTTACCACTGTAGGCCTATGTGTAATTCTTGGGATTGCGAGAACGTTTACGACGAGCATCGGAAAGAAAAATTGGAATTAATGATATGCAACTGGAGATGGAGAGGAACTTGAGGAAGAGGAGGAAAAAGAGAAAGAGGAGAAGGAAGACGAGGAGGAGGAAGAAGAGGAAGAGGAGGAAGAGGAGAAGGAAGAAGAGGCAGAAAAGGAAGAGGAGGAAGAGGAGAAGGAAGAAGAGGCAGAAAAGGAAGAGGAGGAAGAGGAGAAGGAAGAAGAGGTATAGGAGCAAGAGGAGAAGGAGGAAGAAGAGGAAGAGGAGAAGGAAGAAGAGGAGGACGAGCAAGAGGAGGAAGTGAAAGAAGAGAA
>OX457051.1:35231707-35410942 GCA_949752735.1 Lumbricus terrestris
TTTTTTTATCAGAAAGACAAGCATCATATATATATATGCAATCATATATATAATCATATATATATAATCAAATATATATAATCATATATATAAATATAGTATATTCTGAATGTTAGAAGGCCTAGAAAGATTACAAGTCTGCAGTGTGAGTCATTCAATTCAAGTTGCTTTTCTAATTATACCAGTATAGTATGAGTATAAGTATACGGTAAGATATTATATAAGATATATATATAATTAATAATTAATGACGATTACGATTACGATATATATATATATATATATATATATATATATATATATATATATAGTAAAGACTTCAATAAGGATTATAAAGCTGTATATATAGGCTGTATATTGGTATAGGAGAATATTGTCCCTAAAAATAAAGGAATTAATCGTGATCGAGGGTCGAGATATGGAGGCAAATATACACGATGTAAATACACGCAGGATGCGATGAAGAAAAAAAAGCGATGATGATGTTTGATGAAGTAAATTAACATGATGATGAGGATGATGATGTTGTTGTTGTTTAAGAAGATGTCGACGTCACGAGGAAGCAAATAAAAATGTTCATAGTGATGATGATGACGATGATGATGATGATGATGATGCATATGATGATGATGACGACGACGACGTCGACTTTGACAACGACGACGATGTTGATGATGATGATGATTATGATGGCGATGACGATGACAATAACGATGATGACGATTACGATGACGATGACGATTACGATGACGATTACGATGACGATTACGATGATGACCTGGGCAGAGAGTTGGCTCCGAAAAAAAGGTTTTTTTAAGGTCATTTTTCCATTTAAGTAAGAAAAAATAGCACTGTGGTGGTGGTGGTGGTGGTGTTGGTGGTGGTGGTGGTGTTGGTGGTGTTGGTGTTGTCGGAGCCAACTCTCTGCCCAGGTCATCATCGTAATCGTCATCGTAATCGTCATCGTAATTACGATGATGACGATTACGATGACGATGACAATGACGATGATGACGATTACGATGACGATGACGATGACTATGAGGACAATAACGATGACGATGACAATAACGATGATGACGATTACGATGACGATGACGATGATGACGATGACGATGATGACGATTACGATGACGATGACAATGACGATGATGACGATTACGATGACGATGACTATGATGACAATTACGATGACGATGACAATGACGATGATGACGATTACGATGACGATGACGATGACTATGATGACAATTACGATGACGATGATGGCGATTACGATGGCGATGACGATGATGACGACTTTGGCAACGACAACGATGTTGATGATGATGATTATGATGATGTTGATGGCGATGGCGATGATGACGATGGCGATGATGACGATGGCGATGACTGTTAGGGAAGAAAAAAGAAGAAGAAAATGATGAGAATAATGATAGCGTGATCAAAGAAGTAAAGAACGCACAATAAGTTACAAACTTACAACAGATAAATGTAAAGTTTAACGATGCAGTGAATGAGCAAATGAATGAAAGATTCAAAGAACGAAGAATGGAAGATTTAATGATTGCGGATTAAAACAAATTTTTCTGCAGACATTTCCTTGAAATTTAAAGGAATCCTTTCTAATTTTAAGGCAATTCCTTCAAAATATAATCAGAAGAAAAGTACGTAAATCATACAGTGAGCAATCAACGACGAGTAAGAATTATTATTATAATTATGCAAGTAGGTTACAGACTTACTATAAGTAGGTCAACGCTATAAGAAAATTGAAAATTTGTATTGATTAGAAAAACGACAAAAAGTAAAGAGACAAACTGAACGCAAACAGATTATAGTTTGGAAATTAGTCAGCGATTTGATTAATTAATTAACTAACTAGTTATTTGGAAGTGGCGTGTGTACCTTTGTTGGGGAGTGGACCACTGAGATAGGTCGCTGAAGTCCCGGGTTCAAAACC
This sequence comes from Lumbricus terrestris, assembly GCA_949752735.1. Taxonomy (NCBI): domain Eukaryota; kingdom Metazoa; phylum Annelida; class Clitellata; order Crassiclitellata; family Lumbricidae; genus Lumbricus; species Lumbricus terrestris. The sequence continues at coordinate 35,233,671 of OX457051.1, forward strand.
CACAAAGATGATGAGGAGAAGAGTGAGGCAACGAGCGAAGGATATGAAGCTGCGGGAGGGTCGGTCTGCAGCGAGACAACAGAACTGCTGCTCCTGTTGTATCTGTTGTCCATGTTGTTTCTGTTGATCCTGCTGTATCTGTTGCCCATGTTGTATCTGTTGCCTATGTTGTATCTGTTGTTCCAGTCGTATCTGTCGCATATGTTGTCCATGCCGTCCATTTTCTCCCTGTTCTGTCTGTTGTCTTTGTTGCATATGCTGCATATGTTGCGCCTGCTGTATCTGTTGTCTAAGTTGCCTCTGTTGTAAGTGTTGTGTTCTTTGTTGTATATTCTGCCTCTGTCCTTCGCGTTGACTCTGTTCCATATGTCGTCTCTGTCGATTCCGTTGTCCCAGTTGCCTCAATTGGGACAACCGGAACAACACCGACAACACCGACTGTTGTCTCCGTTGCTTCCGTTGTCCTTCGATCGTATCGCCTGAAGACATCAGACAACACGGGACAACGTTGTCAACGATACAACAAGAACAACGGGACTCAACTCCTCTCCAACGCATCCTCTCGTCAGCCGCTGAATCCGCATCCAGCATCCTCATCTCTACAATCCGCATCTCATCCACATCAGGGAATTGCTTCCATCGCATCGCACCATCATCAGCAGCCTCAGCAGCACCGATGTCGTCGTCGTCGCCAACGCTGCTGGTGCTGCTGCTGCTGCTGCTGGCACATCGGCTGCAGCAACAGAGGACGATGTTTCCATCCATCCATCCATCAGTTGCGGCGGCTGCAGGAGAAGTGGATATATATAATTATAGGAAGAAGATTTCATTTCTACGACTCCGTTGTTGCTGTTGCCAGTGGCGGCGCTAGGGGGGGGGGGGCTAAGCCACTCCTACAAGAGGTTCAGCCCCCCCTAAAAACGGGCCATCCGATTTTTTTTACATTGAAATATCCAAGATTTTCGGTCAATGACTAAAAAAAAAAAGGTCGTCAGAAATTTCGGCGGCGGAAATGGAAAATTTTCGCCGCGGGGCTCAGACCCCCCGAAACTGAAATCTTGGCGCCGCCACTGGCTGTTGCTGTTGCTGCTAATGTTGTTGCTGCTGTTGCTGTTGTTGTCAATAAAAAACGACGGAAATGTCGCCGAACTCTCGACCCATCGACCAACGACCAATTCTTTTAATATAAATATATATATCTAATTATATATATATATACAGTTATACATATAAAATAATGTATACAATTATACATGTGTATATTTTCAAGTTCGTTTAGTGTAAATACAAGTTTATTTATACACATGTGTACATGTATATTATATATGTGTGTATATCTGAAGTTGTAGTGGTCTGATTATATAAATATAAGTTGTGTGTGCAATAGGTATTTATATTATATCTATTTATATATATATTCAATGTTATACATGTATATATGTACAAATATGGATATATGTGCATGATAATCATATGTTTGTATGTATGTATATACATACATGTATTATCTGTGTATGCATCGAAAGAGTAACCATACATGTAAGTGAATTGTATAATGTATACATCATTGAGTAAAATACATCGTATACATGACTGAATATATAGTACACACATTATATTGACTATTATATTTTTATGCACACGTATACATTCGTGTATACAAGCCAAAATAGAATAGTCCTACAGATGACATACTATATTATATGGTATATATACATATTATACATATTATATACATCGTATATATATATATATACATATTATACATATTATATACATCGTATATATATATATACATATTATACATATTATATACATCGTATATATATATATACATATCATACATATTATATACATTATACATATAGTATGTATATATTTATACATGAATACATACATATAGTGCGATGGCAATCGTTTGAGTGTATTAGGTTACGATGGCGACCCGAACCGTTGCTAGGCAACAGGCACTGAATCAAATGAACCCAATAGGTAGAGGGCTAATTGTATACGTCAGTAGCAAGAGTGAGGCAGAGGCATCCATACAGACGGACACACAGACATCCATGCCCACATACACACAGGCACACAGGCACACATACCAACAGACAGACACAGACAGACAAACACACAGACAGACACACACAGACACACAGACAGGCACACAGACAGGCACACACACACAGACACACAGACAGATATACACAGACAGACACAGACAGACACACAGACAGACACACAGACAGACACACAGACAGACACACAGACAGACGTATATATATATATATATATATAATATAGACAAGTTTTGAGGGGCCCGTACACTGCAGACCGGATTAACAAGGAGGAATACGACGGTCATGCAGAAGTCAAGTGGAAGGAGGGACAGAGAGGGACAAGCGGCGATATGCGAGGATACAACGACACTGCTGAGCAGACGAACAAATAGACGGCGGGAAAAGAATGACAGACAGATATAGATAATTATACAGACAGACAGACAGTGTCACCGACCATCAAAATCTAGGGTTTTAAATCTAGTTTTAATAGGGAACTTTATGCTCAGAGGCCTTTGGGTGATCAATATTAGAATGAGCTAGGACCTAAAACAAATGTAGCTGAGATTCGTTTAAAGATTATATTATAATAAAACAATATCAAACAGTAAAATACAATCAATAATCCTATCTACTTATTTGTGGCGTATTATCTAAAATATATTATAGCTTGTTTCTTAACTTCCACGATGGACTTTTCCAGCGTAGATGTAGAAGTTCTTCAGTTCGTATGGATTGGAATGATGGTTCGAAGATGAAGGAAGGTCACCTTCTTCTTGTTTGCCGTCGTTCCCGATTCTCTTCTGTAGCTGCGTAGACGGAGAATGCTGTAGTTGGACACAGCACTCTGTAGTTTCTTCCGCCTCGTTGATTCTTCACAAGCAACGGTAGCTTCTCGTCGCTTGCACGTCCTTTCGGTCTCGTCTTGTGGTCGTTTCGCCCCTTTCTTCTGCCGTCGAACTCCAATCGCAATTGCAGTTCCGAATCGACCTTCTCCCGATGTCGAATCGCAGTTCACTCGCAAGTGTCACATCAAACTTCGCAAAGTTTCGTTCGACACGCCCTGGTATCTCTGTTCCCAAGGACTTATAGTCTCACCAGTGGGACAGGCCGACAGCGTGTCGCCTTCCACACCCAATTCACCGTCAGATCTTCTGAATTACCGACGAGAACGCCACGTTTGACTAATGGCCGTTCTCGCTCAGAAATCTACGTCTTCTTCCTTCGCCATCTTTTCGCTGTCTGAGTTTATCGTCTGCCGTTGTTGCCGTCTGCTCAAGTTTGACGCTGCTTTCCGCCCTCCGTTGTATTTCAATAATTGATGTAGCGCGTATTCAAGAATTGTTATAGCGCTATTATTATTATCTAACTTAATGCCACAAGTAATATTAATTATAATCTACAATACGCCACATATTGTCTAGCTTAATTCTTACCTATTTAATACTTATACAATGCATCATTTAATAGGTTTGTTTGATAAGAAGCATTCTACCGCTACAAATGCCCCTCCTTCAAAAGACTGTTTACAGGCTTTAACAAACTCACCTACTTAACAAACTAACCTAGTAAACTAATTCACTTACTATACACGACATGACAATTAATACACTTTACTCACTGGCTTACACTTCTTCATTTACTTTATCTCAACTTATACTACACAATCCCTCTACTTAAATAGTCGGACATAACATTTTCGGACCCTTTAATATATCTAATGTTAAAGGAATAGTTTTGGAGTGCCAAACTCCATCTCATCACCCTTGCATTTTTCATTCGACCCTCTTTCATATATTGCAATCCGCAATGGTCTGTCTCAATTGTAAATGTCTTTCCACAAAGATATCGGTCGAACCTGCTTATACCCCACATGATTGCTAAGCACTCTCTCTCTTCCACAGAATATCTTCTCTCTCGCTCTAACAGCTTCCTGCTCGCATACGCTATGGGATGATTCGTCCCCTCGTACTGCTGCATTATCACACATCCGATTCCACTCCCACTTGCATCAGTTTGTAGGATGAAATCCTTCTCTAAATTTGGAAGTTTCAGAATTGGTTCTTTCGCCAATTCGTTCTTCAACTTTGTAAAACTATCTTCCAGCTCTTCATTCCATTCTACCATTCCAGGTGCTATCTTCTTCGTTAAGTCACTTAACGGTGCCATGATTTCCGCACAGTGTGGTATGAATTTCCGATAATAGTTTATCGCTCCAAGAAAACTCCTGACTTGTTTCTTTGTCTTTGGACGTGGCATGTCTACTATTTTATCCACTGATTTCTCCTTTGGACTTATGTCATCCTTGTTCAACGTATGTCCCAAAATGTCAATCTTTCCATATCCTATTGAACACTTCTTCGGCTTCAATGTCAAATTCGCTTGTCTCACTCTTTCGAAAAATATCTCCAATGTCTTCAAATGTTCTCTCCATCCTTTATTATGCGCTAGAATGTCGTCGACATAACTTTCAAGATTTTCTGTTCCTTGAAGAATCTTCCTGATTAAACGGTTGTAACTTGACGCACTATTGATCAATCCAAAAGGCATCACATTGAACTTGTATATCCCATTGGCACATACAAATGTAGTGTAGTCTTTCGATTCTGGACTCATAGGGATCTGCCAATAACCCTTGCAGAAATCGAACTTGCTGTAGATTCTACTACCACTCAACTTATTAAAAATATCCTCATTTGTCATCATAGGCTCAGGATCAAATATTGTAAGTTTGTTTAGCTGTTTATAATTGCAACACAGCCTATTACTTCCGTCTGATTTCTTGACAACCACCAGCGGTGCTGCATAAGCTGCCTCTGATCTTTCTATCACCTTATTGTCCAACATCGTCTGGATCTCCTTATCTATTTCTTTTTGCAAATGGTATGGTGTTGGATACGCTCTTTGTCTTACTGGTTCTTCACTCGTCAAATGTATTTCATGCTTTACTAAGTCTGTTCTCCCAGGCTTGTCTGTGAATATGTCTTCATATTTCTTCAGTAGTTTCCTCATTTCTCCTTTTTGTTCTTCATCCAAATCAGGATTTATATCCACATCTTCATAGGTCTCTGTTTGTTCACTTACATATAAATCCAATATTTCTTCTTCTTCATCTTCTCCCACTTTTCCGTCATATACTACTGCTGAAATGTACGCTACGGTCTCGGCATCTTCTCTTTCGTGGTATTTCTTCAATATATTAATGTGATATGTCTTTATCTTTCCTTTCTCGATTTCAACTCTGTAATCATAGTCTCCAATCTTCTCTCTCACAACATATGGCCCTTGCCACTTTACTAACATCTTGTTCTTACAACTAGGCAATAGTAACAACACCTTATCACCTATTTCCAACTTCCTGTATCTCGCTTTCCTGTCATAATACTTCTTGTTTTTAGCGTTCGCTTTGTGTATCGCCTTCTGCGCCATATCACAAGTCTCCTCAATCCTTTCTCTCAAATCCTGCATATACGTATACACGTCCTTCACTTCTTCTTCCACTGTCTCATTGGTCCATAACTCCTTCAGGATCTGCATTGGTCCTCTACACGATCTACCAAATATTAGTTCGAATGGTGTGAAACCGTGACTCTCATGTACTGTGTCTCTCAACGCAAACAGTAATGGAGCTATATAACGATCCCATTCTTTCGCTTGTTCACCAATCAACTTCCTCAACGTCGCTTTGATGGTTCCATTAAGCCGTTCTACACATCCATTGCCCATTGCATGATATGGACTCGTCATGGTGTGTTTTATCAATAGCATCTTATTTACTTCAGCCATGAGTTCAGAAGTGAACTGGCTTCCACGATCAGTATGGATCTTCTGAGGCACTCCCATACGACAATAAAATCCGAACAAAGCTTCTGCAACTTCCTCAGTACTAATTCCTTTCAATGGAATAGCTTCCGGATACCTTGTACTCAAATCTATGATGGTCAATATGTATCGATAGCCCCTTGCAGACATAGGGTTAACTTCTCCGATTATGTCTATGCATATGTGTTTGAATGGTACATCTAATACAGGTAGATGACCCATAGGCGCCTTGTGGTTCACCTTCTTGTCAACTGATTTTTGACAAATATCACAACTCAACACATATCTCCGTATATCTTGTCCTATTCCAGGCCAATAGAATTCATTTAGAATCTTATCATGTGTTTTCCTCATTCCTAAATGAGCCGATAACAATGAATTGTGTGCCACTGCTAACACTTTATCCCTCAATGGTTTAGGTACCATTAGTTGCCATTTCACCTCATCCTTCTGTACTTCTTTGTATCTTTTATACAACAATCCCTTCTTTTTCACATATGGTTTATCTTCTATGTTGTCTTCGTTACCATCCCATTCAATTGCTCTTTCCATTTGTTTCGACATAGTTTCATCTTGACTCTGCAACTCCTGTATCTCTTTTACTGGCACATTCAAGTTCGGCATCTCCGCAACTTTCAATGGTTTGTATTTTGCTACCTTTTTAGCTTCTGCTCTAGTCTCCACAACTGCTACTGTCATTAATTTTTCATCTTGATTCCTCATCACATCGTCAGAAAATCTTACTGTTTTCTTTCACCAATAGGTCTTTCTTCATGTTCTGTTTTTCTAATCAATATTCCTTTGTTTTCCACTTCAGTACATTTCTCAATTATTTCTTTTGGCTCATGATTTGTCACACTCTCAGTTCTTTCATCCTTAACCATGTACTTCAATCCTTTGATTTTCCCAATTATTACTGGCTTTATTGGCTGTTCCATCACCATCGCTTGTACTTCACCATTAAAATGTTCACTCTCTATGTACACCTTAGCCAATGGGAAACATCTTAAACTCCCATCAACTAAAACACAATGTGTTTCTTCTCCAGTCAACGCTTCTTCATTTATCAAAGAACGTTTTACAATACAACAACTTGCGCCTGTGTCGTATAAGCATCCCACTGTGTTTCCATTAACTGTCACCTGGTATTCACTCTTATCTTCAAGGCTAATACATCCATCATTGTCTTTTATCACCATTGCACTAGCTGCCATGTACATTGGTGGTATTTTATTATGTTCACCCTGTTTCATCTGTTGTTCTCCTCTTGTAACTTCAACCACTCTCTGTATTTCACTTTCTGGCTTAACCAAGTGTGCTCGACTTTCGAATATTTGTACTGCTGCTGCAGTGTGTTTAAATGTACCCCTGTTTTTCTTTGGGCATTGATATGCCTTATGGTTCTGTTCTCCACAGAAAAAACAAGTAATCTTATGTCCAGTTGCAATTTCTCTTTCCCTGCTGAATCCTCGGTTTTGATGTGTACCCTGATTTATCTTCACATCACTTCTACTCCTGTTCAGATTGTACCCAGACTGTTCCTTGGGTCTGTGTTCAAACGGTCTACCGTTCAACCTGTCGCTATGGAATTTCGCATCTGGTTTTGCAGACTGCTCGCTGTACTTGTAACCGTGTGCTTCAATGTGTGATTCCGCACAAACTAACATGTCCTTCAAACTCATTTTACCCTTCTCTTTTATAAACATACGAAGTTCAGTACTGCACGTCAGGTAAAACTGATCTTTCAACAATAGATCTTCCACTCCTTCGTAAGTTCTTTCAAATCCCGCTTGTGCTAACCACTGCTGCATATACCTCCTCAATCTATGTACAAAACTAGAAGGTGTCTCTCCAGATTCCATTTTACTGGTTTTGAACTTGTTTCGATAACCACCTTCAGTAAGTTGAAATCTCTTCAACAGCTGAGTCTTCAAACACTCATAATCTTGCACTTCTTCTGCAGACAACCTTTGGTATACTTCCAGTGCTCTGCCTTCCAAATGTCTAGCTAACGTCAACGACCAAACTTCTTTTTTAACTTCATACGCAACACAGGTTCGCTCGAATCTCAACAAGTAGGCATCTAAACAATCCTTTGACTCGTTGAATATAGGAAATTTGATATTTCTGATTCCTTTATTGTTTTCTCGGTGATCTCCCTGTTGTTGACCATCACCGATCCTCATGTAGGCATTCTCGTGCTCTTGGTTTTGCTCCCCTCTCGAATCAATTTCACGCATTCTCACCTGTGCTTCAAGTCTCTTTATTTCTAACTGGTGTTCACGCTGTCCCCTCGCTTCAGTTTCAGCTGCTTCACGATTTAATCTGGCTTCTGATTCAGCGCTCCTAATTGCTTCCAATTCCACTTCAGCTTTCTTTGCTTGCATTGCAGCCTCTGTTTCAGCTTTTCTCGTTTCTATTTCAGCTTTTCTCATTGCTGCTTCTGCTTCAGCTTTTCTCGTTTCTGCTGCCGCTTCAGCTTCCATCTCTGCTTTTCTTGCTTCTATTTCAAGTCTCTTGACTTCTGCTGCTGCTTCAGCTTTTCTCGTTTCTGCTTCTGCTTCAGCTTTTCTCGTTTCTGCTGCCGCTTCAGCTAATTTCATCTCTTTGGCGATCTCCCTCTCAGTCGCTCTATCTTGTCTCCATTCTGCCTGTCTTTCTTGGACAAAGGCACGTATTTCGTCCCCTTCCATGTTCATCCGTTTGGCAATTTCTAACCAAGCTTCAAAATCACTTACAGACATACTTACTGTCTTACTTGCTGACTAGCAACTTATGTCAAAATATTGGCAACAATGTGCGCTATTTAAATTTCTAACAAATAGAAATTGTTCAATTCTGCAAAGTGTCAATTCAGTTCCACAACAACAACTAATCTATTAAACTATTAGAGATTAGTAGTTCATACAACCTACTGCAGTATCTTCAATCTACAATTTCAGATTTAGTCTCTAACAATCTCCTAGCTATAATTGTTCAAAGCTTTTCTAATACTGTTCAAAAGACAGTAATCTTTACTGATTCAAATCTTTACTGACTTAAATCTTTACTGACTTAAATCTTTACTGACTTAAATCTTTACTGACTTAAATCCCGGGCATGGGCACCCACTCTTGTCACCGACCATCAAAATCTAGGGTTTTAAATCTAGTTTTAATAGGGAACTTTATGCTCAGAGGCCTTTGGGTGATCAATATTAGAATGAGCTAGGACCTAAAACAAATGTAGCTGAGATTCGTTTAAAGATTATATTATAATAAAACAATATCAAACAGTAAAATACAATCAATAATCCTATCTACTTATTTGTGGCGTATTATCTAAAATATATTATAGCTTGTTTCTTAACTTCCACGATGGACTTTTCCAGCGTAGATGTAGAAGTTCTTCAGTTCGTATGGATTGGAATGATGGTTCGAAGATGAAGGAAGGTCACCTTCTTCTTGTTTGCCGTCGTTCCCGATTCTCTTCTGTAGCTGCGTAGACGGAGAATGCTGTAGTTGGACACAGCACTCTGTAGTTTCTTCCGCCTCGTTGATTCTTCACAAGCAACGGTAGCTTCTCGTCGCTTGCACGTCCTTTCGGTCTCGTCTTGTGGTCGTTTCGCCCCTTTCTTCTGCCGTCGAACTCCAATCGCAATTGCAGTTCCGAATCGACCTTCTCCCGATGTCGAATCGCAGTTCACTCGCAAGTGTCACATCAAACTTCGCAAAGTTTCGTTCGACACGCCCTGGTATCTCTGTTCCCAAGGACTTATAGTCTCACCAGTGGGACAGGCCGACAGCGTGTCGCCTTCCACACCCAATTCACCGTCAGATCTTCTGAATTACCGACGAGAACGCCACGTTTGACTAATGGCCGTTCTCGCTCAGAAATCTACGTCTTCTTCCTTCGCCATCTTTTCGCTGTCTGAGTTTATCGTCTGCCGTTGTTGCCGTCTGCTCAAGTTTGACGCTGCTTTCCGCCCTCCGTTGTATTTCAATAATTGATGTAGCGCGTATTCAAGAATTGTTATAGCGCTATTATTATTATCTAACTTAATGCCACAAGTAATATTAATTATAATCTACAATACGCCACATATTGTCTAGCTTAATTCTTACCTATTTAATACTTATACAATGCATCATTTAATAGGTTTGTTTGATAAGAAGCATTCTACCGCTACAGACAGACAGACAGACAGACGAAGGGACAAGACAGTGAAACAGACATATATATACATATATATATATATATGTAATATCATATATAGAGAGTTAGACTGACGAAGACACGGACAGACAGACAGATACTGTCCGACAGAGGCAGATAATTAGATATAAACAGACGAAGAGAAAAGGAACAGAATTCACACTCTCAAAGTCTCAAACGATGCTGTCACAGACATGCACATCTATAGTATACAGATGCGGATCAAAGACGAGAGACCTGTAAGACAATACAGCGTAAAAAGGAAATACATGTAGTGAGAGAGAGAGATAGAGAAAGAGACAGAGACAGAGAGACAGAGAGACAGAGAGAGACAGAAAGAGAGAGACAGAGAGACAGAGGGAGACAGAGAGAGACAGAGAGAGAGACAGAGACAGAGACAGAGACAGAGGTACAGAGAGAAAGATAGACCCACACAGCGGGACGTTGGTTGACAGACAAAACCAGCCTCAAACACAGATTCATCTAGAGGGTCAGAGACACAGAGACGGAGACTGACAAACAAACATCAAGACACACATACACACAAGCGTTCCCAGACGACGAGAAATGTCCCTTCTTCACACCTTGTCTATTATAGCTGATGTCCAGACGTATTCAATATCCTAATCCATGTGTAATTGTGTATGCAGAGTTGCAGACTACAGCAACTGGTCCATCAGACATACATGTAGTAGTTATACACACATGTACACACAAAAATGTATACAAACATGCATGCAAACATAGACACAAGCACGCAAACAAACACTTAAATACATGCGTATACATACATACATACACACACAAGCATGCATACATGCATACATGCATACATACAAACATACATACATACATACATACATGCATACATGCATACATGCATACATACATACATACATACATACATACATACATACATACATGCAAACATACATGCATACATACATAATACATACATACATACATACAATGTCATACATACATACATACATACATACATACATACATACATACATACATACATACATACATACATACATACATACATACATACATACATACATACATACATACATTCATACATACATTCATACATACATACATACATACATACATACATACATACATACATACATACATACATACATACATACATACATACATACATACATACATACATACATACATACATACATACATACATACATACATACATACATACATACATACATACATACATACATACATACATACATACATACATACATACATACATACATACATACGGTAAGAACTTACACCATAATAGCCACAGGCACCTATATTCTTCAAAGCGTAGAATTATCGAGAAAGCATAATTATTTCTTTCGCAGTGCCAAATTACCTGAACCACTTAAGACTCTTGTTGTATGTTATTATTATGTTGTTGTATAATCATATTATTATTTTAAAAAATGGGTGCATTTACATTCACTTCGCGATATTAAAAGTCTTTTCTCGGCGAATGCGCCGCACGAGTAGAAGAAAAAGAAGGACTAAAACGACTGCTGCTGATGCTGGACGGAGTCGTTTCCATGGCAATAGCGGGTGTGTGTATTTCATCTCCCGGTGCAATCTTCTTTGGCGACGCACAGCAGCAGGCATCGTATGATGATGATTCCAATCAGGGGTGGATCCAGGGGGCCAATCCGGCCATGCCCCCCCCCATTTAAAAATTGCATGGGACGTGCCCCCCCATTTAGTTTCAACAAGCTATTAAATAAATGTAGCGGGAGAAAAAAACAGGACATCAGGCCCCCCCATTAAAAAATCGTATGGGACGTGGCCCCCCCTGTTCGATTTAGCGATTGAAATGGTAGCTTCTTTTCCGGAAAAATTGGTCGATGACTAAAAAAAAGGGAAAAAGGGAAAATCACACCAAAATTTTTCCCCTGTTCCACCAACAAGACCGAAAATTTTGGCCCCCCCTTCGAAACGTTCTGGATCCGCCACTGAGTCCAATGGCATCTAAATCGCTGCTGCTGAGGAATATGTCTCGGTCCTTCATCTTCGGCGTCGACGTTATTCCGTGCATGCGTTTTTCCTGTCGCGTGTCTGCAGCGTTTGGAATGAGATGAAAGATGAAACCTTTCGTGATCCGGAAGAGAAGGGAGGAAAACGGAAAGAATGGAGGAGTGGAGAGGGGTGTAGTCAGGGAAAATTCCACAGCTTTTAAATTAGGTGGGGGTTACTTTGTCTGGCAAAGTTTATTACTTGATATTATACGCGTGGGAAGCGGAGGAGTAATGGTGGCGTCGGTGCCTCAATTGGAGCCGAAGGGTTCCAGGTTCGAATCCATTTCAACCCGTCGCGTAGGGACCTTGAGCAAGTCCTTCAATCGCAGTTGCTAGGGCGCTTCGGCGTGAAACTCCGTTGCAGTGTTGGCGCTGTAGTTGGGAGCGCCTCTGAGTGGGGAGCTTGTAGGGGCGCTGTGGAAATGGAGAAATAAAAAATAATAATTAAAATAAAATAAAATACGTTGCTTGTATTACTAACTGTGCACTGAAAATGTATTTTCCATCGAATCGATTGTAAATAAATTTGATTCGAATTTGATTTTAAGGTTGCCAAAATAATCTTCTAATGTAAACACAACTGAAGAAGCCTAATTCAATAGCTTCCACATTATCGTCATGATTAGATCATCATCATCTAATCTGATGTGAAATGTCGCATAGAAATTAGGTCTTCAACATTAAATCCCTTTAGTTCTTAAATCATGTGTTACTAAATGCACTAGGCCAATTTCAGTTTTAAATTATTTAATTTGTGGAGGTGCCATGGGTAGGAGTGTTCAAATACCCCAAACTGCGGCCTTGTAATTACATATAATATGTGTGTGTGTGTGTGTGCGTGCGTGCGTGCGTGTGCGTGTATGTATGTGCGTGCGTGCGTGCGTGTGTGTGTGTGTGCGCGCGCGCGCGTGTGTGTGTGTGCGTGCGTGTATGTGCGTGTGCGCGCGCGCGTGTGTGTGTGCGTGTGCGTGTGTGTGTGCGCGCGCGCGTGTGTGTGAGTGCGTGTTGTCAAAAGACGCCACATGATGGAATATCAGGGTGAAGGATAGGCCATAATTATATAAATGCATATTTTGTATCATATGGTGTGTGTGTGTGCGTGTATGTATCTTCGTGCGTGTGTGCGCGCGCGCGTGTGCGTGTGTGCGTGTGAGTGTGCGTGTGTGTGTGCATGCATGTGCGTGTGTATGTGTGTGTATGTGTGGAATTGTAATGTAGGTGCATTGCAGACGTTGCTAATTAGTGCCATTGTTATTGAACAAGTGTCATCGCGCGATAAGCCCAACCTTCGACTCCGAAACAAGGACGGAGTGGGGTAGACTGGGGCAATTTGCACCCCATGCCCTGAAACCGCCAACCACGGAATACATTAATTGTCACTGCTTGGCTATCTGTCAACAACACGACGTGGCTCGGAACTCAACGAAATTTGGTTCGACATTTCTATGCTACACCTGCGCCACCTACTGACAACTCAGCAGCTCTAATGAGTACACATACCGTACACAGGCCCGCCGAGAGGGGGGCAGGGGGGGGGGGCAAATGCCCAGGGGCCCGGCAACTTTTACAGTGATTATAATATGTTTCATATGTTGATTACGGGTGGCGGGCCCAACCTATAATCACTCATATTACTTAGCCTATTGTTTGTGATTTATGTTGTTTTAAATATAGAGCCTAATAGGCTATTACTGTCACACTTCTACAACTGTTTAAGTTTCAGGCAACTGTCCATTACTTTAGTTATCAGTGCTTTGCCAAAGAACACGCTCACTTCCGTCTCAGAACGTTCTTTTGCTAAATTATGCGTTGTCAGATTTCAATCACAAGTGAACAAAAATCTAAACGATAAATTTCTCTCGCAACGATGGAATATTTTATAAACACAAATCTGGAGCACAAAGACAAAAAAGGCTATTAAGTTTGAAAAGACAAAAGTTGGTAAGCTTATACCTCGGTACAGTCGCACACTATCTCATTAAGAAACTCAAAAGAAGGCAATCAGAACCAGTAGGCCTATAGTTAGGCCTACTCCTACATCGGTTGATTCTTGTGAATTAAACGTGCCTGCATGCATGATGATCGTATATATACTAAATGGATAAAAATGAAGTTTGTGGTGATAATATCTTAACTCCAAATGAAGACTTTATAAATAAGAATTATGAAAATGCTGAAATTATGGAAACTGTAAAGAGGCATTGTTTTGATGTTGACGCTCTGCCGCCAAGACCCGTGTTTAGGCCTATACACAAACGATTGAGGCGAAATGGACTGCTACATGCTTCTTTCACCTTCGTCGAATTCGACAGGTGAAACGTTCGCTGAATGAAACCTGCCTTCGTATTCTCACTCAAGCCCTCGTCATCTCTCGTCTCGACTACTGCAACTCTGTCCTATCTGGTCTTCCATCATCAACACTTCAACCCCTGTCTTCAGTTCTACACACGGCCTCTCGCCTGATAAAAGGAATTGGTCCCAGAGACCACATTACATCTACACTGAAACAACTACACTGGCTTCCCATCCGTGCTCGCATTGCTTTCAAAATTTCCCTCCTGATGTTTCATATCCACTACGGAACTTCTCCATCCTACATGACATCCATGGTCACGTCATGTTCCGCCTCCAAGTCCAGAGGACTTAGATCGTCGTCGCGAAGTGACTTTGCTACACTTCGCACAAACCGGAAGTTTGGAAGTCGCGCTTTCGCTGTATCAGGACCCAAAGAATGAAACAGTCTTCCAACCTTCATTCGCCAGTGCTCATCTGTTGTAGAGTTTAAATCAAAGTTAAATACTCATTTATTTTCATTGCATTATAACTAGATCTGTAGTGAAGCGCGCTCTTGTGAAAGACTTGTTTTGTTAAAGCGCGGTATAAATGACTAATTGTATTGTATTGTATTGTACAAAGCGGTCTTCCAAGACATTCGGACAATTTTCCAGGCAATGAAGAAAGAGCATTTCCGAAGTGCATTTTTTAGGTTCGCTGACAAGATGGAGAACTGCCAGTTTATTATAAGAGATTTTGCTGCAGCTAAATCCAGAAAGGTTGCTTGTTGACTACCATATTATTTGAAAGTTAAATTCTTAAAATTAAGAACTGATTAAAATCATAAATGCAAGCATCAGCGTACATTCATACCCCCACTATTGTTATTTTTATTCGTTTTGTGTAAATATGCTCAATAAGTCTAAAGATAGTTTGGGGCCCGTAACTGTTCAGCCCAGGGGCCCGGAATTTCTATCGGCGGGCCTGACCGTACATCGTCGATGGGTGGATGAGACGGTGAGGGAGAGGACTGGCAACTCAGTCTCATATGCCGAGGATAAGTAAATGAAGCCGCTAATACTTCATATAGCCATGGATGGCTGCAGAGAGTACAGCTGCACTTCTTCTGGTGGGGACTCTTACTCTGTCTTGCAACCGTATAGCCACATGATCAAAATTTTGTTATTGAGACAAAGTCAAGTGAAGCTCAAAAGCTCATTTCGTGAGTGCTACGTTAATCAGAGGGGTTGTCAAAAGACGCCACGTGAAGGAATATCAGGGTGAAGGGTCATATATAATTTTTCTTTCACATGGATAGCAATTTTTGTGTATGCACGTATGCCTGCTTGCATGTATGTACACAGGTATGTACACAGGAATGTATGTATGCAGGGTGAGAATTGCCGGGGGGTTGGGGGGTTTCAACCCCCCAGTCTTTCTTAGAGCCCCATAGTAAAGTCTGTTTTTCACACCCAAATTCCAAGTGTATAATGGTCCAACCCCCCAGTTATTTTTCCACAATTCTCACACTGTATGTATGTATGTATGTATGCATGTATGTATGTATGTACGAACGTATATGTATGTATGCAGAAATGGTATTCACAGGAAATTCAAAGGGACTGAAGGTCTCACAAGTCTGGGCCACCTGAAACGATCTATAGCTGAGAAAAATATTTCACGGACAGCTAAGTTGTGTGAAAAACAAAGATATAAATTCTTAATTCTTAACTCTCAAAATAAAAATTACAGATCAGAATTATACGAAATGCATATTTTTGTATCATATGCATGTATGCATAGGCTATATGAATAATAGGTATGCATGTTCGCACGCATGCATGCACTGAAAAAACATAGCAACACACATTTTATCGAATTCTCTTGTCTTCTCATCCATGCATCAAAGACGTAAACACCTTTTTTGACATACAGTTTTCTTTCTTATTTCCGAAGCCGTTATAAAATTTAATGAGCGAAATAAGAAAACCACAAATAATAATATATTTTTCGTACAGAATTACTGTCTACTCAAAAAAAAAACTCCGGACAATAATTACAATTGATAAATTTAAAAACCCATTTCTGCAGATGCATCAGCACATGTAATTGCTCGATTTAGACATTATAATTTTAGGCTCTTAAGGTACATAAATAGGACGCAAGAACATCATAATATAATTATGTTATAATATTATATAGCCTACACATATGTATTGAATGAATGAATGAATGAATATAATTATACAATATATATATGATTTGTTCATACAATGACTTATACAATAGATAGCTTTATGCATCTAGTGTACTTTTTTAATTAAAAATACAAATATGCAAGTAATATATAGTTAGATATTTCCTTTAAAATGTATGTACATTGATATTGTCAATCAAAATCATGCTATACTGCAATTTATTTACTAGAATTGAACGCACGCACACGCACACACATACACATGCACACACGCACACACCAACACACAACAAATTATATAATATAATTATACATACATGTACGCAGGTACATATGTATGTATGTACGAACGTACATACACACATATGTAAATATACATACATACATACATAAATATCTTAAAATCAATGCTGATGTCACCTTAGGGAAATTTATCATGACTCAATTTTATAACACTGACTCAAGTGGCAAGTATGTAAGTAGGCTGGAAACGCCTCGAGATACCATCGACGTCATTTTCTTGGACACCGGTCTTAAGTTGAACGACGTTGTTGAAATTGAATTAAAATCACGCAACACGTCATCCAGATTTGCAAAAATATTCGCTGAAGCCGTTATAAAACTATATCTACATACACCTTTATTTCTTATAGACGAAATATTTATAAGTTGCATTGTATACTCCGGAATGTTTTCTAACGAATTAAGCAAGACCCATGAAATTTATCTCAAGTTTGGCCAACTAATTACAAACACCCACCAATAGCAATTCAGCGACCAACAATAACAACAGGACAGCCTTGGCAACGTAACAACAATACAGTAGATAAATGTGTCTTTAGACAGAGTACAGCCTCCGAGTATCTTACTTAACTTACAGTACTAAAAGCAACTCGCACAAACGAACACACACACACGCAAGCACACATGCACACATTCACACACACACACACACACACACACACACACACACACACACACACACACACACACACACACACACACACACACACACACACACACACACACACACACACACACACACACACACACTCACACACACACACACACACACACACACACACATACACACACACACACAAGCTCAACCATCGGATTCGAATCTAGAGGCGACAGTACACAATATATACAGCGAACAATAGATAGTAAAGACAATGCCTGGAGCTACTCAAACAAAAGCATGATCACTTGAAGACGACTTTCAAAATCACTTTCCATCACGGCACCCATCCTACTTTCCATCGCTTCTCAATCCCCGAATCCGACATGTCACCAAAACTATTTATTTACTCATTCGCTCACTCACTCATTCACTCACTCACTCACTCCTCACTTACTTACTTACTGACTGACTGACTTAATTACTTACTCACTCACTCACT
This sequence comes from Lumbricus terrestris, assembly GCA_949752735.1. NCBI lineage: Eukaryota > Metazoa > Annelida > Clitellata > Crassiclitellata > Lumbricidae > Lumbricus > Lumbricus terrestris. The sequence continues at coordinate 35,251,672 of OX457051.1, forward strand.
CACTCATTGACTTACTTACTTACTTACTTACTTACTTACTTACTTACTTACTTACTTACTTACTTACTTACTCACTCACTCATTGACTTACTTACTCACTCACTCATTGACTTACTTACTTACGTACCTATGTTTACCTAAAAGTGACTCAGATATCAATGAAGCTGGCTGTCAAAGATTTTACAAAAGAAACGATGTTTAGACAGCGAGAAGACACTGGTATACATCCGATGTGACAGACAATACAACGGTGTCGTCAGAAGTTGACACTCCTCAGTAGAAGCATCAACTGCGAACCGTTCGTCGCTCTGAACAACGCCACGAGTCTCTGCTTGTCCGTCGTCATGACGACCGATCTCACCTCTCCGTGCGACGGAAAAGCGCACAGCTTCTCGGCGGATTTCTTGCCGAGCTTCAGAACGCACAGGGTCTCGTCAGTTGACGTCGAAACAATAAGGGAATGCTCCGCACAGAGGCTTACACAGAGGATCTAGAAATAAGCGACAGGTTTTAGGGTGACTTAAGAAGATGGAAACAAAAAATGGCCCACATGCATGGGCTCCTTTTAAAGAATTTATACAAATGCACAAACCCCCCCCATTCTCTCCCATCCCATCCTCCATTCTCTCCCTTCCCATCTTCCATTGCAGCCCAATTTATCCCCAATCGGAGGAAAACGAATAATTTTGACTATTTTTAACTGCCCAAAATGCTTTTGCAGCTGTACAAATCTATATAGAACTGCACTTTAATGTAGAATTGTACACTAAATAAATCTCTGGACTTGATGTGTATTTTAAACAGAGGAAGATGAAGGCAACACCTATTTCTATCTCGGGGTTCTCGCATCAGGAGCCGCTACTGAATGGCCATGGCTCTCAGCGGCGCTATGCAAATTACCGATTACATTACATCGCATTACATCAGTCGGAGGTCTTGAAGCGGAGCTACAGAAGCTTCAAATGACTGAACTCTGCGCTCTCTTGAGTACACTACCACGTTGTGGGGTGTGGTACTGTGGTGTAGTGGGTAGATTCATTGCCTTGCAGTCGAAGGGTTGCATGTTCGAATCTGCCTCAAGCCATTGCGTAGGACCTTGGGCAAGTCCTTCACTCGCAATCGCCTGTGCGCATCGGCGTGAAACTCCTATTCAGTGTCTGCACTGTAGTTGGGAGCGCTTCTGTGCGGAAATCATAAAGGGTTATATGACAATTTAACAAGTAAACATACATACATACATAGATACTTGTGCCCAGCCTTAAAGTAGCACCTCGGAAATATACAGTTTTCAATTCCATCCACCTTGGATGAAACTTACGCTGTCCCGATGTCCTGCGAATGTCGTCACCAGTTCCCTGGTCGACAGATTCCAGACCTTGACCTTGCGATCCCTTCCTCCGCTGACGACAACTCCTTTCCGGAAGTCGACCGCGACACACGTCACCGCTCCTCCCTCGTGGGCAACACGAGCCCCTCTCCCCAACTCCTCCTTCTTTCCCTTTTTCTGCGTTTGATCGACAAAATCCCCTTCGACAACCTGGGTCCGTACGTTCCAGCGGACCAGCTGACCCATGGTGGAACCTGTCACGCAGACCTCGTCCGGACCCACAGCGGAGCAATCCGGATTGGCCGTATCCACGTGGAAAGGATCGTGGATGTCCATGGATATCTCGTCCGTTCTATCTCCACCGATCGCGAACGTGAAGAAGAAGGAGACGTCGACCTTGGGAAAGTAATCGAGGACGAGAAAGAGGTTCTTGTGGACGTTTGTTCTGTTCTCCGCTGGACTGGCATTGGTCGTCGACTTCCGGTTTGCTTTGTCCGCTTTCGTTGCCATGGTTTTCGTCGTTGCCATGGTTTTCGTTGCCATGGTTTTCGTTGCCATGGCTTTCGTTGCCATGGGAGATGGCGATGAGAATCCGACGATGCGAAGGTTGCTTGCGTCCATTGAACCGTAAATGTTGCAGACGAGATTCGATAAAGACTTCATTGTTGTTAAGTCGTAGATCTCGAGTACGATGCCTGCATATATGACAATGACAATGACAATGACAAAATGACAGTGACAATAACATATGTTAAAATGGTCGAGATTTTCTTCTTTAAGTAAAATATTGCAATGTAATGTCATTTGAAATTTATATAGCGCCGCTCGCAGCTGTGACCATTCAATAGCAGTACCATAGCGCATACAGTGCAAGTAGGTCTACCACAAGAAAAAAACTAAAGGTAGGCCTATATGAGGACCGAAAAAGATGAATCATCATCGTTATCGTCGTCGTCATCATCATTATCGTCATCGCCGTCATCGTTCATCATCATCATCGTCGTCGTCGTCATCATCATAATCATCGTCATCGTCATCATAGTCGTCGTCGTCGTCATGTCGTCGTCGTCGTCGTCATCATCATCATCATCATCATCATCATCATCATCATCATCATCATCATCATCATCATCATCATCATCAATAATAATTGCACAGAATCAGTAGTAGTCGTTGTAGTACTAGCAGTAGTAGCAGTGGTAGTATTCTTGTAACTTTATTTGCACAGTAATAATGCTAATCCCTCATTATGCTGACACTAAGCAAACGAATTGTCATATGTACCTATCTGACCGTTGTCTTTGCATGGTCGAATCGTAACAAGACGATCACCAGATGGCGTGACAGCACTGCAGTAGATCATCACGTGATCACCATCGCCAGCCAATTGAACGACGTCGCTATTCTCCAAATCCCAGACCTAAGAACAGACCAAGAAAAATCAGTTGAATAGTGGAACCCACACCATAGGCGCAACCACCCTATGGGACCCACGTGACGTGTCCCCCAACTTTTGAGTGGTCCTCTAACTTTATTATTATGGTTCCCCAACTTTTAGGACGTGATTCATTTAGTCCCCCCCCAACTTTCAGGACGTGATTGCACCTATGGCCCACACTGCCCCACGGCCCCCTACAGTAGCAGTACAGTCTCATAAGCCAATAATATTCTCTGAGCTTCTCAGAACCTCTGATTGCAATATATTACATCACTATAACATATTAAGCGTCGCCCGATGTGCAGGCATGCACAGGAAGAACTAAGTAATAAGTAAGTATAAAATATTATAATAATTATCTATACACTTGGACTAAGTTTCTCAGAATTCCGTAATCTCACAGACCCGTAGAACCCGAACGTTTGGCAGCTGTTCAAGAGCGCAGTGACCAATTAGGAGCTGTTCATTACGCGCCAGACTCAGGTGGTCGATGCCATTGTCTCCAGCGGCAACCATTGTCTTCATCAGCTCACCTGTACAGGTAACAGACACAGGCACTAATTAGTAACCCACTTGGGAAAAGGCAAAGCTCCTTGTCACGAAGTGGCAAATTAGGTTTTTCAATCAGAATTGCAAGATTTTATTGAAAACTGGCTGGGGTACTCGGTGTTGCCCGGAAGTTTTAGGATTCGGGCCGTTCCCCGCCAATCCCTCCCTCCGCCCCTCCGCCCCTCCCTCTCTCCTCCCTCCCACCCTCCCTCTCACCCTAAGCCCATCGTCCATACGTACCGCGTCGTACAGGTACTGTATACTCTAAATGATTGAAACTCATTACAAACATCGGGAAACTGATTAGTCATGCGCACACTCGTTTTCTTTTTCGGATTATGCCTACATCATACATGTAGCCTATGTCCTATGAACGGTGTCAACTGTTGTCGTAAGGTGTCGCTAGAACCACAGATCGCCATGAATAATTCTTCTATTATAATATTAGCTGGCAACCGATGATGGACACCTTCAAAAACAATTCGGATCATTGTATATAAGAACTCGTTTTGGCGACGTTGATGCTATCACACTTGTCTATAGGCTGAATGGCTCTGAATGGACATCCTCTGAAAATAACTGACTACTTTAGTACTGCTACACATTGCCTGTTTGAGTACTGGACTTTGGATCGGTACGAACAACGATCGATTGAACCCTGCCGTTGTTATTAATCTGGCGGTGCTAGTCCCAAGCATTGATGGAGAGGAGGGCGACACCATCGATCATTGGTATCACACAGTGTTGCTAAACCGAAACCAATACTACTACGACACCTTTTAAACCAGTTCGTTTTCTCCTGTAAAGGTTCCTTTTAGCGATCTGCTGCGAATTACTTTTTATCCCGAGTAAAACAGACACAATCTATTAACTCCGATACTGGTTGCACCCTGCCAGTGCCAGTCCCAGGTCTGGATAAAGGAGGAGTGCGTCGCCAATGGTCTTTGTTACTATACAGTGACGTTAAACTGCAAATATATATATATACACACAAGCTATTGTTAAAGCTCTATCATAATAAGCCTGCACCAAAAATAATATAAAATTATGTCGACTTTGTAGACTTTAATTGTCGTCATAAGTTTCTTACTGCCGCCTCATCTTCACGCAGACAGTGTAAGGTCGGCACACTCATTCTAGTTGAGTTGGAGCCGCAGATGGAGCAGAAATTTAGGGGGAAATTCCAGTTGGGTAATGAACCTGATCCTCTCTCAATTAAAGTCATGCTAAGCAGCCTAAGCTGACCACTAGGCAATCGAGCACCTCGTGAAAAGGAGGCACAACAAAGACTTAACTACATAAAATGTGTAATGCCAGTGTCACATATCTGTCATAGAACCCTCGACCTGGAATTACCTCCCCTTGACTCTCCATGCACTCCCTTTTCAGAAACTCCTTCCCATACATTCCTAGGCTATATCATCTTTATAATAATATTTTCTTTTTAATAACTCAATCTGACACACCGCAGAACGATCACAAGTACATGTTATACGAAATACGGCCCACTGTAGCACGACACGCAGATCGGATTTACAGCAGTGGGTTCGGTAACTTAACTAATGGCCTAAGTACTGGATCACTTCTGGTCGGCCAAGCCAGAAGTGGGAGGGGCTATCTTTATTTTTAGCAGAACCCGAGTCAAGCAACACATCAGCAAAGCGCCAGCGGCAGCTAACAGAAAATTCAAAAAAATCTTTGCCCTGAGCGAGGCTTGAACCCGGGTCCGCGCGGCTGACTCTCAGTTTAACGACCAGCGCTCTCACCACTGAGCTACGGGACCCCGCGGATTTACTTGGGCGCGCCAGTAACGAGAGCGTCTCTGAGTAGTACCCATTGAAGAGGCGCTGTACAATTTCACGTAATGAATGAATGACGCAATAGTATCTTAAAATTTTCATAGGTCACTCACCCGATTTGATGTCCCAGACGTGAATGGCCCCTGACCTTGACCCAGTGATGACCCTCTGCTCGTCAGAGGTCATAACAAAACATCTGACATCATCGCTTCCACCACCACCACTACCACCACCACCACCACCACCAGCAGCAGCCCCTATCTCCTTCGTCAGCCTCACATCACCATCATCTCCTTCAACTCCTTCCTCTTCGAGGTCGAGGCCCCCTGGCGACTCTTCCAGGAGACTCCGGTAATTCCAGACGATCGCAGAACCATCATCAGCCGCCGACAGCAGCTGGCCTTGTCGCGTGACCTTCAGAGAGTTCACTCGACCCTTGTGACCTTTCAGCGATCCAACCATCATATCTGAGGTAGCAGATAAATCGAACACGTAGATGGCACCCGTGTCGTATCCCACAAAAAGAAACCTTTCACCCTTTCCGATAACGAGAAGCTTCGTGGGTGTTGCGCTGCCGGGGACATCCCCGTTGGCCACCGTCCTGCTGGCGCTCTGAGATATCGATAGAATGGTTATTCCGTGTTTAGGATTAGTCACAAAGATATCGTCTCCCTGGGTTTCGATGTCCGTGAGGAGCTTGTAGTCATCGCCCTCTATTGTCTTTTCGATTGTTCCCCTTGCCAAGTTGACGATGACAATCGTCCCGGTGACGGAGCAGCCGCAGACGATGACCTTGTGATCGGCGTTGAGACGGACGTGGCTCGGGGTGCAGCCGAGGTCGACGCTGAAGTCCAGCGTACCGGCCTCGACGTCCCAGAACCCAAGGTCCCGCGACGGCGACCGCCCGAAACTGACGATCGAGTTCGTCTCTCTCTTTATGTTGCGCACAAACATCAACCTTCCCACTCCCTCAGCGTGCAGGTCACCGGTCGGAAGACGAAAGACGACATCTTTCGTTAGAACCGCTATTCCCAGTATGCACCGCTCCAGGTCTTTCGTCTCCTCCGATTGTACGAGCGTCGCCACGGCCATCAGCTGGTCGTCCTCGTCCAGAGCCAGGGCCTCGAATTCCCGCTGAAAGTTCGAGCTGAGCAGACGAATTCCAGTCTCCGTGCTCCACACGTCAAACCCCGTCAGGCGATTGACATGCGAGTAGTGCGTCAGGATGACAAACTCGGCCGAATGCCCCGTCAGAATTCCCTCCATCGTCTGCTCCCTGCAGATACCGAAGCGGTGGAGTAGCTCCCCCGTCTGAAGCCTCCAGACATCAATTCCGTGTTTCTCGCTGAACAGTACAGCAACCTCACCCTCCCGCAGACAACCGAGGAAATGGGTTGGTCCGGTGAGACAGTGACGGACCAGAGATCCCGGTCGAGTCCAAACCGACCTAAGGAGAACCAGCATTCTCCTGTCAGTCGCCTGAATCCACGCCTCCGCTTGCTGGACCAGCTGAGCTACACACGCGTGCTGCTTAGATACCTCGCCCAACCTGTCGATAATTTCAACAGCAAGAATTCCCGGATCTTTTGAAATGTACCTAAGAGTAAGCTGTAGAAATTCGTAAACAACGTCAATGTCTGCACACGTATCTTCGACGACCGACTCGTTGATGAGGTGTCTGCCTAGATTGCAAATGGATAGGACATCGCGTAACATTGTGTAGGTCAGACCCGAACAGGCGAGTCGCGACTGCAACCATTTAAAGTCGAAAATCAGACATTTCTTGACTCGTGCCAGGCCTTCGATAGGCAACAAGACCCTCAAGTGATGTGCAAGACGGTTTGATTTCAAAACATGATCAATTGACAGAACCAAGGTGGAAGAAGTACACTGAGAAACCTTGCCTTGCTCCAAGGATGAAGCTACAAGAGGGTCGCTTAACCGATTCGTACGGTCTTCCTTTGACATGTATATGTTAGCAAAATGTTCGTGAAGCATAAGCGTATAGTTGGCCATATCTTCTTGCAGTTGCTCCTCTTTAGCGCCATCTACTATGATGTTATACCTCTCCGCAACGACCCTTCCCAACTCCCGGTGGCTCCATCCAAACCCCTGTCTTCCATACACCAGACGTGCCTCAACAAACCCTTCAAGTCGATGTTTCAATGTCATAACCATTGCAACCGGAAGCGTCGCAACTCTCTCTAGCGACAAAATATCGAAACTTATGAGTTCCTGCACTAATTCCTTGTTCGAAGATAGTAGGTCCACCATCTCCTCGATAATAATTCCCACTTGGGACACGGTGAGGTAGGACGCAAAGTATCTAACGACGTTCTCCCCGAATTCTTTTTCCAAGACATCGAGCGCAGACATGAGCGCATCGGAGACGGTAGATGGCAGCACCAGATCCGAAAGATTAGAACTCCATTTTGCAGCTTCACGCACAATAACGTTCAGATACAGAGGCAGATTATTAGCATCAGCCGCAGCCGATAAGACCACCTTTTCCTGCTCTTCCAACAGTGTCCTCTGCCTTCCACGGAGATGTTCCTGGACAAAGCAGTTCACATCGTCGCTCCTCATTTCTTTCATCTCAGCCATACATCCGGGACTCGTCAGCAGGGCAACCAGTGCACCAAAGAAGTTAGCGCCGCCATATTCCTTGATCGACGACAGCACAACGTGGACGTTTGGGGGAAGGTTTTTGACGGCCCACAGAGCTTCGAGACACTCGCTGTACGGCCGCAGCTGATCGATGCCGTCGAGAAAGATAAGAAGTGGGCGAGTGTAGGCATGCTTCTTCGACACGTCATCAAGCGTCGCTCGGAAAGTGCTCAACGCTTTGTAGAGCGTTCCAAGCGCTTCCACCTCGTCGGGGATCTCCAGCCCGTACGCGAGACATATCTGGACAACGATGCCAGTCACCGTGTCGTGTATGTTGCTACTGGTGACGGTTGTACCCAGGAAGCGAACAACCGTCACGCAGTCTCCGGAGAACCAGTCTCGGGCGACCTTCGCGGCACTGGCCACCGTCGCCGATTTCCCGCATCCTGACGGTCCGTGAATTATAAACGGCTGACCGCTGCGGGAAGGATCTCGAAGGAAGTTCCGGATCGTTTCCAGGAGTTCCCTCTGTCCGTGGAAGGACCGGGATTTCCTCTCACAGATCCTCAGGTGGTGGAGCGCTTCCAGCTGAACGTGGCTATCCATCGAACGAAACGATTGCGATGGACGTTTTGAAACGCTCTGAAGGACAAGTTCCTTGACGTCGGCCACGAAGTCGGAACAGAGATCCTTGAGGTAACCCTGGAAAGCGTTATCACCTCCTGCTCTAATATGCGCCGCATCACCCACACCGCGATTTGGCTCCACCTTCACAAAGTAGTTCCTGCTGTTCGTTGAGCTGAGGTACTTCTCCACGTTCTTCCACAGTGACTGAGCACCACCCTGAGGTTCCTCGTCATCGGTGACCTGACCTTTCACCTGACCTTTCAACTGACCTTGTTGCACGTGACCTACGTCACTCTGTGGCATGCTTGCGCTTTTCCCACTCGAGGAAGGTGCCTGGAGTTCGCGTCGATACGCCAGACAACACATTCGTGGACTCAGAATACCAGTAATCCCAGCGCCGACATCTTCCTCCAACGCTAGAAATAAAAATGGATAAAATGCCAAATTTACTAATGGAATTGGTCACATACAGTGTATCTTTAATTCATTCATTCACTACATGAATTTGTATAGCGCCTCTTCAAAAGGACAACTCCAGCGTGTCCTGGTGTCCAAATAAAGCAGTCTTAAGATGAGAGAAGGAGTTTCAGAAAGGGAGCGAAGTGTCAATGGGAAGCCATTCCAGGTCGAGGGTCCTACCACTACTTACACGCCTGTGGAATAAGCCGATTCCACAACTATGCCAATAGAAATGTTGTTATTACGATTACGATACCTGATGTAAAGTACTTTTTGATGACATCCTCTGTCAGCTTTCCTTCATTTTTGGCTGTGGTTGATGCCAGCTGCAATAACCGAACCAAGTCTTTCAGATCCATCTCAAGATCTGCCTACAATCAAAGCATGCAATGAACACAACTCACGTTGTAAAGTGCACTCAAAACAATTACAGTCAAAATCATCACTGCCACCACCAACACCAACACCATCACAATTTTCTTAATATTTATTTCGGCAGCTATGAAGTTCCACCATCCAATGTCTACACGCCAAGTCCTTTACTCAAAAATTGCTTTTGGCCATCAGTACTAAACGAATGCACTGCCATTATAGTACTGTTATAATATTAAGAATAATGATAGCAACAATAATAAAAATAATTTTTAAAATGCACGAACAATGTTGGTGGAATATTTATGAAGTAATAATAACGATGATGGCGATGATGGCGATGATGATGATGATGATGATGATGACGACGACGACGACGACGACGACGACGACGACGACGACGACGACGACGACGACGACGACGACGACGACGATGACGATGATGATGATGATGATGATGATGATGATGATGATGACGATGACGATGACAACGGCGATGATGATGATGATGATGATGATGATGATGATGATGATGATGATGATGATGATGATGATGATGATGATGATGATGATGAAAGCAATAAAAATAATAAATTCATAATAACTATGAATTGTAACAGAAGCAATAATTGCAGAAGTAGTAGCTTTAGGAGTAGCTGCAATAGTAATAATAATAAGCCTAATAACAATAATAATTATATCATTATTAGTCACAATAATAAGTAATTATTATCAAGAACACTATTATATTAATAACAATAGTAACATAACAATAAAAATGCAAAGGATTTATTATGATAGTAATAATAATATATGCTCAATATAAAAATACAACAGTCGTAAAAACGGGTGTGCTACGGTTTGGAATTTAATACCTTGATCTTGAAGGCCGGTGGAACGTAGTTGTCATCCTTGACGTAAGAGTCGTGCAATAGATGACCGTTAGCAATGTCATCTCTCGAAATGACGTCAGCCAGAATCGCAAATTCCGTCGCTGTGATTTCAGACACTACCATCGGTTGACCAGACGTCTCACCCAACAGCAACTATACCAGATATATTATAATACTGATGCAAAAATTGTGAAGCCCTGTTTAGCGGAATCAAATATTGTGCTCCTTTGGATTTACCTATTGACAACCTGCATATGAAGTTTGTAAACTGGGCGCTTGTATTACTATTGTGGGGGTCAATAATGATTGATTGAATGATTGATTGATTGAATGATTGATTGACTGATGACCATACACATATGACTCTTCAAATGGTTCTTCATATTGCCATCACCACAACCCAAGGGAGCCCATAGATAGGGCAAGAGGCACTCCCTTCCCCTCTGAAAAATCGACAAGTATTTTTAACAACTACTTTTTCATATTAAATAAATTCTTAACTAATAATACAAATGACAAGCAAGTGAAACTGAAAAATTTACATTTAGAAACCTCTGCGAAAAGCATTCGTGAAGACAGTCATTCCATATGGCCTTCAGACGTTTTACCACATGGGATCACTCATACGACATAAATATTTTCAAAATGACCTGCTATCCAAAAGTCCTTTGAACGCCGTCCTGCAACTTATTGGCCAGCACAGCCTGAAAATGTAAGGGCGTCCAGGCACTTCTTTTGGAAAGGTAAGGGGCGTCCAGGCACTTATTTTTCCACACTTTAAGCACTGCTTTGAAGGACACTATAATTATAGCTGTTGTAGCACAATGAATCCCTACCACGAAGTTTGGTCCAAGCGATGACCTTTGGCATTCAGCCAACACTCGGTTTGGTTGGTTTGACCGATACTTCTGCAAATCCGGGCATTTTCTTTCCTTCCAGTTTGGATCAACCAACTGGAAAGCGAGTCCCAACTCAGCGCAGAACAGCTGCAGTTGTGGTAAGGCTGTCGTCATCAACACATCCACCTCTGATCTCATTTCTGAAGAAATAAAGATTAATCGTAATTTGTTCGGATGTAATTTTATTTCATCTAGAAATTTACAAAGTGCCTCTCACGGTGCATGTCAATCAGAGGTGCTCCCAGTGCGACAGAGTGGACAGACCCAGTGAAAAGAAAACAGCATGACAGCATGCCTTCTCGGTGGTTAGACCCTTTGTAATTGTAATCGTAATCATAATCTCCAAACTTCTTTTAAAAGTGTCACTTAAAAGCCACGTGTGGGGCACCAGCCTATTCACCAGTGCTAACTGTGTCAAAAGAGGAATACGTAAGAGCAGTCCAAAGACGGTCCGGGTAGTCCAAAGGAGGTCCGGGTAGTCCAAAGGAGGTCCAGGTAGTCCAAAGGAGGTCCGTGTGTGCACAGGGAAACATCAGAGCTACCATACATGGTGATTCTTTTCTGCCATAGAATTGCATTCTGCCTACCTGTTGGGTTGTAACACAGGTAGATGCTGACATCAGTTGGCTCCAATTCAGGTAAGTCCGTGAATACTCCACCGAAAACATCATGTTCAACACCGTTCTTCTGTAGATCCGATGATATCTGCGGCAGAACTGGAACAAGACCAGAATCATCTGCAACATAATATACTAGAACTCCATACAATACATTACAGGCAAACTGAAATACATTACTATAAAATAATGTGACATAGAGCAGATTGGCTAGCCGCTCAAGCACTTAATTGCCTCATAGAACCAAGAGTTCGCGCATCATGCAATATGCAATGCAATAAACAAAATACAAAACAATGCAAAATCACATAATGCAATTCAGCAAGACACAACACAGCAACAAAATATACAATAGAATCCAAATAACTTATAATACAATACAATGGAATTGTAAGATGACATGATGATGATGGTGGTGGGGAATCAATAGTAGCAAGCAGAAATTAATTTACGGTAATAGAGATCAATTGATCAGAGAAGAAATCGTTGTGTAGGAAACGCTCACCTGGAAATTGTTCAGCATTCTGAACGCTGTATAAAGAGAGAAGAAAGAAATTAATTAAAACTAATGATTAGTTGAAATCAATATTTCATCCAAACAAAGACAACGAACTTCCTATATATATATATTGTGTAAATATAATATTATATATATATATTATAATATATATATATAGATATGCGTGCACGTGTGTGGCGAAAAATATATACATATTATGAGTGTATGTGCCTGTGTGTGTGTTTGTGTGTGTTTGTGTGTGTGTATGTGAATGCACGTGTGTGTGTGTTTGTCTATGGTTGTGTGTGCATATGTATGGAAATGTGCGTGTGTGTGGGTGTGTGCATGTGCATGCTTGCGTGCATGTGTGTGTTTGTGTGTGTGTGTATGTGTGAATAATTATATAAACACTCCCACTCAGTGCCATGGATTGTTGCTTGGCAGATAGGAGGGAAGTGGGGGGAGCTTAATAGATGTACAATAGGAACAAATCATCAAAAGTAAATAAACACTTAGGCAGAGGATAAATCTTCGTTATTTGTTCCCCTTCTCCAAAGGCAAAATTGATTTCAATCAATCAATCAATCAATCAAAATACACTTTATTGTTCATGATCTTTGACTTGGTAGAATGATTGAAGACGTTGCAATAATGATTGTTTCAATCAACAACTGGCTGGAGTCAGCCAACAGATTTAATTTAAACAGCTCTGATCAAAAGATGATTATGTAAAATATTTAGGCTGTTGAGATTGAATTTCGAATAAACCGATATGTTTTAGAAGTTATTAAAATGAACCAAACAGACAAAAGTTATTTTTAAAATTATTTCTGCCTTTCACTTACTTCCTGGCTTTTGGTGAGGCCGCATTGTTCTTAAACAGAGGCTGAAGTTTTCCACCAGGTAGAACCGGTTTTCTTTTGCTTTTAACTCTTGGCTTAAGAAACAAAACATTCAGAAATCTTAGCAGCACGGCTTCTATTAAGGAATTTTTAGAACTGCGCAACCCCTTCTTTACCTTCCCATCTTCCTTGGTAAATTACTCCTAACCGAATGCGAAAACCTGTTTACTATTTTTAACTGCACAGAAGTGCTTCTAAAACTGTTCAAAACCATTCTGTGTAAATGTAAATGTAAATGTAATCGCAAATTTATATAGCGGCTGTGTTATGGCTTCGACCCTGAGGGTGAGATCCTTCACCACCGCTACTCCACGTTTATATTGCGACCGAGCCACCCGCAGTAAAGATCCGAGAAATTAATCTCTGACCGGCCGGGAATCGAACCCGGGCCGAGGACGCGGCGAGCGGGCTACCAACCCACTCGACCACCGAGGATCTCTGTGTAGACCTGCACGCTAAAAAAAGCCTTGTGCTTAGTCATTATAATTTATAATGAATGCATAATAGTGACAGATAAGTAAGTACATAATAATATACAGTCTTGTTAAAAAGGACACTGGCCATATCTGTGTCATCAATAGTTATAGATGAAAGTCTTTGGTTTAAAAAGGAAAGTGTTAAGACAACTTAGCGGTAAAATTCCGAACACAAAATCTGCCAGAAATTAAGAAATTGTATAACATCTGATCGTGAGACATTCCATGTTGTTATGTGGATGTTTAATCGCAATCGTAATCTCCTAATTTCTAAAGCACCACTAGAAAGCCAAGCAAGTTTAAGTGACTATAGCCTTGCAGCTAGGACTGTTGCAACAAACTTTCTAAATCAATTTTCAGTCAATCAACCAGCTGATCAATCAAACAACCAGTTGATAAATCAAACAATCAGTTGATCAATCAAACAACCAGTTGATCAATCAAACAACCAGCTGATCAATCAACTCAATTAAGTATTTTACCTACCTGACTTGAATACCGTATTGTAGTCATTCCGTTTTTGGGAGACCATGAAACTGAAAAATAGAAATATATTCATGTGCTCACAGTACAGCCTATGTACTTATTGTTACAAGATAAAGGGAGAAATACGTGAATGAATTAATGAATTAATTAAGTGAATCAATAGTATCAATCACACCAGCACAACTCTTCTTATTTCTGAGCACTGTATACTAATGTAAACCTTGTAGTAAAAAGTGTTGCGCCAATACACGTATATTCATTTAATTCGAAAAAACAACAGGCAGAACACTGTAGGTTTACATTAGCACAATTGAAAGTATGGCTATAACTTAGTACCTATGGTCGAGATTGTTAGTACATGTTTTAAATAACATTCTTCGAATAAATATTTTCAATTGTCAATACACGCATACATTATACACTATACAATTCAATAAGGAAGATGAGCTTGCATAAATATGTGACATACACTGGCAACTTCAGGTTGAAATGGACGAATGTCAGAGCAAATAAAGAAATCAGCAATTAGGTAGGCAGAACTGTAGTGTGGCTAAGAGTGAAACAACTTACCACTGGAATCCCTTTGGGAGGATGCACTTGAAGCTGGTGACATGGTCACAGGACTCTATGGCAAAAGAACAACATTATGATTAATTATTTGCATGCATGTATGCATATGTGTATGTATGTGTACTTGTGATAGCGTCCTTTCAAAGTGTCTAGTCAGAAGCGCTCCCGACTACAGCATGGACACTGAATCGGAGTTTCAAGATGAAGGGTTCGAGCTATTGCAAATGAAGGACTTGCTCAGGGTCACTACACGGCGGCTTAAGATGGATTCGAACCTGGAACCCTTCGTCTGCAAGGCAACGAACATATTTAGATAATTAATTGCTCTAAATATGTAATCGAAGCTCACAACATAATGATATTTCTACAGCTGCACAGCACCAAGCCTTTTTTCAATTGTATAACTCATAAATGAGAATAATGCCTTGTATAATGTAATTAATAAAAAAATTACACCAACCTGCTTTGAAATTATTTTGCGACTCATTGCAGGAATTCCTTCTTTATTTTACTCCTGTGGTTTGGTATTGTTCCAGGGAGTGAAAGCAGAATTCAGTAACTGTCACTTTCTGACAGAGTATCAGCAATTATGAAATTCTGACATTCATCATAAAAATTTCCAACAGAATTCTGCTATAAAACAAGCAAACACATACATAGACAGGCTCTCATATTTTCTGCAATCTTGACATTTATAAATATCAATTTAAGATAATCGTTGATTTCACAAACACCTCAAGGATTGAGACATGCCTCTTGCCATCTCTCCACAAGACCTTCACTCAAAATTGAAACACTGCCCTTTCACAAATTCTATCCTGATTCTTCCTCTTCACCAAGTTACCTCCATCACTGTTTCAATTCTAAACATGCATCCACCTTAACCGTCCTGCAACATTACCTACTGTAATTGCGTATTTAAAGCAATCAAGGCAAAAGCTAAGTCACTGAACAGACTGGTTTTTTCTTAACGCTGCTCCAATACCCTACACGTACCTTCAGGAGATAAAGATGTTGCCCAAACATGCAAGTATATGGATACATGGGCTGTGTAGATATGCCGCTGATTAGCGGATACATCAAGGTCGGCACATATGCGTTTCGTTACTTAGTGCATGCTTCCTCCCAGAGGCGGTACAGCAACCCGGCACAATTAATTACCGTCAATAAAAAGCTAATTAGAGCTACCTGCGTCCATCGCGGCAATTAAAACGTTGCACAGATACTGGCTTTTAAGCCTCATAGTGAATCGAATATAAAGATTCTTAAAATAATTTAACAGAACATGCTTTGGTTTGTATACATGCCTAACAGAAACGAGATGCGGCTCATATCCATCTTTCGCCTGCAGCAACTGATGTCTTCAGCAGCTAATCAACGCCATCCACTGGAAAGGCTTCCTTAGATGGAGCCATGCCAAAATGTTGCAATCAATCATTGGCAACAGGTAAGCGTTGCCAGGAAGTGCGTCATGGTTCGCTTCCAAGGAACTCGTGTAGCGCATTTATAGGTACTTCCTCTCGCAGCAGCGTTAGAACCCGCCACTGGTTGTTCATTGCCAGTGCCAGTCCCAAGCCTGGCTAAAGGAGGAGGGCGACATTAATAATATTTGAAATGGCAGTGTCGTTAAACATGTAACAAGCAGCAGCGTTAATGGGTCCGTGAATCGTGATGCTGAAATACATTAGGCTATTATAGTGGCGCTTTCTGTTGCGTGGTTTGCCTCGGGTCCGCTGAAAAATAAGTTAGCCCCTCCCACTCCTGGCTTGGCCGAATCAGGAGCGTTCCAGTACTTAGGTCATTAGTGTTAAGTTACCGAACCTGTTGTAGCCGACCTGCGTGTCGTGCGAAGCAGGCCGTAATTCGTATAACTTGTACCTGTAATCGTTCTGCGGTTTGTCAGATTGAATGCCAATAAACGAAGATTATTATTATTATTATTATTATTATTATTATTAAGTTTAGTACGCTTAATTAAGACATTATAAGCAGTGCTGAAAGTGTGTGGAAACAAGTGCATGGACGCCCCTTACCTTTCCAAACGAAGTGCCTGGACGCTCTTAGGCCTACATTTTCAGGCTGTGCTGGCCAATAAGTTGCAGGACGGCGTTCATATTTTAAAATAAGTGCATGGACGCCGTCTATGACCGTCCAGCCACACTAAGCCCTGATTATAAGTTAGTTACATAACTGAGCGTCGAGAAATATTTTGTTAAGCGAAATTTAAGTTAATATCAGTGAACTCATCCACACGTGAATAAAATATTATTTTTACTGACAAATATGCTCACGCAGTAAGATTACACGACTGCAGGAGTATTATGGTTGTTGCACATGATAGCAATAAATAGTAGCGATGATAATATTGATGATGCTGGTCAATTAGTGGCGCATGTGTCTGTTGGGGTGATGACAATGATGTCAGTGGTGATTATGTACTTGTACGTCAACACCAGAGACGTGGGAGAATCGTTGTTTACTGTTGTGAGAATTATCACATGACAGCCATAAATTAATTGCAGATCTTTTTCTTGTAGCATGACCGGGAGTACATATCACACCAGAACTCAACAATGGCCGCGTTTAGATCGAACCTGCTAATTTACATCCAAAATGAAGCAAATTTCTTCTAGTCTTTTAACGGTTTCTAATGCTGCTCTTTGCTGAATCAGCGTTCACTTTAGGACTTAGGGAGCCTAAGAGGATATTATCAAAACTACAGTTCTCTATTTTAATGGATTATAGCTGGATGCCACAGGTGGTTTGAGTACGTCATAAACTGTCGATGCTCTACACGCAGATATGTAATCATCATTAGCTTCGTCTCTGAAGAATAACAACAATAAACTCCCATTAAAGAGGGATTTTAAAAGATATCCTGGACTGGGAGGAACGCTAGATCTGAATATGCCAATGGACTATAAAGGCGATCATTTAATCCCAGCAGTTTTACATTTTTCCGAAGACAGTTGAAGTTAATAAACAGTATAAATGGGTTGTTTATGTTTGCTTATAGCAGTTCTGTTTATTTCTCGTTCCGAAGCTTACATCGGTAAGTACTGAAACAATTTTGTAATCGCGTCTATTTTTTAATTAATTTCACACAAGAACAATATGTTAGTATTTTGGTAAGAGAACAGACCAATGTCCCATTTTCTTTTCGTTTAACTTCTATAGCGCCACTATCGTGATCGCATATACAATACAAATCAGCGCAGACCAGATATTGGGGTGGGGGGGGGGTGCACGTGGGAAATTTCTTGCCCAGAGATTGTCTGATCATCGGAGAGTTAATCTCAAACCCCTTGAAAATTACATGCTTATTTTGCATTATGGTTGATAGCGAATTCATGATGAGTACGTTAACTGTGTTAACTTTGAATAGTTCAGAGTAAATACAAGTAAAAATATAGCTCTTATATTTGATCTTAAATAACATGGTCCAGTTTAATATGTTGCAGCTGCTACTGATCCTGGCAACTGCGCACACACACTGGATGACGGGATGTCAAAACAGATTACCGTTTCAACCGCTAACATCGTAGTTTTTTGTCTGGAACCTGCGGAACTACGCGCAGCAACTACACACGTGGTTTTCCAGGCTCATGTTCATCATGGCGATAACATGACCGTGTCTCTGGACTATCCTTTAAAAGGAGGTCGATACGTCAAGGGTGCAGACGTTGGTCTTGTTTCGTTTACACGAGATGGTGACCCTATGTGGTATCTGAAGGTTGACCCAAATGCGGTCGGCATGGTTACGGTCGTTGTCATGGCAACATCATACACTACAATCGGTAGGCTACATAATTATGGTGATATTCTGCAGCTTTGGCTGTGGTCGTCAATTCAGTTAAATACCAACTGTGTCTGTTGGTAATGTAAAGGTGAAACTTCTGCAGTGCCATTGTCATGATGGACAATGATTGTCACTTGTCAGCAGAGACAGCTGGAAAATCAAAATAACACAATTCATGGTGAACTTACTTGTCCCATATGATCGTACTTCTACCAGGCAGCGGACGTGCTTTCTTTGTTGCTGGCCCTTGGGTCTGGAACGGGCTGTCTCCATACCTGTGCCTGCTGCCAAGGGTCCCCGCTGACGTGTGTTCTATCGCAATCTTAAAACTTTCCTCTTTAGCTGAGGTTGGGTCGGGGAGTGCTCCCGAGTAGTAGCCTTGAAGGTGCACTGTATGAATCATTGTGATGAATGAATGAATAATGAATGAATGAATAAATGAATGAATGAATGAATGAATAATGAATGAATAAATAAATGAATCAATGAATAATGAATAAATGAATATTGAATAATGAATCAATGAATAATGAATCAATGAATAAATGTATAATGAACAATGAATAAATGAATAATTAATTAATGAGTAAATGAAAAATGAATAATGAACCGTTCGAAGCTTGATCTTGTTCTCTCCGCATTACAAGATTCGTGCTCTAGGCAATCGCCGATTATAATAATAATGATATATTTGATAATAATTTAAATTCTTTAATTCAGCGCCTGCAAGCGCTTTATCATATACACGTTATGCCGTAATCTTAATTAACATCAAACTTAACCACTAATAGAACAGACAGCCTGCAATACACGGCGCTAATAGCAGCATACAAACCATGTCTGCCCAACGGGGGCTCGAACTCGTTACCTCTCAATCTGTACACCAGCGTGTTATCCATTGCGCTACCGACCCCCCCCTATTATGCCCCACATTTTAAGTTGCATACGTCATGAAGCCTGCATGTGTTCATGATACGTTGTTTTCTGCAGGGCTGTTTTTAAGGAATTTTTAGAACTGCACAACTTTTTCCCTTTCCCACTTTCCATGGTAAATTACTTCCAGTTGGCGAACAATGACCTTTTTTGCCAGTTTTATCTGTACGGAAGTGCTTCTACAACTGCACAAATTTATTTAGAACTGCACATTTTGTGTACAACTGCACGTTAAAAAAGCCTGGTTGATTTCTGCCTCCATAGATCCGGTTCCTGGAGGCTGTAACCTAGAGTTGCCATTGGAGGACGATCCAAATGTTTACCTCTACAACGACAAAGATTCACATCTGAATGTGGTTCAGTTTGCCGATGGTGAAGTGTTGCCTGCTGGGAAATGCGGAGACAGGTCGCAGATGGTGATACGATACGACGTATACGAGTATTTCATGAACGAGAGAGACCTGAGTGCCGATCATTACTACGACATCATAGAGAGAATGATGCAGCTGCAATATGTCCAGAAAAATGCGATTCACGTAAGTATCGATGGCTAATATTGCATTGAAAGTTTATATAACACCGCTGCTTTGGGGGGGATTCAGGTTTCTGGGGGGTGCAAGAAAAATGGCTGTTTTGCGCGGATTGGTGGTTGGGCGACAACCTCTGAGCCCGACAGGCCGACACAGACGATGCCTCTTGACTGGTCTTTTTTTCGACGACCTTTTTTAGTCTTTCACCAAAAATAGTAAATTCCATACTTTAAAATCTGATGATCTTGTATGGTAAAGTGACATAAGGTATAGTAAATTAAGGTAAATTATACTATACTATACTATTTTTGGATTTATAAAGCGCCTCTCACAGTACAGCCTAGTCAGAGGCGCTCCCAGTGCGAAGATCCCCTTGGAAAAAGAAAAGTTTTAAGGAAAAAATTATGGTAAATTATTGTAAAATATTGTAAATTATGGTGGTAATTGTGGTAAATTATAAGTAAAATGAGATAAGGTGGTGAATTAAGTAAAGCATTCGATTGACCTACATGTATGTACATTGTACATTGTACAGGTTGTCTTGTCAATAAATTTCGATCACCTTCTGATCAATGCAATCTATAATTGACAAAGTTTACATTAATTAAATCGACTCAATATCTTATTTTCTGCAGGTGACATCAATGAATTCGAAAGCTAAGACACGGCTGAAGGTGCCAGCGTATCACGGACTTGGAACCGTAATTGTCGTCGTTATTTCTGTTGACCGTGGACTTACGTCTGGTAACGTAACTCAGGCGTCCTATGTTCCTGTTGTAACGTATTCCTGTAAAGATCTGGACGGTGGCTGTCTTGAGGAGGGTGAGTGTCAATGCTCTAAACAGCCCGCTTCAAAGTTGATTTCATTAAACTTGTTTCTTCATGAGCTGATGCTTATCTTACATACGTACAGGTTGGGCGCTCTAATGCAGTCCGTGAAAAACAAAGTTCTGATTAATGTTTATTGATGTACCGTAAAGTAATAAAGCTAAGTACTGACTGTTTCGGTTAATGATGGAAGGCAGGAAGAGAGCGAATAGGAAGGCGTAGAGGGTGAGAACGAATGGACGAAAGTGAGGAGGGGAGAGAATGGAGGGAAGGGAGGAAGAGAGCAAATGGAGGAAAGGGAGGAAGAGAGCAAATGGAGGAAAGGGAGGAAGAGAGAAAATGGAGGAAGGGGAGGAGGGAGGACAGAGAATGGAGGAAAGGGAGGAAGAGTGAATGGTGACGCAAGATAGGATTTGAGTGACAAGATGGTGAAAGGAGTTTGGAGTTTGGGGCAGATTAGCATTTGTATTATACTGTGTTAGTTAGAGTTGGCATGAATTACTAACATGCAGACACAGTTGGAACTGCCATATGCTAAGCTGATTTGTGTACTTGTGTGACTGTTGAACTACAAGATTTTACATAATTTGATTACATTGCATTAAGATGATTGATTTGTGATAAAGCGTCATTTTAATTGTTTGCGTTTGTGACACATGTTTTGCGCAATTGTTTGATAGAAAAGAATTGATGAAATTGTTGCAGGTGACTTTGAGAGTAGAATTCTGATGACGGTGCTGGCAATCATCGGCCTCTTTGTTTGCTGCGCTGGACATCGATATTTGAAAACCGGTGAGTTGCTGATCATCCTGAGTCATTTTGAACAATTCCAAGGTCATTTTTTACAATGCGTCATTTCGTACGCTGTGCCATTTTGTACAATAATTGGTCATTTTTCACAATTTGTCATTTTGTACAATGCATCATTTTGTATAGTGTGCCACTTCTTTACAATTGGTCGTTTTAGACAACTGCCATGTAGTATGCTTATTAATATTTTTGTTTCTGTATTTAATTGGTACCGCTCTGGAATGGAAAGTATGAGTTATATGCACCAGTGAGCACTGGCACATAGAAAAGAATGTGGTCTGAGTTCCTAACACAGTAACCTCATCTGTGGGGAAGGTGAACCAGTGTTTATTTCGTGAACGAAGCTAAAGTGAGAACGAAAAAGATTAGTCAACTGTTCATGAAAATGAAAACTGAAATGATTTTACAGTTAAAAACTAAACTAAAAGGAAATTGATTATCAGAAATAAAATTAAAACTAGAACTAAACTGCAATGATTAATGATGAACTAAATAGAAGCTAAAATAAAATGATTATCTTGACTAAAATAACTCTGGGCTCAACCTTGCAATTTCATCATTGCATGTTATTGTTGTAATTGTAGAATTGTTCTTCTTCGGTTACTTGGGCGCCCTTCTCGTCTTCTACATCCTGATTGCCAGATTTTCCGACTGGAGCTTCTTAAGTAAGTTTCCAGCAAATGAAAATACTATTCTATCTTAAGATATCACAGGATTATTATAAATAATTTGCACCTATAAAGTTGTCAGAAAAGATAATTCTGTGATAGTCAGCGGCAGTGCTATACAGCAGGGCAAACCAAAAGCTAAATGCCCTAGACTAGTAAAGTAGTACTTTTCACTGGTCTTTGCCCTGGCCCAAGGCTGCCAGAATTTTTGTCATGCCGAGAATTTAATTAACCCGTGCTGATTGCAACTGTATGACTGCCTTGGTTGTAATAAATGTTAGGCATTATGTCTGGTGAATAGCATCATGTATGTGAAGCTAGTATTCTTAGCTGTTTAATAAGCCGCTGTCTTTTGAGACTCGGGACCTTATTAACAATGCTAGACATACCTTTGTCATGGAGATTGTGTATGCTTGAATAATTCATACCCTGAATTCATACCCAGACTTATAAATCGGACCCTCCACGTTCCAATTTCTTGCCCAGACGGCACCCGTCTTGACAGCTGCTCCCCATTTTTTCCTCTGGCAACCCGACTCGGACCTCCTTTGAACTATCCTTACTGACAACCCCTTTGACTCAAAGCAGTGCTCATGTACGCCTGTTTGATGGGGTATAAAAATAGCAACGCTAATTGTTGAGATTCTTGATGCATGAATTAGCATATGATTTAAGTAGTCTTTATACATGAATTAGCATATGATTTAAGTAGTCTTTATACATGAATTAGCATATGATTTAAGTAGTCTTTATACATGAATTAGCATATGATTTAAGTAGTCTTTATACATGAATTAGCATATGATTTAAGTAGTCTTTATACATGAATTAGCATATGATTTAAGTAGTCTTTATACATGAATTAGCATATATGATTTAAGTAGACAGTTGTGTTTTTGCTTGCAGACTGTCTCTATGTGTCGCTGGGGGTGGCAACGGTTGGTGGATGTGGTGTCTTGCTCTTCTGGGTGTTCGTTGGCATTCCCGCTTTCGCTGTTCTATTCACAGAGATTCTATTAGGATACCTCGTAACCTGCATCATCTTTAATGCCACACCGCTTGGTAACCGTACTCTCCACCTCGTGGTTGTTTCTAAACAGTTTTCTGTAATTATTTTACCGATTGTGTGGAAATTAGTTATTATTCGTGTATAATTTTGAATTGGTTTGAAAGTTTGTTCATGTACTGATGCCTGTATATTATTGTTATCTTTCTTCTGTTCACTAGTTGGTGTTTGATCATGAGAAGTGCTTTGTAGAACTTTGCATAAATAACTTTAATACCAATTGATGCAACTATACAAGTGCAATATATATATATATATATATATAGAAAATATCAAACAAACCTTTCTTATGAGAACAAAGATGGTAGCAAACAATCCTATTTTTCATGTAACCAGTACCTGAATGCAGTGTGACTTCTAGAGTAGTCAATATTTTAAAAAAATACATAATATATAAAAGTGTCATTTTAATTCTACATGACCTTGCAATTTAGGTCTTTTTTTCATTTCGGTATTTGTGTTTTGATAACAATTGCTTTGTATAATTATACTAATGCAATTTTACCGATGCAATACAATACATTACTTTGCTAGATTCTTAATTAAAGATTGGGCTGAAATTTAAAGTGTCATTTAGTTCCACGTGACCTTGCGATTTATTTCTTGCGTGTGTTTCCGATCAGGTAACGTTGATATCTTGCGTGTGGATCCAACATATCACGTCATCTTTGTCAGCATCGTTGTTTCGTTGTTGGCACCCGTTGCATTTGCACAGCGACTGGTTAGCACTTCAGCATCATAATAGCTTTTTAAAATTTCATTAACGTCAATGAGATTCGTTTGGAGAATTTATGTAGCGCCTCTTCAAGAGACCTCAGAATATTATTATTATAGGACCAAAGTGTCTGATAAACTGGTTGAACAGATTAAGAACTTACTAATCACAATTCACATTTACACGTTGATGCTAATAATGGAGTTACTAGTTGATGCAATAAAAGAATTTTAGCTAACGTGGTAGGCTATTAGGAAACTGTAAAAAATCAAACCAATAAAAATCCTCAAACGAGGATGTGTGTCCCCCAGTTTTGTCTTCATCGAGTCTGGAATGATGGTACGGTGAACATTTGCCAAGCACACCACTTTATGCGTGTGCACTTATTTCATAATATTTATATAGCAGCTTTGATTTAAAAGTCTCACAAACATTGACACCGACTGATAATACTGCTGGTTATGCATTGTCTTTTACAGCTGAACGTGTTGACCTGTGCCATTGTTGGTTCCTTCTTGGTGATTCTGGCTGCAGACATCTGTCTTCGTGGCGGCGTCAAGTACATTCTGATGAACAGCATTTGGAAATCTACAACCCCGAGCTTCATCGGTGCTTACTGCTTCCTACCTGTCCAGAATTCAGGTAAGAAGCTGGTCGGATTCAAGCTCTGTGCTTGCTTGTGTGTTTGTTTGTTTGTGTTTGTGTGTGTGCGTTTTCTGGTGTGTTTGTTTATGTCATTATCATTGTTTGTCATGTTGTTCACTCTGGATATGGGCAGCTATGAAGTGAAAAAAAAATTATTTTTGAAGAAGCCGAAATTAATTTCTAATGATTTATCGATTTATTAATCTTGTCCTAATTTCTGATCTTTCCATTGCAATACTTATTTTTTACATACTTCTCTTCACAAGAGAGTCTAATCAGCTTAGGAAGGCACAGTGAGCAAAACTGAACTGTCTTAGGACGGACAAACGGCTAGTAATGAACGACCCATTCAATTGACTGATCTTTGTCAATCATATCATCATTTACGATGGCTTCTGCTTTCAGATATCCTTCTCTACCTTGCGTGGGGTGTGCTCACAATCATCGGACTCACAATTCACTACGCTCTCGAGAGGAACAAGGAACCGTTTCCGGAAGGTCCGTGGCAATCCTTCCAGCGGCGACGGAGGGAAGCCACCCTTGGAAGGCGGCCGAGCGAACGATCAGAGTTCGGTGACGACGATGAACATCGGCCCCTACTATTTACACCCCCACGGCCGCATCCACAGCACGCCTGGAGGGAGCAACCAGTAGAACGGTTTCATCAGCCGGCCAACGAAACCCGAGAGTGGTGGCAGGACCCTGCGGATCAGCCAGGCGCAGTGGTTCTACCGGTCGTCGCTGATTCGCATTCGCCGCCTCCACCGTACACGGAAATTGAGGTGCAGTCGAATCCGGTGCAGTGAAGAGAATTCTGGGATTGCTGTGCACGCTTACACAGGCAGCCCTGCTGCTCATATAGTGTATTTAAGCGTTTAATGTGCTTTGCGAAAGCGCAGAGAAGTAGATTAGAGTTGTGCTGGATATTCGTGTCCGATTCGCTTCCCCGACGCGAATAGCGCTCCGAATTGTCTATTCGTATTTGGCTGAATCATGTCTTTAAAATGAATAAGAATAGTAAATGCATGGGCGCACACACATTCCAGGAGGGGTCACTTGCCCCCCCTCCTGGAAACTTGACACCTATTTTTCTAATACCACCTTTGGGTTTTAAAAAATTTCTTCGCGTTTAAGGAACCTACTTCTTAGCATCAACTTTTGGTTTTTAACATATATTTCTTTGCACTAAGGAAACTATTCATGTCAAAAATGATGCACAAAATGAAATTGAGAAATTTGAGAAACCTCCTTGAAAATACGCGTGTTCTTAGTTTCCAGCTTTGGATTTGTCAAGCTCTTGCTTCTAAAAAAGTTAACTGCGACCATCGTAAAATGTTTTACCCCTCCTGCAAAAATTTATGCGGGCGCCCATGAGTAAATGTGCTACATAGAATTAGCATTCCACTGCACAGTTTCCAAACTCTTTTTATCTTCCAGTCTACGCATTCTAAGATAAATAAATCTTTAACTTTTTCAATATTTGCCAATTCAGCGTATTGGCTATCTAATTTATATTTGGCACAGCTCTAACATGAATGCATGCATGAAGACATGGTTACCCATACATACATACATAAATCCATGCGCATTCACCATACATACAAATACATGATTAGCTACATACATTGGTACACACATATACACAGACAGACATACATGCATTTATATGCAATGCTGTTTGATTATGGTGGCTTTTTCAAATCATGTGTCAATGTGAGTGATTTTCTGCAACGTGTTCAACACGCTACTGGTCACATTATTTGAATTTCGGTGTTACATTGAAAACCTTAGTCCGAATTTGATCATAGGTTGTAGTCTTTGGGTGTTATTTTCCGCACGATCTTGACGTTAGAGTGTGAATATGTTAATTGCAGTGCTCAGCTTCAATTGTGTCAGATTCTTAGATGTTTGAAGTACTAGTCTCAGACTGATGGTAATTAATTGAAAAGTTAAGTTTTCTGTTGAAACTTTGGGCAATGTTGCGTTTAAAACTGCAACCATTTTGCAATTCTTGTGAGTGCTAAGCAAGTGCTTGGGCAGGCTAGGTTATTTGAATCTATTACCGGTATTGTTAGTTTTTTTGCTGTTTAGAATCCACCTAAAGCCACCATGTGAGGACCCTGAGCAAGCACTTCACTTGCAGTTGCTCATACGCTTCGGTGTGAAACTCTGATTCAGTGTCTATGCTGTAGTCGGGAGTGCCTCCGAGTAGATATCTTGAGGGATTCTATACCAAGTGCTCAAACATACCTACATACATACATACATGTGTCCACAATTTTCTTGTCAGCAGGCATTGTGTGAATACAGGTGTTTTGATTATTTCATTTCTACAATAGATGCTTTTTATGTTATTTCTTTCATGGCGTTTAAGTTCTTGCCCTACACGGTGACATTGTTAAATTTGCTTTTTAGCAACAGGTGATTATGATAAATATTATTGCAGTTAGATTGCTTTAACCCTTTCCCGACCAATGTGTAGTAGAGGGTGGGAAATCAATTACCCTCGTAAAGTAAGGTGTTTAGTGCTATTTAAGGTTGTGACCACGACAATTATTGAAATGTTTACAATCACTTTTAGTGTGGTGCGAGTATGCATACATTTGTTTTGTACTGCTGTATTTTTTAGTGCCATGCAAAATTGTATCAGGGAGACCAGTGTATTCACTGTAGACACGTTGCTTGGTGGGTGCAAGTGTTTTTGGAAAGAGTTGAATTACGGAATAATATGCAGAAGTGTTGTCGTTATTTAGAAAAGTGAGATGTTCTTGACTTGCTTTTCAGATAGCTTGAATGCTACATGACGATGCAACCTTGTGTTAAAAAGCCTCTTCTTTTGGCTTCAGCATCAACTGCTTTGAGCGCCTCTGAGTAGAGATCTTGAAGGGGTGCTGTATCAATTTATGTGATTGATTGATTGATTAATTTGACGATGACCTGCATTTGTTTACCAAATGCTGCTTTTAGTTCGCTCTTTTTCTTAAAGCATTGGGACTCTTGAGATTCTGCTACGATAGCTATGAGAACCGAGGCGTTACTTTTCTCTGGAGGCTGTGCAGTGACGTGAGACTAATTATTTTTGTGTCATCATTGCTGAACATTTGCTTGTGCGTTCGTAGAGTTGTTATGCCGGGTAAGCATTTTCTTTCATGACATCATAATTGTAGATTTATATAGCGCCAGTTTGGGAGAGGTTCCTTAAAGGTTCTTTCGACCGAACACAATGAAACCACGATCGAACAGAATGGTCTTCAATACGTTACTGGTTTGACCGTTGTGTGATATTGAAATAATGACAATAGCCTTTGTTTAATTTAAAGCTGACCTAACGCAATATGCATAAATTGCATTGCATGATCGGATGATCACAAGTTATTACAGGAGTCGAATTTGACTGTTGGCAGCCATGCAGGGCGCCCATCACATCCTACTGCTCAGTTTAGCAATGCCATCTACCAAATGGAAGGTTGAGTGGACCTTTTTAGTTGGGTAGTGGGAAGCAATCCTGCATCCGTGCGCTCTTCTGATGCCAATGACTAATCTCTGATAGTGCTTCTGTTCACCAAGTTATTTTAATCTGGTCAGCCGTCTTGGCGATGTTTTCTCTGTGTGAGTTTCGTGCAGTTGATTTGAGTTGTTAGATCTTGCATTGCTTTGGCTGAAGATTTTAATTGTTGTATCCTGTTTATTTTCTTCTGCCTTTAGAGTAGCACTTCTTTAGAACACTGGAGACTATGAATTGTTTTCAGCCATTTCTTGCAAATAGGTTTTTGCTTCTGAAAACTGTAAATAGGCTAGGTTTTGATCAGTTATCAGATTTGTGTTTTTTTATGTTTTTAGGTAATGCTTTTTAAAGATCCTCTAAGAGGCACCGACATTGCAGTATCTGATATAGGAAGTCGGTGTTTGAAAAAGACAATATTTTCTGTCTCTTGTGTAGCTGACATTAATTTTGTAAAGATGACTTTGAGAGCCTGCATAACTTGAGATAAAGATGAGTCTTCAAATGTTCAGACTGTACTATGGTGATAGCAAGAGAGACAGAGGCCAGAGGGGAAGATAAGGGGGAGACAGACATATTGAAAGACAGTCTTAGGGTCATGTAAAGGTGGAATTAGAGGAACAGCAGCCAATGTTATACTTAGAAGGACTGGCACAATAGTCTTAGTCAAATGCCGCTTTGATCTGTCTGTCCCTTGATTTGATCTGATGAGCTTTGAGTATGAGTTTTTGGGATGAGTGATACCGTAGTGCAAAAGTCGGCTTTTAACGACTAAATCGTGCGATTGAGGCAGTGCAACCCAGCAGACTGAGTGAGATTTGTCTGCAGATCTATTTAGGGATGAACCACTTTTTATCGATGAGGGTTTTATTTAAGGCTGCAGTAGCAACTTAAGGGTAAATGTAATCTCGTAGATGTTCTTTTTCTACGGCAATCGCTTGATATTGGTTGGCCCCCGCCCCTCATTTTTCAATGAATTCTTATCAGGTGAGACCCTTCACAATTACTGACCCGTTGCAATGGATGGCATTCCAAGGTCTGCGTATGGACTGCGGTAGTTCAAAGCCTCTATTGTTTTGAGAATCTGCTTTCTGTTAATTCAAACTTGGCGTTAGTTTGAACCCATTGAACTATAATCTTTCCAGAGCCTCTGCATTTAAACGAACTTTGCCATTTTAAGTGTCAATTTACGTATTAATCAACCCTTTGTTCGAAAAACTACTCTAGAATGTTCAAGTATTGACATTAAATTTGTTGGAAGGCAGGTAGAAGACTGTTTAAAACCAGTTCTTCCCATTGCCATAGTTTAGTCTAGCTCTGAGTAGGTGGGTACAGGAAGGCCTACAGTTTGTAGGTTTTTGTTGCTGAACAGGAATTGTGATTTCTCTTTTATGCATTGTAACCTATTCTAAGGCTGACTCTTTATCAGTAGTTCCACAAGGTTTGTGCTATTAACTGCATGCTTGGTATTTACTTTGAATTTACCACTTTTATACTAGCGTAATTTCTCGATATGGTTGAAAAATGTTTATTACTTTCTGTTATTTTATTTACGGCAGGTACATCCATCTTTGAAATTTTTACTCTGAACTGTTTGTGTTTAAGTTGTGTGTTATTATTATTTATTAATATTATTATTATTTGTACTTTAACTGTTAAAATGTAATGTGGTATGTTTTCTATTGTTTATGTGCTTGTGTCACTGCATTCATTAGCCCCCTTTGAAACTTTCCGGGGATGTTCGAGTTAGGATTGTAATTTTGGATGTACAGATGTTAGCTTCTTGATCCTTAATGCACCATGACGTAGCTGTTTTATTTAGGTAGGACCACAGTATAAATTAACAAACGGTATGTCGATTTCTGGCCTCTGCTGTAGTCAGAATGTGACTGACTTGAAAGCGATGCTAGCCTCGCTCATTGTTGTCCGCCATTTTCAGAGTGAGCCATACCGACCAATGACATGCGATTTCTCATACCGACCAATCACAGGCGATTTCTCATGTCAATCAATCAGTCTTGCCACACTATCGAAGGCTCATATTCAAAATGGAGTTGTTTCGCAATGTCATAATCACATGACCAGAAAAACTAGTCAAGGCAGCCATGCGAGTCGGTGTACTGTTTGTTATTTATAGGCCTACTGTGGTGAAGCATCTTAAATCATTCCATGCCTCTGCTCCCAAAGAATGGAATCTACTTCCACTCTCTCTTCGTTGCTCAAATTCACTCCCTACCTTCAAAAAACGGCTCAAAAACTCACTATTTCTCTTTGGCTTTCAAGCACATGGACCTTTAACTGCATCTTCCTCTGGTGGCTAACTATCCGCGCCTCAGATTCACACTTTGGTGTGACCTTGCGCGCGTAATAAATTTATGTAATAATAATAAAAAAAATAACTGGATAAGAATTGTGGGCTTGGATAGGCCTATCACTTCCACGAGCACTTTGACTGAAGCTTGTGCATTCTGATAACGTCATTACAGAAATTGTCAGATATGTAGGTTTCTAAAATGTTCATTGTGGTTTTATAATATAGTGTTCTCCAAGTATTATTATAGGCTACCATCAGCTGATGCCTTATTTTAAAATGCTATAACTGTATTAAATTTATCTCATTAGCGGCTGGTCACCCGTGGCATAATAATAATTATTCTGGTCCAGTGAATGTGCTTCTGTGACGTTTGGTGTGTTGTGAAAATGAAGTGGCGGTGTAATCAAAGCTTGTTTTAATGTAGACTTGAAAAACTGGATGTTTTTGATGGATCTGCAACGGCAGTTTCACCTTTACTTGTATAATCGTTCATTACTTTGTGTCCATGATCATGTAGGTTACCTACAGATCGGGTAACTGTTTAATTGTTCACCAAATAAACGATTAAATTTTAATTTCGTTTTCTTGATTTGGAAAGGATTGATTTACCTAAATTTCTGCGGTGCGGCAGCTCCTAGTGATTACATGTATTGGCTATTTAGGCTACTCAATGTGGATACCACTCTCCCAATGCATGACTCTCCGGACTTGACCCGCTGCCTATCGATTTTGTTTTGATTGAGCGCCTGTGAATAAGCTGGTTCCCGCGACTTGGCTTTTGTGGGCGCTGTAGAAGTTTCGAGATTACGATTACGATGGTGTTAGAGAGCCAGAGCAATCGCCGTATTAGCACAGTATAAATAACAATTTTTAAAAATTTATGCTGTGGTATTAGGCTGTGACAAGGGGCCGTCCATAAATGACCACGCAATTTTGGACGATTTTTACCCCCCACCTTCCCGCGTCAACACAAAATTCATACGATAGGCCTATCTAGTATATGGGACCGTCGCACACCGTCACAAATGCGTGACCTCTCACTCCTAGTAGGTGCGTGACTCAAGATTGTTTTTAAGGAGACGACTCTCAACGGCTGAATTCAATTTTCCATGTCCACGACAGTTTTATCGCAATTCTTGTTATAGTGCAGCGTGTCATAGGATGTTTCCCTGTACAGTTATGCATACGGGATCAGAAGTCTTCTATTGACCACAGAACAGGATTGCCAGATCGTCGCGAAAAGTGCGAGTTGGGCTACTTTTGAGTTGTATCGCAATGACGACATTTTGAAGTAGGTTACTTTTACTAGCTACAATTTATGTGTTCGATTCAATTCAATTGGATTTATTTATATGTGGTATTGTTGACGTAATAACAATTAAATACATGCTCTACAGCAGTGGCGTAGCCAGGAATTTATGATGGGGGATGGAGTTATGACCTGGCCGGATGCCTTTCCTGACACCAACCCAACAGTAATGTAATGTAATGTAATTCAGACAATTTGTATAGCATCGTCAGAGGCAAGCCACTTCTAGGATGCTTTACACGCATAATGTCAAATGCCAGAGTAAATGTCATGAGCTCGAGAGCAAGTGTAGCTTCAATTGTTTTTTAAAAGTTGCTTCAGTTTTGATTCCCTGGAGAGTTGATGGAAGACTGTTCCAGGCGCGTGGGCCTGCGACGCGAAAGGCGCGATCGCCCATTTTTGTTTTCGTCGCAGGAATGAACACGTCGGCGGTCTTGGACGATCGCAGCCGGGACCTCCTTGGATCGTCTGCTAACGGTTTGATGTTGTCCGCGAGGTAGGCTGGTGCGCAATTGTTGAGGCATTTGTACATTAGGATACAAAGTTTGAAATTGATGCGGTCACCTATGCGAAGCCACTGAAGCTGGTCCCGAATCGCGTTAGAAATGTGGTCGAATTTTTTCAATCGCAGGACCAGACGAGCAGCAGCATTGATGACCGCCTGAAGCCGAATGATACTGCGCTGCGGCAAGCCAGCAAAGGCGACATTGCAGTAATCGATTCGGCCCAAAATCAAACTTTGTATCAGGTGGCGTGTCGCTTCCTGTGTGAGTGACCGAGACACAGATCTCAGCTGTCTCAGTATTCCGAAGCTGGTTCGTACAACTGCAGTGATATGCGATGTCATTGACAGCAGTGGCGTACAGTAGACTATTGCAGTAAATAAAAATGGAATAGAGTAAGGAAAACAATTGTTACTACAAATAATTGTTTTGTTTTTCTTATTTAACTGGATAAATAATCTTTTTTAAACATTTCCCTAAGCCAATTAATGGAGTTTTTAACCCCCGAAACCCCCTGTCTACGCCACTGTTCTACAGTATTGGCACTATTCGGACTATTCTACGGTAAGAATTGAGCAGTCTGCCGTCTAAATAATATTTACGTAAATGTTTTCATGACGTTTTGTGACTCGACTAACAAAACGAATAAAGTATCCGTATTTAATAGCAAAATATTTTATTGTCATTTGGCTTCTGATCTCGCGACCTTTGGGCTACTCTGCCACAGAATCGACATTAATATATATTACATTTCATGTGAAAAAAACGGTCGATCGATTGCCACTCTTTGTGATAGAAGTCCTTTGAATTCACACCTATGCCATGGGCGTAATTAATTTATGCAACACACATAATGTCAAACAACCGCATTAACAATTAGGGCCTACTGGTCTCGCATTATGCCACTCAGCATTTTATTCAGTGTAGCTCGTCCCCACACAGTCATTGTTATATCCATATGCAGCCTATCTATTATCTATTGAAAGGCTCTCAGTCAATGTAACATATTATAACTATAGCCTATCTGGTTTCCCGTTAATTGGCAATTGTGAGCAACATTTATCGACGCACGTTGCAGCCTGTTTTGAGGAATTTGTGATCCGCGAAAACAATGTTCTTTCTATGCAAATGCCAAATGTAAACGTTGTTGAAGCCGGTGTCACAAAATAGGCTAGAGTATCACCCTAATAATCGTATCCTCCAGATGAATAGAAGTTGGAAAATGCCATTTCGCGTTTGTTTATTTCTGCAAATTAACGGCTTTGTTTTGAACATTGCCACTAACAGCTTCCTTTTAGAGCACTAAGAACATTTAGAACACTTAAAACTAGCTATAGCCTACCGCGCGCGGCGCGCCTGATCGGAACTCAAGTGTTATGTGACGCATTATAAAATGACGCAATCTTAGTGTATAGGCCTACTGTAGGCGTACAGCAGATGTTGCCATGGGAACAAACGGCCATGCAGTCACCTTTGATCGTTTTATATGATAGCAAATATTATGTCCTAATGTTTTAAAAAGTCCATGTACCGGTGTAAAAATATTAAACTCTCGTCCTTACAGTAGGCCTAAAATCAGCAACATGACGTAACTATACACTGTTTGTAATTGTAAAATAAAGAGGTGTCGTCATAATACGGAATCCTAACAACGTAGCACTTTAGTTAATGACGTAACAATAGTGTTGCAGACCAAAAATATGTCATAGTAGGTTAGGCTAGCACAGAGCTATCGTCATAGCAGCAACTTGTCCATAACGAAGTCAGTGACGAAATAAAATTGTTTAACAAGTAGTAGCCGTCACAATACGAATTAAGTCCATGGATCAAGTTGATAATGCAGCCTCATCATGGCCAATAAAAGTAGCCATGTAATAGGTCTGTGTTTTTGGAAGAAAGAGATGACGCCATAATAGCAAATTACGTACCGGTAATAATAGTGTTGTAGACTCAAAAGTATTGCCTATAGTCACAATTAAAAAGACCGGCATCCAGGCCCTGTAGCCTAAACATTTGTAACTTGTTGCAATTATGATAGAAATAATTAAGCGGTTCCATAATATTATAATTTCTACGAAAAAGTTTTTAAATATGGCCCATGCACTCTGTGAAGTTTTCTCTCATGCAGGGTCACCTACATAAAAATATCTCCAAGTATAATGGGGAATTTAAGATACTTAAATGAATGTTACATTTTTAAAGCTGTATAGGCCTGGCCATGGGCGCCCGAACATAAAAGCAAGAGGGGCATTGGCCACACAACCAGGAAAATTGACATAGATCTATCATGATGTATCATCTAGCCAATACGCTTTGGTTTTGAGCAAATTTCTGCGCAGTATAAAGACACTAATTAAACACAAAGTGAAACTGATCAGACATTTACATTTAGAAACCTCTATTAAAACTATCCATGTGCTTAATTTCCTGCATTGCATTTCTAAGCTCTTGCTAAGACAGTTAGGCGAACTGTGACCGTTGCTCTTTCCCCCTACTGCAAAAAGTCAGTGGGGGCGCCCATGACTGTAGCTTACAATTATTTAAACCTTTATCGTCTCATTCCTGTAATTTATACTGGGGAATGGGGGCGGTAAAAACGTTCGCTTTGATCGGACAGAAACCGCGCTGCGCCCAGACACTGACGACACCCTTTATCGGAAATTTTTCTGACGACCTTTTGCCACATCAACAACAGCTCAAGATTTGTGGGGTAGCATTCCTGGACTTCCCCCCAGAGACGTCTAGGTTAAACACTGATCTTTCTCGTTCCACAAGCAATATCCTCTGCATGGTCTCGTGGGACCGATCAGCAATCAATGGCATCTGGATAGTAGTAGGCCTAACTAGAGTGATCTGAGTGACTGGACAACATCTAGGAAAGGCATTGTTGATGTCAACACACTGAGAGATTACTCATCAATTGATTCAACGCAAAACATTGTATAAGCTTACCTGCTGCAGCGAATGATAATTCGAATGAAAGAGTAACAAAAGGAGTGCAAGAATGCATGCGCTCAACCGACAACAGCCTATTAGACTAATGAGAACCAAACAAGACTAACAGTGAGAAGAGCAATCAACCTGACGGAGGACAAAATGCAAATGGTTTGTTTGTGCATTTTGACGCCGAATGCATCAGATGGCAATAGCATAATGATGATGAATGATCAATAATGTTCCAGTATATGGTGCATTAGTTCCGATCAATGAATTCTGATTAAGGTCCTATTCTTCGGCCACGCG
Source organism: Lumbricus terrestris (assembly GCA_949752735.1). Classification (NCBI taxonomy): domain Eukaryota; kingdom Metazoa; phylum Annelida; class Clitellata; order Crassiclitellata; family Lumbricidae; genus Lumbricus; species Lumbricus terrestris. The sequence goes on from OX457051.1 coordinate 35,287,057, forward strand.
ACCAGTTTGGTCTATAATACGCCTGGATACAAGCATATACGGAGTCCAAAAAATAGTAGTGTTAATAAACTGCTCTCAAGTAGCCTATTGACGTACTAATAATTACAAATTAGACGCCTATATTATGTAGAATCCTTTGACAACTTTCAATGGACACTGGAAATGCATCAACGGTTGCAATTACCCCTCACATTGGACAAAATTGTACCATATACTCACAGATCCTTCTGGATCTATTCGTATGTAGTACAAAAGCATCAGTCATGAATGAAGCAGACGGCACACGCGTTGTAAGGTAGTCAGGTGTGCGAATATGTAGTCCTAAGCGATCGACACGGTTGGAAGTCACTCTACGAAAAAAGTTACATTCGGATTGGAAACACGTTAGTTTATAGACTATATCTGTCCAAATAAGCAGAGAACACGTTGCCTCAATGTTGGACGAAATCCGTCAGGAGCTGAGAAGATTTGCCGAAACGACTGGGATAAAGGGAATCGGTCGAATCGTCAAGACGACAAGCAAGGTAATTCGATTCTTCTGGTTGATCTCCATTCTGATTTGCTTTGCGATTCTTCTCTTCCAACTCTATAATGTACTCCATAACTACACGTCGCACACTGTGACCAGAAGCTTCAAAGTGGTTCAGACTAAGCCGACATTTCCAGATGTCACTATCTGCAACCTGTTCCCAGCCTTCAATATCAGCAGCGCAGGGTACAACGAGTACTTGAAAAAGATCGAAATAATGAGGCAGCATGACCTTACTCTGAACATTTCTAAAGATCCCGAATTATGGACGTACATGAAATCCATTGAATTCTACAACGCGAATACTCCCTTGTTGGAGGAATTAAACGAAAAGCCAGATGGCTTCGTAGTCCAGTGTACACAGTATGGTTGGGATCTCTACACGCCAGTGCCATGTGAAACAAAGATAACTGCAGCAACTCCGTTACAAAAGTGTCACCAGATCAAATTGAACACTGCCCACGGCACTGTAGCCGCAGTCACCGTATTGCTCTTCACGAACAATTTCCAGACGGAGATAATCAACGGTTACAATTCGTGGATCCGAATGTCGACGGGAACGGGTGCAAGCGTAATGATCCACCCGAAGGGCGCCTTGCCCAATCCGAACATATACGTCGAGGTGTCCACCGGAAATAAAATGAACATTCAACTTAGACAGACGAACGTCAGTCGCCTCCAGCAGCCGTATGACAACTGCTCCGATCGGAAGATCCTTGATCCGAAAGAGTCACCTTCCCACATCTACAGCACCGACGCCTGCACAAGTCTCTGCCGACAGCGGAAGACGATTGAGAAGTGCGGATGTCTCGACAACAACGAAGTCTTCACCAAGGAACAGCTGAACTTCGTGAACCACACGTTCTGTGTGAACATCACCCAGACCACTTCCAGCCAGACGCCACTTCTTCTGGAAGCAGCGAAACGGCGTTTGATGTCGATCAACTGCCAGACGACATTTAATTTCAGCAAAGATAATTGCGACTGCCAAACACCTTGCAGAGAAACTTACTACGACATCAGTACTTCATCTTCACAATGGCCAAATCCGCTCTACCATCTCTCCTTCTATGAACAGTTCATCCGGAATAAAGTTCAGTACGGCAGCAAGTTTTCGATCTATGAAGAGATTCTGAGGAACACAACAAACCAAACAGCCGAGGAAACGATAAAGCAGCTTAAAAACCTTCGGCTAATCGAAGACAATTTTCTTGAGGTTTTCCTAAGGTTTTCCGATGAAACCATCCAAGTGGTCACAGATTCGGCGGCAATCACCTGGGACACTCTGGTGGCCAATTTGGGTGGATCATTCAACCTGTGGCTTGGAATCTCCATTCCAACCTTTGCTGAAATAATAGAACTAATCTACTCACTGCTGGTCATTGCGTGTTGCAAACGGAGAGCCAGCGTTACTTAGATGGTGCGTGACATAATATGTCGTCATACTGGAACTCGAATGGAAGGTTGAAGCACGCATCGCCAGACTATTTGCACTCGAGCGGCAAGGATAGTTATACTGACATAATGCATAAAGCATCAACTTTAAAAATAAGATAAACTTAAGTATATAATTATGTTACAGTCTACAGAATATATCAATGCATCGCTTCAAAGAATTTTAAATCATCAGCCAGCATCTAAAAAAGCTGTCAGTATGTGTACATAAATATAATTAAACTGTTTAATGCGCCACTAATTTCCAGCTAAAAGACTGGAAGCCTGGAAGAGAGAAGTGAATGCTGAGGTTCATATAATCCTATATATATATATATATATATATATATATATATATATATATATATATACATATATATATATATATTATATAAATTGGGGGGCGCGGTGGCGTAGTGGTAGGTTTGGCGCATTGAAGCTGGAGGTTCGAATCCACCTCAAACCGCTGCGTAGGGACCTTGAGCAAGTCCTTCACTTGCACGTTGCAATAGCCTATTGTTCGTGCGCTTCGGCGTGAAAACTCCGATGCAATGTCCGTGCGGTAGAGGGGAGCGCCCCTGAGTATATATAGTGAGATTGAAGTTGCGCTATAGCGAATGCGAGAAATTATATCATAATGATTTGTGTGCCCTGAACATTTGATAATTATTAATGGACTTTCGTACACAGCAAACTCCTACAAATGTATAGTAAAATTAATGTAACATATGGATAAAACTGAAAGTGTATTCTATTACATGAGCGATGGTCGTAGAGTAGCCTATTAGACAATAGATATAGTAGTAGTAGTAGTAGTAGTAGTAGTAGTAGTAGTAGTAGTAGTAGTAGTAGTAGTAGTAGTAGTAGCACTGTAGCAGTAGTAGTAGTAGCAGTAGCAGCAGCAGCAGCAGCAGTAGTAGTAGTAGAAGTGGTGGTAGCTGTAGTAGTAGTAGTAGTAGTAGCAGCAGCAGCAGCAGCAGTAGTAGTAGTAGTAGTAGTAGTAGTAGTAGTAGTAGTAGTAGTAGTAGTAGTAGTAGTAGTAGTAGTAGTAGTAGTAGTAGTAGTAGTAGTAGTAGTAGTAGTAGTAGTAGTAGTAGTAGTAGTAGTAGTAGTAGTAGTAGTAGTAGTAGTAGTAGTAGTAGTAGTAGTAGTAGTAGTAGTAGTAGTAGTAGTAGTAGTAGTAGTAGTAGTAGTAGTAGTAGTAGTAGTAGTAGTAGTAGTAGTAGTAGTAGTAGGCTACTGTAGTAGTTTCGACGTTGTGCGATAAAAAGATCATTAGCGTCGCCCTCCTCCTTTATGCAGGTTTGGGACTGGCACCGGTAGAGTGCAACGAGTGGCAGAGTTTAAAGTCGATATAGTTTCAAATGATACAGCTGCAAGTGTATGCGTATCCTCAAGTCCATGGGGTTCCAACTTCCAAGTCGATAGTGCTTCAAGTCGATAAAGTTCCAAGTCGATAAAGTTCCAAGTCGATAGAGTTTCAAGACAAAATAGATTGACAAGAGCTAACATTTTATTGGAGATTGAAGTCTTAGCAAAATCACTTGGCAGCAATTTTATAATTGCTTGTTTATTGCATATTCGTTTAATGACAAAAACCAGGTGGCACACCGCACATGTGTACGTAAAAAGATATAGAAAGTAATATAAAAAGTATTGAAATTGTCTTTTTTAGTAACGGTCATTCAGTTAGGCAGGCATATAAATATCAGGGGAATGAGTTTTCTTCACGTCGGTATAAAATACGTGGGATGAAATTGCGGTCGTCCTTTTCAGCAAGAAATCGTGTGGTCGTTGACGAAGATTATAGCAGAGTCGAGTCCGTGGGGGGGGAAATGCTTCATAATTTTATTCACAACGTAATACTTTGATCTAGCAGCATTCCAGCAGCTCTGCGTTCCACATCTCCTTCCCAAAGTCCGTCTCTCTGCATGCTCAGCTCTTCGGGCCTCAGCGATCGTCTTTCGACCGCTCATTCCCACCATCCCCTATCCACCTCACCGTGCCCGTCAGTAAGTACGACAGCAAGTTTTTCGATCTACGAATTTCTGTACAATTTTGCAACTCAGCGCATTCCTCAGGACCAAGTCTCCGCCTATGGGTCTGAGGACGTTGAACGCGTAGACGGAAGTAGAACAAGAACTCAGGATATGACTGTCAAGCCCGCAAGTCACTACTGTATGCATGCGCTCCTTCAAAATGCTGCTCGGAGTTTCACGCCGAAGCGCTGAGCAATTGCGAATGAAGGACTTGCTCAAGGTCTCTACGCGGCGGCTTGAGGTGGATTCAAACCTCCAACCCTCCGGCTGCAAGGCAACGAACACACCCACTATATACTCCACCACACTACTTTCTACTGATGGTTACTCCGATCAAAACCATGGAGTGAGCCCTCTCAAGGCCTGGGAGTGGATCATGTATATGAGAACCACTCTTGATCGCCGGATGAACATCATCTCACGCAGACACTTAGCTGAGTTGAGCTTAACGTGGTTTTTGGCTTGCAAGGGTCCGTCGTCAGATTTTTCACAGAGTGGTAATGGTTATGGGTAAATATAGATAACAGAATTACAAATTTGATGCATTTAGACCAGTATTTGATCTGTCTGATCCACCTGCTTTGGGGTGGGGCCGGGGTGGGAGGAATTCAGGTTTCCGGGAGAAAGGCGTGGGTGCGTAAGATGACCGTGTTGGACGGACAACAACCGCGCAGTCAGACACTATATATGCAACATTTGACCGAAAATTTTCTGACGACTTTTTTCGCACTTCAGTGTTTTGCAGTTGACTTCTTCTACTGACAGCAAAACTTTCACATATATAAACCTCTCGAATTTTTCTGAGGGGGAATGCTGCATATATACATTTTCTTGGGAATGTTACGTATACAGGCTACATGACATGTGTCCAATATCTCTCGATATTTCTATAGGGGGGCATCTCATTCGTCGGGGGAACTTTCCCCAGATAAGTCTAGATTAACACTGCCTTTAGACGGTGTCCACGGTGTCCATCGGACACCATTCTGTTTTTAAATCTACTGTAGGGCTACGAAATTTTGAATTGTCGTCAACGACCTTTAATGTCCTAAGACAGCGGTTCTCAACCTGTGGGTCGCGACCCCCGCGGGGGTCGCCTGACGATTTGCCAGGGGTCGCCGGGCCCTTCAGAAATTTTTAAATTAGATGTAAACCTAATTGCAATTTCAAAGCTATCCGCAACACTATAGTAACAAAATAAATTTTTACTTATGCTTTTGCTATGATTCATTCGTTAGATTGCGGCAGTTAATTTAATTTTTGCCATTTTAGCTTTCAAATGTAAATTTCATTTTACTTCTAAAAACAACAGATCAGGGATATTTATCGAAGTCTTAAACCCCATCTCTGAGCACTGAAAGCATTACAGTGGGCAGATAAAAATTGTAAACAATGGGGAGGAGCATTTACTGAAGTCTTAAACCTCGTCTGTGAGCACTGAAGTCGGGAGTAAATCTTGTTAAGATGACACCTTAAAATGTAACAGTGACAATGTGCAAATCCAAAAATTTTAAACATTTGGGGACCGGCGCTCTGAAGTCTTAAACTATGACTATCAGCAGTGAATTGATGAGCAATTTCGTTAAAGTGACAGCATAAAATGTGAAGTGTGGATATTTAAACAAATTGAAAATGGGGAGGAGCACATATCCCTCCCCAAACCATCCTCCTGCTCGGTGCATTCATAGAATGACACGAGTAAAGTTAATAAAACTTGATTAATATTTGCAGCATGAATGGAGAGAGTACAACGTTTTATTATTTTTCTTTTTACTGACATTTTGTCGGTCGAATCGATGAAATACAACAAATAAACTGAAGCGTCATTTAGGTATTAGACATCTTAACTATACAGGAAAGCGAGACCAATATTTTAAAGAGCAAAGTTGATGACGGCACACTTGAGACGGAGGATTGGGGAGGTCTAACAGCAAGACGTGGTAGCTGTTGAAGTTTCACAAGCCGAATAAATTTACGAAGCTTCAAATTCAAGTTACCAAATAGGTAGCTTCGAATCGCAATCTTGAGCCAGGCAATCTCACACAATTGCCAAAACCAGTTTTCGAATTAGGTTATGACGTAGCGCTTAAAATCTTAAAGTGTGGAAAAATAAGTGCCTGGACGCCCCTCACCTTTCCAAAAGAAGTGCCTGGACGTTCTCACCTTTCCAGGTTGTTCTGGCCAATAAGTGACAGGACGGCATTCATATTTTAAAATAGGCCTAAGTGCATGGACGCCGTCCACGACCATCCAGCCACACTTTAAGCCCTGCAGTATGACGTGAAAATGCTTAGCAATGGACAATAGTAAAAAATATAGTGTAAAAGTGGGGCAATTATATCAGTTTTGCTGTTGGGGTCGTCACAGCTTTCGAAAGGTTGCCAAGGGGTCGCCGCCCTAAAAAGGTTGAGAACCGCTGTCCTAAGACAACGTTAAACTTTGGAATAAAGGGATTAAAAAAAAGCGGGTTCTTCAGTATGGGTGTTGCTTTAAAAGAACTTATTAGATCTACAATAAGGGTTAAATAATGGAAAATATTTGCAAAAGCTTTAATGCAGATCTATTATAATTGCCTAAATTTCATGCACGACCTTGATAGGCAGCGCAAGAACTCAGTCTTGATCACTAACGATACCGGTAACGCTAAAATCGCGAATTCGTAAAAGCAGACACGACGGTCAGGTTCAAATCTGTACAATTTTGTAACTAATGGCGCATTTGATAGAAAATTGCTCGTTTCCACTTCAGGACTATATCAAAATTACGTCGACTATTCTCTCAACTGCATTCTCAACTATCTAAGCTCGCCTTCGCCGAGCAGAATACAATGCATGTAGGCTATGTAGCCTGAGGTAAGCAACAACTGTTTGGGGTGTTTTTGTGATGGTCAACACCTGCAGGATCGTGCATTAGGCCTAAAGGCTAGCCGAGCTGAATAACGACTCATCAGTGCACAGCGGTTATACTCATAGGCCTACTTCGAAATTGCAAAATAAATTAATTTGGTTCCGGATGGATGCCCACAATAGGACTAGGCCCACGTGTCTGTAACAACTCATGAGTCCAAACTATCAAGCTAATCTAAATGCTTTTACCGATATAATCGCGACATTTGCAAGCAACTGACGTGTATGGTCATCAAAAACTAATAGGACCTATCAACAGAACTGATATTGATGTAGGCCTATGTCATAACTTCCGAAAAATCTGAATAGGCTAAGCATAATTATGCAAAAATAGTGGAAGCACTTATCCACTGCAGTGGGCAAACCAAATTCCATTAATCCAAATCACTTTTCAAGTAATTCGTTTGCAGAAAACAAAATCAAATCCACTATATCCGATAATGTGCCCAACTCTGCAGTCACAAGACCTAAGCGACCCGACCGAAAACATACGACGAACACTGTCACATTAGTATTGGTCACACGTAGGCTATAAACTGTGCATTTACCCACAGAAGAGAAGAGGCCTACATTGCTGCAATGCTTAACGCAATCCGTCAAGAGCTGGTAAAATTTGCCGAAACGACAGGAATAAAGGGAATCGGTCGAATCGTCAAGACGACAAGCAAGGTAACTCGATTCTTCTGGCTCATCTCCATTCTGGCTTGCTTGGCGATTCTTCTCTACCAGGTCTATAATGTAGTCTACAACTACACGTCGCACACTGTAATCAGAAGCTCCAAAGTGGTTCAGACTAAACCGACTTTTCCAGCTGTCACTATCTGCAACCTATTCCCGGTCTACAACATCAGTAGCTCGAGCTACAACGAATACTTGCAGAACATCGAAACGATGAAGCAGCACGACCTTGAACTGCAAATCACTAACGATTCGGAACTGTGGACGTACATGAAATCGATTGAATTTTACAACGCGAACAAACCTTTAACGGGCGAGTCCTATGAAAATGAAGATGGCTTAGTCGTTCAGTGCTTACAGTACGGTTGGGATCTGTACAAGTCGACGCCATGTCAAACAAAGATAATCGTAACAACTCCGTTACAAAAGTGTCACCAGATTGAGCTGAACTGGACCAAGGGCGCTGTAGCCGCAGTCACAGTGTTGCTCTTCACGAACAATTTCCAGTCGGAAATAATCAACGGCTACAATTCGTGGATCCGAATGTCGACGGGAACGGGTGCAAGCGTAATGATCCATCCGAATGGCACCCTGCCCAGTCCGAAAACAAAGATCAAGGTCTCTACCGGAAACGCATTAACCATTCAGCTTCAGCAGACGAAAGTCAATCGTCTCCCAAAGCCATACGGTAGCTGCACCGATCGGAAACGCCTCATTCCATCACAACCAACATCGCCGGTCTACAGCATCAAATCCTGCATGAGTCTCTGCAGACAGCGGCAGATGCTCCAAAAATGCAGATGTCTCGACTACAGTGAATTTTTCACCAATGAAGATATGAATCTGGCAAACCGCACGTTCTGTGCCAACATCACCCAAATATTCGACGAAACAGAACTTCTTCCGGAAACAGTGTTACGTGGACTGGAATTGTTGCGCTGCCAAACGACCTTCATGCCTAACGAAGATATTTGCAACTGCCCAATACCTTGCACAGAAACTTACTACGACACTACCGCCTCATCTTCCCAATGGCCAAATCCGCTCTACCACCTCTCATTTTATGAACAGCACATCCAAAACAACGACCAGTACGGCAGCAAGTTTTCGATCTATGAAGATATCCTGAAGAACGTAACAAACCAAACAGACGAGGAAACGATAAACCAGATCAAAAGCCTTCGGCTAATCGAGGACAATTTTCTTGAGGTTTTGATAGTGTTTACCGATGACACCATCCAGATGTATACAGATTCCGCGGCGATCACCTGGGACACTCTGGTGGCCAATTTGGGTGGATCATTCAACCTGTGGCTTGGAATTTGCGTTCCAACGTTTGCCGAAATAATAGAACTAATCTATTCGTTGCTGGTTATTGTGGTGCGCAACCGGAGAGACAGTGCCAGGCCCACTTAGGTGATGGCAGACAGGAAGTATGACGCAGCTTGAAAATGGATCTGATTATTTTGTGGGTATGCTTCTTTGGTGTATAGACCAAGACCTAAATCTAATAATATGGTGCAGATAACTATGTGGGTTTATTTGTCTAGTTTTGTCTGTTTATGTCCTCAAAAGCGACTGTTGAAGTGGTTATATGAGTCTGTTCGTGTCTGTTTATGTAGCGGCTTTGTTTAGGCCTATGTTTATTGTCTGTTCATGTATTGTATAGCCAATCCGTTTAATTAATAGATTACCGAGATGTAAAACCGCAGCTGGTTCTAATCGTTGATGATTAGCCTACAGTGAGTCAGAGGTGGGTCCAGGGGATCAATCCGGCCATGGCCCCCACTTAAAAGTTTCTTTATTTTTGACCAGCTATTCTGGCTTTGGAAGTTGACGTGGTCCCCCTCCCATGAGTAGTTCCGAGGTCCGTAAACGAGGTCTGTACGACTAAAAAAAGGTCATCAACTATTTTGGCGGATAAAAAGGTCACCAGATTTTTCGACGACCAAGACGAAAAAATGTTCCCTGTCCCAAGACCGAAATTTTTTCCCACCCCCTTCGAAAATTTCTGTATCCACCCTTGCAGTGAGTAACTATATATAATAAGCAAGCTGCTGCTGAACCGAACAATACCGAAACTATTAAACGTCAAAAGCAGACGATTGTGAGTTTGTGATAACTGAGAACGTTACTTAAAAGTAATAATTATGGCAAACTGTGTCTAGGTAAACCGAATAGACCTAACTCTAAGATCATTCGACAAGCACAACAGTTTGTCGTTTGAGCTTTATAACATTAAATTTGCGCGGTGGTGTAGTGGTGGCGTCGTTGCCTTGAAGCTGGAAGGTTCGAGGCTCGAATCCACCTCAAGTCGCCGCGTAGGGACCTTGGGCAAGTCCTTCACTCGCAATTGCTCAGCGCTTCGGCGTGAAACTCCGATGCAGTGTCCGATCTGCAGTCGGGAGCGCCTCTGAGTAGGATGCACATACAAATAACAAATATAGGGGTCATTAGCCTATACTAAAGGGATAGCAAACTAATCCCGATTAGTCCAAGGACGGTGTGTGTGCGCGCGAGTGCGTGTGTTCATAATATTTCATAAATTACGCTTGTGTTATTTATCCGTTCGTTTGTCTGTGTGTTAGTTCATGGGTCAGTTAATTATAATCCGTCTTTTTGATTCTGATGTCTTAGTACAAGCAATAATTATTGCTAATTCACCTGCACGCACTGTCGCATTATTGGTCAATTTTCCAATTTGAATTAACCGGCAAGGCGCTTTTTTGTATAGACCTACGTTTTCGTATGAATCAACAACATATATGTTGGTATTGCCATTGTTTCAAATTTGAAAAAGATACAGAGGAGATAATTAGCTGTTTCCTCAATTTCTACAGCAGCGCTTTTTTTTATTTCTCACGCATTTGCTGCAGCGCCCCTTCAAGCTTCTTCATCAGAGGCGCTCCCGACTAAAGCGCGGGCATTGAATTGAAGTTTCACGCCGAAGCGCACGAGCAATTGCAAGTGAATGACTTGCTCAAGGTCCCTATATACGCGGTGGCTAGAGGTGGATTCGAACCTGGAACCCTCCGGCTCCAAGGCACAGAATCCATCACTACACCACCGCGCCCGTATCTGGCGATATGGCTATCGCCAGATCCGTATCTGGCGATATGGCTATCGTCAGATCCGTATCTGGCGATATGGCTATCGCCAGATAAGACAAAAAGTATTCTCATCGCTGTTCGGAACACGAGTAGCCTCGGAGTAGGTCGATCGGTACTCAGTCAGTGGTGGCGCTAGAGGGGCTTAGCCCCCCCCCTCTATAAAAGGCCAAGCCGCCCTAAAAAAAGATCATCCGGGTTTTTTTTAATTGAAATAATTCCATGATTTTCGACCGGATGACTAAAAAAGGTCGTCAGAAATTTCGGCGGATGTAAATGTCAAATTTCCTCCGCGAGGCTTCAGCCCCCCTCCCCCAAATTGAAATCCTGGCGTCGCTACTGTACTCAGTACTCAGTAGGACATGCCCCGTCGTGTCCCTTTCCAATGACATTGCGCTTACAGAGCAACATTATAGATGTACGCCTGTGTGCTTAAGTTATTAGTCGAAACAACTAGGCAAGATCCGCTAGAAGGTCTAGTTTGTTTTGGCTAATAAACAAATATAGACTATTAATTACCGCCGCATAAAAAAGACAGTTGACCTCTGAGTTTTAATTTCAAACGGGTTGGCCATGGTACATCTAAGCTGAGCTATGCGGAAGGAATGAGCGAAATTCAAGAGGCAGAATATTCCATAGTCGTGGTGATGTGTTGGATATGGCTCTGATGGAGAGCTTGAGATAAATTGTGACCGGCGGTTGAGGCAGAGTGAGGCAGGCAGGTGATCGGGTAGAGTGGGTTGGGCGGGATATTAGTCTAGCGCAAATTTTAGCTCATAGTTAGGCCTATGACCCTCAAACTCTTATCCTGTTTCATAACTCTTATCCTGTTTCATCTGATCCCCCACCCTCCAATTCCCGGCTCAGACGACACCCACCTTAGTAGCTGTTCCACACCTCTGATCATACGGTACCTCGACCCGGACCACCATGGACTACTCCTACGGACAACCCTTTTGACTCAACGCATTTGATCCTGATCCTATGGTAACTCGACCCGGACCACCACGGACTACTCTCACGGACAACCCTCTTAACTCAACGCAGCGCTCGTGAATAAGCCGGTGCCCCGCGCTTGGCTTTCCAGTGTCGCTTTACAAATTAGGAGATTACGATTACGATTACGATATGACAAAGTTCAACGCACGACTTCAGAAAAGTAGAAACGAAGAGAACGAGTTATGCACGATGCATTTTTTAATTTTTCAATTCAATCACGATTCATATCACTTGATTGCATTGTCAATCATCTGAATTCCTACATTGTACTGAACATCGATAAAATGTTTGCACGTTCAGCGAAACCCTCTGGATGGTGCATTCAATGGATCAATGACTCCGAGTCCTTAGTGCAAGTAGACAGCACAATTGAGCAACATTCATTATTTTCAACATGCCAGCTTACATATTATATATATATATATATATATATATATATATATATATATATATATATATATATTCATTCCAAATGAATCCCAAATATTAAAAGCAAATCTAAATGCTTTTATCGAGCAACAGGTTGTAACCAAAAAATCATTATTAAGAGGAAAAAATCAATATTGATATCAAAGTTATAGCAATCTCCCGGTATTATTTACTGCAAATATATGAATGCGCGGAAGAGGCGGTTTGCACTTATCCATTAGAGTGGGCAAACCACACATTCCATTAACCTAATCACTTTTCAGGCAATTCGTTTGCAGTACAATCAATCAGATTCACCAGGTTCCATTAACCAAATCACTTTTCAAGTAATTCGTGTGTAGAGCAATTAATCAGATCCTGTATAAATGGCGCGAACAGCACGCCCGGTTTAAGTGCCCAACCTTGCATGCAGTCGAAAGTCCTAAGCGGTGCGGCCAAAAAACATTCGACGAACATATCCGCATTCGGATTTGTAACGCGTGAACACCATACATTCTTCCGCAGAAGAGAATAAATTAAGCATCAACACAATGCTGGACGAAATCCGTCAAGAGCTGAGAAGATTTGCCGAAACGACTGGAATCAAGGGAATCGGTCGAATCGTCAAGACGACAAGCGTGGTAATTCGATTCTTCTGGTTGATCTCCATTCTGGCCTGCTCTGCGATTCTTTTCTTCCAAGTCACAAAAGTTCTCTGCAACTTCACGTCTCACACTGTGACGAGAAGCTCCAAAGTCGTTCAGACTACACCCACTTTTCCAGATGTCACAATCTGCAACCTTTTCCCAGTCTACAATATGAGCAGCGCAGGCTACAAGGAATTCCTGAGAGCGATCGAAACCATGGAGCAGTATGACAAGGAACTACAAATTGCTAAAGATTCGGTTAGGCCTATGTGGTCGTACGCGGGAGCCATTGTATATTATACAGTTAACACTCCGATAATGGAGGAGATCCTTGACAGCGACGATGGTTTCGTCGTCAACTGTTCGCAATACGGCTGGGACCTATACGTGCCAACGCCATGTAAAGCCAAGCCAGTTCTGACAGCTCCGCTACAAAAATGTCACACCATCGAATTGGACTGGACCAATGGTTCCATAGCCGCAGTCACCGTGTTGATTTTCACGAATAATCTCCAATCGCAGATCATTGACGGCTACAATCCGTGGATCCGTATATTGTCTGGCACGGGCGCCAAAGTCATGATTCATCCGAGTGGGACCATTCCCAATCCGAAAACAGCGACGATGGTCTCTACCGGAAACCAGGTGAACATTCTACTCAAGCAGAACAACGATAATCGTCTGCCACAGCCGTATGGTAACTGCACCGACCGCGACCGACTGAATAATTCACAAGCGAATTCGCCTAACTACAGCAATGCTGCGTGCATCAGTCTCTGCAGACAACGCCAGTTCATCAAAAGGTGCAGCTGCCTCGACTACAGCGAATTCTTCACCGAAGAAGATTTCAACCTCGTAAACGGAACTTTCTGCTTCAACTTCACCCAGACCGTCAGCGAGAAGCCACTGCTTAATGAAACAGCGAAACGTCGTTTGGAATTCATGCAATGCCAAACAAACTTCGTACCTGACCAACGTGACTGTGACTGCCCACTACCATGCACAGAAACCTACTACGACACTACCGCTTCGTCTTCACAATGGCCAAATCCGTTCTACCACCTCTCCTTTTACAAACAGTTCATCAAGAATAATCTGCATTATGGTGACAAGTTTTCCAAGTACGAAGAAATCTTGAAGAACGCAGAAAACCAAACAGAGGAGGAAACGCTAAACCAGATCAAAAGTCTTCGGCTAATCGAAGACAATTTTCTTGAGGTTTTGATAGTGTTTACCGATGACACCATCCAGATGTATACAGATTCTGCGGCGATCACCTGGGACACCCTGGTGGCCAATTTGGGTGGATCATTCAACCTGTGGCTTGGAATATGCGTTCCAACTGTCGCTGAAATAATAGAACTAATCTACTCGCTGTTTGTCATTGTGTGTTGCAAAAGGAAAGCCAACGTTATTGAAGTGGTGCCTGCAGAGAAGAAACCAACTTTCTAGAGTTGAGGAAATTAGGTACATTTAACTGTCTGACGAACTGGATATTATCCAGTGGATAATATCCTACGCATGAAACATTAATTCTTAGTTTCTTTTATATGAAGAATGCTTTGCATTGTAGATCCTTTCGTTGTGGCAATTGATGCGCAATGTCTTGCGTAGGCTATTAGGAGACAAGTGCGAGAGAAGTTGTTCAGTGTAACATGCAACACTCCGTCTATAAAGGAATCAATTTAGAACATTTTCAACATTTCATTCTTACTGTAATTATAGCTGGAATCTAGACTATACGTAATCCTTTAATTGTGACCGTACACCGAAGCTTCTTCACTATTATATAGTGAGTTCACCAATTCCATGTGGATGGAATATTATATGAAATTATAATTAGTTGTTTCAATTGACTGCGTAATGTTTCAATCTTCCGGATACCCTTCCCTTTAAAGGCGATCGAAACTTTGTCTGTAGGGTTTTGAACTTCTGAATCAGAATGCCTAGCAATAATTATTGATTTTAAAAAGGCGTCAATCCAATCTTTTAGCAACTATATAAGCTCGATGAGAAAACTTTGTCTGTAGGGTCCTGAAACAGAATGCCTAGCAATAATTATTGATTTAAATTGGTACTCAGTCCAATTTTTAGCAACTATAAGCTCGATGAGAAAACTTTGTCTGTAGGATCCTAAATCAGAATGCATAACAAATTAACAATTGATTTGAATTGGTACTCAATCCAATTTTTAGCAACTATACAAGCTGAGTCAAGCTCGATGACAAAACTTTGACTGTTAACCTTGTTGAACTAAGATTCAGTTTTGTTGTTGACAAGTTACGTCTGTTACAATTAAGGTGATAAGGAACTTTCCGAATTAGCGAATATAGGTTATTTGATGTATGTGCCGTGTACGGGAAGAGTATGCATATTTGAACCTGAGCTTATAACAGATACGGATCATATATACAAGTCTATATGACATTGTAATGTATATCTGTGAGGCATCAATGACACGCACATAATTAAGGCTGAAATCAGTTTGATGTTTTGACACCTCAATGGACTTGTCGGTGCTGATGAAATAGGACATGGGCTAGATACATTAAGCATGTTATCTGTGTAAGACGCTCTAGATGTTTATGGACAGGACAAATGAGGATGGAAATAGATGTGTCTATTGGTTATTTGTGGCTGGTGACAATTGGAACTCCTCTGATCTTTGAAAGGAGGACAGTTTTATGTACATCTCCATTAATGGACAAGAGTCTACATAATTGGCTGATTTCAGCATGCATTAGACTCGTGGTGGTCTCTAGTCTCGACTGCTGTAGCGCCCTCTATGTCGGGCTCCCGTGGCGACCTGGATTGGGTGTCTTGACTGGGTTCTGCGCACTGCAGCACGTCATATAGGTCGCATCCCTAAATTCGACCAAGTCACGGAGTACATGCGGAATGTACTCCACTGGCTTCCTATTCCATAGCGGTTTGTCTATATGGTTTCTTCATTATAGTCTGGCGCTGCATGGAGGATCTGGCTCCCATGTACCTGCAGGAACTCTGTTGACTCACTTCTGGTGTCCAGCGACGATCTGACCTCCGATCGGCTGAACGAGCTGAGCTCCTGGCCCCTCGCTCACGGACTACTATAATGCAGCGGCGCTCTTTCTCAATGGATGGTCCTAGAACCTGGAATGGGCTCCCTGTTGCAGACTTTATATGGTACGTACGTCGAACCATAGGCGCAACCACCCTATGGGACCCACGGGACGCGTCCCCCAACTTTTGAGTGGTCCCCTAACTTTATTATTATGGTCCCCCAACTTTTAGGGCGTGATTCATTTGGTCCCCCAACTATTAGGACGCTATTGCACCTATATGCGTCGAACCCGTCTTCAGACGTGGACGAAATTTTATCCTCCCGTTGCGCCAGATTACTGTACAAAACTTGATCTAATTTAGTGTTTTTAAAATTCAATTTGGATAAGTTACATTAACCATTCTTTCTGCATAAATAGTACCAATTTTTATACGCAATAAAATTGAGTGTTTATGTGGATCTTGGAGTTAATGGACTTAGATTCGGACTTGGACTCGATCTCTATTTCATCACCCAGATCTTGACCGCTTGATTGACGATGCAGACGTTAGCCTAGACTCTTAAAGTGTGTCATCTGGAATTTCAATCGTGTACTCCGGCCGAAGCCTATTTCCACCTATTGTTAAAAGGCCTTAGGCCTATGCTCTGCGTTCGCGACCACATGACTTTGAACTGCCTAGAAAAGATTTGTATTTTTTTAATGTGCGTGCGTATTTTGACGTATTCTATTTTAGAGTACGCGTACCCTCGAGCTATGCCCAGAAATGTCGGGTCATGTGTAGCCTAGGATATACCCAGAAATTACGGGCTTGAGGAGGGCGGATTACTGTTTAAGCCTGGAAAAAGGCGACAGTAGTCATCCTCGACATGACAGTTTCTTTAAACAGTACGTAATCCGCCCTCCTCAATTAAGCCCGTAATTTCAGTAAATTTAAATCGATAAATTCTTCTGTTATATATAATAAATTGAATGCAACTGTTCAACCTTTTCCTTGGAGTTGGACTTTTAAGTGCTGCAGCAGAACTGAGCCGACTACCTGACATTGATTAGTGCATTAAGTGCAATGTATGCTGGATAAACATAGACCTACAAAATAGCTTTGCAGCAATTCACTACGCTTAAGGCCCTATACTTGGCTGTGATTGTTTGCTTAAATTAAATTGAACATTCTTATATTATAATGAGCAATGACGAGGCTAACGTATTTTATTATATTGTTTACGTACCCTAAAATAGGGTACGTTAAAATACGTACGTACCTTTCACAAAATAGAATGGCCTACGGATGGCACGTACCCTCAAGCTTTGTTTCTGGGTATATACAAATACCCTGATTATTCACACGATCCGATTTTTCAATGAATACACGTATAACGCGATTAAACACATCCCTGTAACGTACCGGTAACATATATCTTTCCTGAAAATGAGTCCAAAGTAAAAAGCTTACCTGAATGCTTTTATCGACAATGTGCAACTAGGTCCAATATTAATTGCTCGATCGTCATCAAATAGCTAAAATCTACAGAATTGACACGGATCGCTAATTAGTTACAGCTTCCAGTAACAACATAATTGAAATGCGCAGAAAAGGTTAATTGTAGTAGCACTCATCCCTTAGAGCAGGAAATCACGGCCCATTAACCTAAACCCAGCACGCACATTCTAAATTCACATTAAAGTATAATTCGCACGAAGAACAGTTAATACCATCCACTCTAAGTGAAGCAAACAGCATATATACAGCGTGTGCTGAACTCTGCAGTCATATTATGCGGTAGGCCTAATACAGACTTTTCGGTCGAAAAACATTCGACGAATAGGCCTATACAGTAACATTTGGATTGGTTAGGCGGAAGCTATAGGCCTATACTCACCTTTCTATCAGAGAATACAGTCATTAACGCAATGCTGAACGAAATCCGTCAGGAGCTGAGAAGATTTGCCGAAACGACAGGAATAAAGGGAGTCGGTCGAATCGTCAAGTCTACAAGCAAGGTAATTCGATTCTTCTGGCTGATCTCCATTCTGGCTTGCTTGGCGATTCTCCTCTTCCAACTCTATAATGTACTCTATAACTACACGACTCACACGATGATCAGAAGCTCCAAAGTTCTACACGCTAAACCGGTGTTTCCTGATGTCACAATCTGCAACCTTTTCCCAGTCTACAACATCAGCAGCGCCAGCTACAATGAATACTTGAAAACGATCGAAACCATGAAGCAGCATTTGCCTGAACCACAGCTGACTACAGATTCAGACTTGTGGACGAACATGAGATCAATTGAATTCTATAACGCGAACACTCCTTTAGCAAAGGAGTTCCATGAAACCGTTGATGGCTTCATCGTGCAATGTTTACAGTACGATTGGGACATGTACAAATCGACGCCATGTACCACCAAGGTAGTCCTGACGCCTCCATTACAAAAGTGTCACCAGATCACATTGAACTGGAAAAACGACACTGTTGCCGCAGTCACAGTGTTGCTCTTCACGAACAATTTCCAGTCGGAGATCATTGACGGCTACAACTCCTGGATCAGAATGTCGACGGGCACGGGAGCACGTGTCATGATTCATCCAAGGAACACCCTTCCCAATCCGAGAACATCGATAATGATCTCTGCAGGAAACCAACTGAACATTCAACTCACGCAGAAGAACAACAATCGTCTCCCAAAGCCGTATGGCAACTGCACCTACCAAAAGAGATTGATTCCGTCACAAACAAACTCGCCAACCTACAGCAGCGTTAGCTGCACGAGTCTCTGTAGACAACGCCAGAATGATGGTTGAAAAGTGCAAATGTCTTGACAACAGTGAAATCTTCACCGATGAAGAATTCAATCTGGCTAATCGTACGTTCTGTGCTAATATCACTGAGACCGTCAACGGATCACAATTCACGTTGGAAGCAGTGACGCGTCGTTTGGAAATGATCCACTGCCAAGGAAATTTCGCACCTAACGAAGATGCTTGTGACTGTCCGATAGCTTGCTCGGAAACAAATTACGACACTAGGGCTTCATCGTCCCAATGGCCAAATCCACTTTACCAACTCTCCTTCTACAAACGGTTCATCCAGAAAAACGTTCTGTATGGCAGCAAGTTCTCGATCTACGAAGAAATACTGAAGAAGGCCGCAAACCAAACAGACGAGGAAACGGTCAACGAGATCAAGAACCTTCGACTGATAGACGCCAATTTCCTTGAGATTGTGATACTGTTTTCCGAGAAGAAAATCTACGAGTTTACAAATTCAGCGGCGATCACCTGGGACACTCTGGTGGCCAATTTGGGTGGATCATTCAATCTGTGGCTTGGGATCTGCGTTCCAACGTTCGTCGAAATACTAGAACTAATCTACTCGTTGCTGGCAATAGTGTGCTGCAAAACGAGAGCCAACCTTATTCAGGTAGTACCTGACAGGAAAGAGTCAACTTTGTGATGAACTGGAAACTAAAAGCGCTCTGTACAATGCAGGAAGGTGTTTTACAGTTTGTTTCAGAACAGGAAACTGCGTACAGTGCGTAGCTGGACTACACGTATGGTTGGTGTATGCCTCGTAAAAGGGTTTTCAGACTTTGCCCCAATGGATACTCGAGCAAGGGAGACATGTCAACTGGCCGAGGACAAAATCACAGAGTACCGTACTCCTATCGCTTAATAGTCTATCTAATCGTATGAGAAGTTATAGAGCGTCTCTTGCACTATATGCTATTCAGGAGCGCTGTCAGCGTGGTAGCCTCGAGGAAATAAGAACGTCTTCTGCAACGAAAAGAAAAGGGTGGCACCCCGACAGGTGTTTAAGCATCTCCAGGGATGGGAAGTTTTCCCAAGAATAAAATCCCATCAGAAAATCTGACAGCTGCTGTTGACATCTATATTGCATATAATATTATATGAGATCAAGACCAGAGTGGGCGGGAACAGCCAGCAGAGAAGAGCCTAAGGTCTGTCTGCATATCTGGAACCGAGTAAAAATGCAAGGCTCATAATCATCTAATTGCTTTTAAAGCATATGGCAGGATCAAGTCGCAAAGATATTAAGTGTCTGGACGCTCCTGAACTTTCCAGTCTATGCTGGCGAAATAAGTGGCAGGACGGCGTTCAGATTTGAAAGGAAGTGCATGGACGACGTCCATGACCGTTCAGCCACACTTTAAGCCCTGGTTAATTGGTCTGTCTGCATATCTGGAACCGAGTAAAAATGGCAGGCTCATAATCATCTAATTGCTTTTAAAGCATATGGCAGTTTGCAATTAACTGTTTGTTCATTGAATAACTGATCAATATAAGCATGTACGCAACTGATATGGATCCACAAGTAAGCTTTATAGCTTTAAATAAAAAGCAGAATGTGTAAATACAGTGGTAGTGCTGCGCGCATCCAAAACAGTGAACAAACTAAGTTCCATTAACGCAAATGGCTTTCCATGCAATTCGTGTGCAGAACTATTTATCAGATTCAATATAAGTGACCTGATATAGGCCTATCCAGTAGCCGTTAAAACGCGTTAAAAAAGCTTGTCACGATCCTATAGGCATATAGGCGACACGGTCGAAAACCACTTTAGGATCATTCGAGTTGGTTATGTAGACGTCATACATCTGTCCACAAGCAGCAGAGAAGACATCAGTGCAATGTTGAACGAAATCCGCCAAGAGTTGAGAAGATTTGCCGAAACGACTGGAATCAAGGGAATCGGTCGAATCGTTAAGACGACAAGTAAGGTAATTCGATTCTTCTGGTTGATTTCCATTATGATTTGCTTTGCATTTCTTCTCTACCAACTCGAAAGTGTACTCTCGAACTATACGTCGCACACCGTGACCAGAAGATTCAAAGTGGTTCAGACTAAACCGACCTTTCCGGAGGTCACCATCTGCAACCTATTCCCCGTCGACAACATCAGTAGTGCAAACTACAGTGAATACTTGAACACGATCGAAACCCTAAGGAAGTATGAACTTGAAGGAAAACTTACTGAAGAATCCAAACTTTGGACGACTATGAAGTCAATTATGTTTTATAAAGTTAACATTCCATTCTTGGAAAAGGTCAATAGCAGCGATGATGGTTTCGTCGTAAACTGCACGCAATACGGTTGGGACCTATACGTGCCAACGCCATGTAAAGCCAAGCCAGTTCTGATAGCTCCACTACAAAAATGCCACACTATCGAATTGGACTGGACCAATGGCACCATAGCCGCGGTCACCGTGTTGATTTTCACGAATAATCTCCAATCGCAGATCATTGACGGCTACCATCCGTGGATCCGTATATCGTCTGGCACGGGCGCAAAAGTCATGATTCATCCGAGCGGCACCCTTCCCAGTCCGAAAACAGCGACAATGATCTCTGCAGGACACCAGGTGAACATTCTACTCAAGCAGAACAACGATAATCGTCTGCCACAGCCGTATGGCAACTGCACCGATCGCGACAAACTGAACTCACAACCGGACTCGCCTAACTACAGCACTCCACCTTGTATCAGCCTTTGCAGACAACGCCAGATGGTAGAGCAGTGCAACTGTCTTGACAACAGTGAACTCTTCTCTGATGAAGATCTCGATCTCGCAAACCGTACGTTCTGCACCAATATCACCCAGACCGTCGACGAGAAACCACTTCTTCTGGAAAGAGTAAAACGACGTCTGGAATTCATCAGTTGCCAATCAACCTTCGTACCCAACGAAAGTGTTTGTAACTGCCCAATACCTTGCTCAGAAACATACTACGACACTAGCATCTCATCTTCCCAATGGCCAAATCCGCTCTACCAACTTTCCTTTTACAAACAGTTCATTCAGAATAATGTGCACTTCGGCAGCAAGTTTTCGATCTATGAAGAAATCCTGAGAAACGCCGCAAACCAAACAGAGGAGGAAACGGTCAACCAGGTCAAAAGGACTGGATTGATAGAAGACAACTTCCTTGAGCTTACACTAATGTTTTCCGATGAAACCATCAATGAGATCACGGATTCCGCAGCAATCACCTGGGACACTCTGGTGGCCAATTTGGGTGGATCATTCAACCTTTGGCTTGGAATTTGTGTTCCAACATTTGCTGAAATAATAGAACTAATCTATTCGCTGCTGGTCATTGTGTGCTGCAATAGGAAAACGAACGTTACTCCAGTGGTGCCTGACAGGAAACCTACTTTATAGTGTAGAGGAATTAAGTGCATTTAAAAGTCTGATGGACAGGAAAATATTAATTAATGGCCTACTCATGTAACATTAATATTCTTAGTTTCTGGTAGGCAGAGGATGTTGGACATGACAAACCTTTTGCTGTGGGAGTTTCTACATAATGCCATATGCATTAAACGCAAGCGCGGCAAAAGTGATGATCGTTATAGATTACATGTAATTAACTTCATCCAGTGTACGGTAATCGACTTCCAGCAGTATCAGCGTTTAATTCCAATTGCAGTTAGCTTGAATACAAGCACAATTAGGCGGCTATTTAGGCCACTTGATGAGCTCTATCCGACGGAGAGCGAAACATGGACACGAGTCACACGAACGTTAAACGTTCTGCACAGATCAATATCCTCTTGTGGAACATTAGTTGGTAGTAGGTCTACACAGCTCGTTTTTACTTCGGCCTGCGCGACAATAACGACTGTGAAATCAACGATGCCGATTTCAAACGACAAGGTCCTGAGTACTTTTCATTGACATAGTAAAAAATTCATCAGCAAATAGTTGATGTCATCAGAATTGATATCGATCTTTCGGTACCGACTTCCCATAAAACCTGAACGCCTGATACATAATTTTACTGGGTAGCAATTGTCTCCTACTCCAACAATTACCACCATTATGCAGTACTCGCAAATCGCTCTTCAAATGATTCGAATGCAGAACAATTAGTCAGATTCAATATGAACGAATCAAAAACAGCATTTATCTAGTAACGTGTTCTACTCAGCGGTAATAGTCCTAAGCGACACGGTCCAAAACAACTCGCACACACAGTTAGTCTAACTTCGGACTGGTTGCGCATAGTTTTACAAATTCCACACAAAGATAAATGCAATGATGAACGAAATCCGTCACGAGTTGAGACGATTTGCCGAAACGACAGGGATAAAGGGAGTCGGTCGAATCGTCAAGACGACAAGCAAGGTAATTCGATTCTTCTGGTTGATCTCCATTCTCATTTGCTTTGCGCTTCTGCTCTTCCAGCTCTATAGTGTACTTTATAACTACACTTCGCACGCTGTGACCAGAAGCTCCAAAGTGATTCACGCTAAACCCGTATTTCCTGATGTCACAATCTGCAACCTTTTCCCAGTCTACAATATGAGCAGCGCCAGCTACAACGAGTACTTGAAAACGATCGAAACCATGACGCAGTATATACCTAAAGAAAAGCTGACCACAGGCACAAATTTGTTATCGGTCGTGAAAGCCATCGAATTCTATAACGCGAACACTCCGATAATGGAAGAATTCCGGGAAAACGATGGCTTTGTCGTGGAGTGTCAACAATACGGCTGGGACATGTACACAGCGGCTCCATGTAACACCATGTCAGTTCTCACGCCTCCATTGCAAAAGTGTCACCAGATTGAGCTGGACCGCACCAACGGCACTGTCGCCGCGGTCACAGTGTTGCTCTTCACGAACAATTTCCAGTCGGAGATCATCGACGGCTACAATTCTTGGATTCGTGTATCGATGGGAACGGGGGCACGTATCATGATTCATCCAAAGGGTACCTTTCCCAATTCGAAAACATCGATGATGGTATCTTCAGGAAACCAACTGAACATCCAACTTACGCAGACAACCGTCAGTCGTCTCCCAGCGCCGTATGGTGACTGCACCGAACGGGAACTCCTAGTACCCTCACAGCCAGACTCGCCGATCTACAGCACGTGGGCCTGCATCAGTCTCTGCAGACAGCGGCAGATGATCAAAGAGTGCAGATGTCTCGACAACGCTGAAATCTTCACCAATGAAGAATTCAATCTCGTAAATGGTTCGTTCTGTGCCAATATCACCGAGGCCGTCAACGGGTCACAGCTTCCCGTGGAGGCAGCGAGACGTCGTTTAGAGTTGATCCTCTGCCAAGGTACCTTCGTGCCTGACGAAGAATCCTGTGACTGCCCGATACCTTGCTCAGAAACGTACTACGACACAAGCGCTTCATCTTCCCAATGGCCAAATCCGCTCTACCACCTCTCTTTTTACAAGCAGTTCATTCAGAATAATGTACTCTATGGTAATAAGTTTTCGACATACGAGGAAATCCTGCAGAACACAGATAACCAAACGAACGAGGAAACGGTGAAACAGATTAAAAGTCTGAAGCTAATCGAAGACAATTTTCTTGAGGTTTTGCTAACGTTCTCCGAGGAGAAAATCAACGTGTATGCAGATTCCGCGACGATCACCTGGGACACTCTGGTGGCCAATTTGGGTGGATCGTTCAACCTGTGGCTTGGAATCTGCGTTCCAACGTTTGCTGAAATAATAGAACTGATCTGTTTGCTGCTGGAAATTGTGTGTTGCAAAAGAGCGAGAGCCAAAGTTATTCAGGTAGTGCCTGACAAGAAAGCGACTTTTATATGGACAGGAGATTAAGCACACTGTCTGATGCAGATCATGCCGAACGGATTGCACTGGGTTCCTTCTTAGAACACAAACTACATAACGTAGCTGGACCGCAAGGCTCGTTTGTAGCCCACCTGGTCACCACCTGGTGCCGTCAGCTCTTGGAGCTCTGGCGATATTCTTGATGTATCCTCTCCAGTGTCCCCTCTCTCTTGTTGCCTCTCTCAGCTCCTCCAAGTTCATGCCAGACTTTTCCTGTACCTCATCCAACCATCTCTTCCTTGGTCTTCCGCGTCTCCTCCTTCCCTCACCGCATGCCGTCATCAGCTCCTTCTCCAAACCGTTAGATCTCATCACATGGCCGAAGTATAGCTCAATTTCCTCCAAGTCGCTGTTTGCTGTAATGTCTCATCTCTCTCTATTCCGAGCTCCTCACGCACCGATTCGTTAGTTCTCTTCTCCGTCCATGAAATCCTTAACAATCCTTTAATCCTTTGTAGCCCATGCGACGTAAAACTGTTAACGCCAATTTTAACACTTGGACAAGAAAAACACGTCAAGAATTTTAACCTTAGGAATGCAGAAATATATATCATGCTTATTATAGGCTAATTTATAGCTAGGCCTAAGTATTGCACTTGTAATTGATGCACTTGAAAGAAACTATCATCCGACATTTTAAAATGCTGTCACTGATGAGCTGCAGTCATTATAGGCTAAGTTAATTTTGTTTGCTTACTGATGTCTTAAGGCATGTGCCAAATTTATTCTCAGTCTCTCCCCCCTTTAAAAAACACATTGTTCTAAAATTGTTACCGAAAACTCGAAATTTCATATAGGCCTAGAGTTCACGCGGCGACTTCGAGCACAGTGGCCTATAATACTGCAGGTCAACCAAACACGAGGTTATGATAAATTATATAGGCTTATGTTTAATAATAATAAATAATAATATTTTCTTTATTGAAGCAATCCGGTTGACAGACCGCAACTGGTTACAGTGTACATTTATGCAACTGAAAAATTCACAAGAACGCAAATTACAGAAGACATAAATCTATAGGCTACTATAACAGAACAGACGGTCTCATATGCAATACACGACGCTAATAGCAGCCTATAAAGCACGTCCGACACACAGGGCGTGAACTCTTTACCTTTCGCTCTCCATGCCAGCGTGTTATCAAGTGCGTTGCCGCCAGTGGCGGCGCCAGGATTTCAGTTTTTGGGGCTGAATCGATCCTCGCGGAGGAAATTTCTCATTTTCATCCGCCAAAAAATTTCTGACGACCGTTTTTAGCTATGGATGTATCTCAGTTTATTAACTGTTTATAGGAGGGGGGCTTATAGTGGAAATATTTATTTCAGTTTTACATATAAAAAACCGGCTAACTTTTTTAAGGGGGTTTAGCCCCCGGATGGCCTGTTTTTAGGGACTTAACCCCTAACCCCTCTCAGTAGCGGCGCTAGGGGACCTGGGGGAGGCTAAGCCCCCTACAAGAGGTTCAGCCACTACCTAAAAAAGGGCCATCCGAATTTTTTACATTGAAATATCCACGATTTTGGATTGACTAAAAAAAGTCGTCAGGAATTTTGGCGGTGAAAATGGAAAATGTTCATAAGATTTTGGTAGTTGACTAAAAAAAAGGCCGTAAGAAATTTTGGCGGCGGGAATGGAATTTTTTTAATTTTTGCCGCGAGGCTTCAGCCCCCCCCCCAAACTGAAATCCTGGCGCCGCCACTGAGTGGCACTGACCCCTCTGGCGCCGCTATTGGTTACCGCCCCATCTCCTCCACCTCAAATATCCGACAATTTTAATTACCGGTTCAATAAGGCCTATATAACTGAAATTCAGGAGTAATTTTGATGATGCAATATAAGAATGCAACAGTGGTCTTTGTTTTGGCGCCAATTGTGCGACTACTGTCCATGTCGGTAACACTTGACATCTGATATTTCCCAAGCCGATCAAATCCACGAGATAAGAGGTCGACCAGTGACGAAGTCGAACGCCGGTGTAGCATGACAGAGTCTACCCGGCGTACCCGCAAAAGTCCCCCCCGGAGACTTTATTTCGAAACATTCCACCCAGCGAATCTATTCCAAAATAAATTCGACCCCGGAATCCCGGAGACTATATTTTGAAATAAAGTCTCCGGGAGAGAGAATATTTCTCCCGTCGACGAAATAAAGTCTCCCCCGTTTAGCGTGAATTGGGTAACAGTTAGCGTTAATTGGGCAACAATTGCATAAATCTATACATGAGCAGGCTAAACGTAGGCCTATATAGTTTCAACCTGTGTTTCTTGGGAGAGACTTTATATCGATGAGAATTTTTATGGTGACGAAGAGATCGAGTCGGTCGCAGGCTCACGGCATTCGACTCGATCGACCACGGAGTATATAATACGTAGGCCTTTACCGGTCGTTAACTTTCTAACTAATGCACCACGCTGGCGCAATTTGGTGAGTTCAGATTTTAGTAGACCCTCTAGCTGGCATCTTTATCAGCCCAGAATGCCCCACTCCAGACTACCGCACGGACACTGTATCGTAGCTTCACGTCGAAGCGCTGACCAATTGCAAATGAAGGACTTGCCCAAGGTCCCTATGCGGCGACTTGAGGTGGATTCGAACTAACCTTCCGGCTGCAAGGCAACGAATAGCCTACACCCACTACACCACCGTGCTCCAATCATTCATGGTTTCAGGAATTGCGCTGAACTATCCGCTTCCCCCCCCAGATTCGTCCGCATTTTAACTCTTAACTCGTTAATCATTTTCATCAACATTATTTTCATAGAAGTAGCTTCAAAGACACTATATAGAGTATATGGTGTAAGAGTAAATTTCCAAAGCTTCGCCATTTTGCATTTGCAGTCTTGCATAAAAACATATTTTTAAAGCGCGAAAACGATAAAATCAAGCTATTAACACAAACAGTCAAACAGTTAACAGTTGTTCGAATGCATACCTTTTCCGTTTTCTTTCCTTTCTTTACAACATATTTGTCGAATCGTACATTTAGATTTTTAAGAAACCAGCAAAAATATTTATTTATTTATTATTTATTTATTTATTTATTATTTATTAATGAAAAGATAGCGTCATAGTCGTTTAGTGTGATTTCTGCAGAGCCTTCTATTACAGTAATAGGCTCTGTTTCTGTATGGGCCGATGGGCAGTGTCGAATAAGTAAGTAAACTTGAGTGCATAAAATAGCTAAATGTAGTATATTCTTTAATGAACCGTGAATATATATATATATATATATATATATATATATATATAATAAACTTACTGCATATTGTGAACTGGTGTAATTTCAGGTATTAGAAAGAAATTGTGCGTATTTTACTTAACTTAATCATTCAAAAATTCATACGACACATTGCAGTCCAGACAAGCTAACTGCACTCACAAATGTCAACTGCATTAAATTTTGGTCATAAAGCACACCATGTTAGGTTTAGGCTGATATTTTAACTTCCTTTTGTAAAAGCTTACAATTCCTTTATCAAATCACACTCCTAATACAAAGATCCCAATTAACAGCTAGAATAACTTTTACACCGCAGTATCTCCATGTTTTAACATCACTCTCCTAGCCCACGTTAGCTACATCGGTAAGAGAGCTGGCGGCCGCGCGTTTGTGGAAGAGAGCGTGCGGGCCGCGGTTCGAATCCCGAAGGTGGCTATTTCAGAGATTCAAAATCTCGGGCTAGCACAGTCCGTCCACGGGGACCTAAATGGCGTGGCATCCATTCAAACGGGTGAGCGGTGGTGAAGGATCTCACCCTCAGGGTCGAGGCCATAAGACTGCCGCTATATAAAAATCCGATTACATTTACATCTCCAACTTTTAACAAAAGAAACTTCTGCACCAGTTCATGAAGCAAATTAACAACAAGTGACAACTAAAAAAACTTATATTAAATTTCAAAAGAACACAGTTGAACAATGTAGTCCATAGTAGTTCATAAATCATAACTTTATTTCAAAAATACCTTGTCCAGTCCTATAGTGACGTCAGGAAAGTAGTTTGAAGCATTAATTTATTCATGTTGTATAAATTAATCAGCATAACATCATAAGCTATCGAAAGAAACACAAAGGTTATTTTAAGCAGTAGCTATAGAGATTCAACGCATCCATAGCAAACGGCATTGCAACAGTCATATTTTTAAACATCAACATTTCTTGAAATGAACAAAACAGTATTAACCAATGCATATGAACTTTGATTATCGCTGCTGGTTTGATTCATCTCAAGCTGGATCACAGCATATTATATATAGTGGCTATCCAATAAGTATTTATGCAGAAATCCGAGAAAGTTGGCCCCTTCCCTCTCCGTATTTTTTATGCCCACGCCTACGCGAGTATATAATTATGCCTGATGCCCCACCTAGAATCACTACAACGGAAACAGGAGGGAAGCGGACAAATAAACGGTAGGCCAAGACAGATGATGCTGGACCTGATAACGATCATTACGATCATGACAGATGGATATGGACAGGCCAAAGAAGAGGCCAAACAGTGAGAGGAATGGCAACATCATCGGACATTTTACCCTTCCTAAAAGGCAAAGAAAAAACCAGGAAGATACTTAATCCATACTGAAAAAACAAGGATTAGGGCCAATAATAAACAAATTATTATCGATGTTTCACACACGCTGCCAGTTTCCACACGTATGTTGTACTAAATTAATGGCCCTTTAGAAAAACCTCTCCAAGGCGAAAAAGGCAAGTACTGAATCTGTGGTAAATGAAGTACATCAAAGAAGTTTCTAGAGCAGTAATAATGCCATCATAACAACAAGGTAGTCTAAGTCTAAGGCAGCCAAGTAGGCCTACATTCATTTATGATAACAAACAGATCGTCTGAGAAAAGACATCTACCTCGGATTGTAATTGTAATTGTAATCATACATTTATATAGCGCCACTTCAAGAGAACTCCTCAGAGGCGCTCCCGACCTGACACCTAACCACAATCAAAGAGAATGGTTTTCAAACGCTTGCGGAAAAGGGGCAAAGAAATACAAAGAAGTTCATTGCGGAGACTAATAGGTAACTTATTCCAAAAAGACGGACCAACCATAGCAAAGCTACTATGAAGCACTGTGGAAGATCGAGCCCTAGGGACAACCAGGTCGCCATGCGTAGCAGAGCGAAGGAACCTACGGCCTGGGATGGACAGCACAGGTACACAGAGTTCCATAAGATAGATCGGAGCTTGGCCTGCTAGGCAATTGCGCATGAACATTAAAATCTTAAACTCAATACGTTTTTGCATTGGCAACCAGTGCAGTTCTTCCCGTATAAAACTTGATATATGCCCAAACTTTGGTATGCCGCCAATCAGGCGTGCCGCAGCATTAAGGACAGATTGCAACTTATTAATGCGTGAAAGTGTTAAGCCCGCATAGATGGCACTACCATAGTCAACTCTCGTGCATATAAATGCATGCATCAGAGTAGTGGCAGCTTTGGTTGTAAGTGAGCGACGTACCGAGCGAATTTGACGAAGATGGTAGAAGCAAGTGCGACATACATTCCTCACGTGATCAGAAAGGGTCAATTCCTGGTCCAAGGTCACACCCAAATCACGCACAGTGGTAGAAAAAGTCATGCCAGGAAAGCAATGTTGCAGATTTTGCATATCAATTTTAGAAACTTGCACACGACTTCCAACCCAAATAAATTGTGTTTTACCAGGATTTAACCTGAGGCGATTGGATGACATCCAGGCACCAATCGTTTCCGACGTCATAAGTATTTTTTCCACAAGTGAGATAGCCTCTAAAGCTGGACCCTGGACATATGCCTGTGTGTCATCAGCATATTGATGTGCAGCAACCCCCACAGAAGACAGAATTTTATTTAGGTCAGCTGTATATAAAATGTAAAGCAAAGGCCCTAGAATGGAACCCTGTGGAAGACCAAAATAAACTCTGGACCAGTCAGACCGGGTGGATTGGTACTAGCTTCTGTCAGAAAATTCAAAGTTCAAAAGAAACTTCGTGAATGAAAACACATGTTAAAAACTTATGCCAAGCGCTAAAAATTCTGCAGAATCTGCTGCAGCTTCCATTCAAAATAGTTGCAGCAAAAGACAGCCAACTATTTCCCTGCTTCCACACGGCAAGACTCAAAAAATTACATATGTTCTCAAAATTAACACAGAAACATTACTTTAGGTGATTAAGTAATTAAAGAAGATGATCATTCATAAAAAAAGTTTCAACTGTTGACATTTAAAACACAAAAAAGAAACTGTTGACATTTAAAAAATAAAACACCAAATCTAGTTAGTCATTAAATAATGCACCAAAAACAACAGAGTCACATATCCGATCCATTTTAGAATTTTTATCCAAACAAAATCAACATTGTCATTTATAAATGATGCTCATCATAACAGCAACTCGGTACTACTCACCCCTGGCAACTCCACTTGGACAACCCTTTTGGACACCCCTCTGACTCGATATAGCTCTTGTGAATAAGCTGGTATGCTGTGTCTGGCTTTCGAGTGGCATTTTATAAATTTGGTGAACGATTACAAAGACATTCCATTTCTAGACTAGCTCAACCAGAATGCTCAAGTTTGACTAGTAAAAGTGGCATCTTAGTGTGACAAAGTTCAGTCTTTGGCAAGTTCATGGACTTCCAATGCATGCATGCATAATTACAAGAATGTGTGAATTTATAAAGCAATGTGTATGTAACAGAACATAGTAGCAAGCGAGATATATATAGCTATTAATGCAAGTGCAATGCAGGCTATAGCTCACCTTGAAATTAGACTATTGGACGAGAGAGAACTAACTAACTCATGACCGTGATTTTTGCAATGGAATTTTCATTATCTCCTTAGCTTCAATAAAAACCTGTGTGAAGTTGTTTAAGGGGAAGTTCAAACTACAGTGCCACTCAGACGAACTTTAATAATAATGGAAAATGCTGATTTCTATCACACAGAAAAGTAATAAATCGAAAACACATAATACGACAGGTACATGTAACGTCCCATCTTCAATGCATAAGTATCACAAACTAAACCCTAAACGGCATGCTGAATTTCGACAATACTCGAAAATACACTGATCACCTCTTGGCTGTAATAATAATAATAACAACAATTTATATAGCGCCGTAACACAGCCGTTACAAGGGTGCATAATATCCATATTAATGCAACTTGTGTAATTTGATGCAAAGTAACCAAAAATGTTCGTTTATCACCCATGGCCACCAAATGGCTGGCAGCAGGAACTAAAGACCACGATGATGAATTAAAAATTCGGTGCTGCATCAAGGCCCATGCAGATGGCAGTAATGCATTATTTTCCCAACGCAAACAAGTCATCATCATTAATCAGTTTATTGACACACGGTGCCTTCTACTACATGTAGCACAGCAGCATTGTGAAATAGAGCTATTAATGCGATTCAACTATTAATGCAAGATATAGCTATTAATGCGAGATATAATAGCTATTAATTAATGCAAGATATAACAGCCATTAATCCAAGATCTAGCTACTAATGTGAGCAGATTAATTTGAGATATAGCTATTAATGAGATCTAGCTGTAATTATCAGATATATCTGACAATAATACATAATATATATATATATACCTTATGTATCAGTCAATGCAAGATATAACTATTAACGACCATCATCATCATGGAAAATGAAGTTGCCAATGCTTCATACCCACGGCTTTCTTTCGTGTTAACTCAAGCGACTGCTCTTCTTATCATCATCACTATCATCACCTCCTGCCTTGATCCTACGACAGACCTCAGACGTTTCGGAGGTAAGTTCGCGAATAAAATGTTGATTTTTGCAAGTAGGCCTACTTATTCCGCAACAGAGGACATCCTTTCGTGCTGCCTCTCGTTAAATCAAAACGGTTTCAAAATAGTTTCAACAACAGATCTGCATTTTCAAGCAGCTGTAATATGCAGAGCAAAATTC
The DNA here is from genome assembly GCA_949752735.1 of Lumbricus terrestris. Classification (NCBI taxonomy): domain Eukaryota; kingdom Metazoa; phylum Annelida; class Clitellata; order Crassiclitellata; family Lumbricidae; genus Lumbricus; species Lumbricus terrestris. Next base: position 35,319,431 of record OX457051.1, read on the forward strand.
TGGCAATTGCAACAGCCTTTGTTGTCATAATCTGTCGTTAAACTATGATCCGATGCATTTTCAGTTATATTTAGATATGCATAAACATGAGTGACTTTAAACTCATGCATATACATGAGTGACTAAACTCATGCATATACATGAGTGACTTTAAACTCATGCATAAACATGAGTGACTTTAGACTCATGCATAAACATGAGTGACTTTAAACTCTGCCATCATCTGTCATAGACTTTTCTCAGATGCATGTAAAAATCATTTTATACAATGCATGTGCGCTTAACAAAAGCAAATTACAGCTACTTACTTACTTAAATCCTGTTGAACATCTACAAGGATTGCAGTTACCGAAATTCATGAAATAGAATTCTACCGTAAAACGACATCTTGCGGTACGATAATGACAAAACAGAGTTGTTCAAGTTAGATTCAACTTCTGAATCCCATATCTTCTCGTCGATCTGGTTAAAACGTAGCTTTTTCACTGTTGGTTGATCACAATGTTTCATGCGACTTCTGCCGATTGGAACGAAAAACCAACCTTTGGGATGATATCAAGAAGATATCCTGCACGTCACTTCTATATCGTTAGGATTTTTATAATTTACAATATTTATATCTACTCTATTTTACAACGCATAAAAAATATTGACACCTCAGAAGTTATTAGTTAAGACAACTATTACAATGCCAATATCCTTGTGTATAATGCATCAGCTTGTGACCAGACTTGCCCATAGCACCTTTCAATTTCCTTCTTATCGTGCACTGCACATAAGCGTTTCAACCGTCTTATAATAATATTAGTTTATTTACACGTCTTTGCGATATCGACAGAATCACAGCAATAGGTGAGCAAAAACCGATCTCGCGCATGATCGAATTCCATGTATACAGCATTCTGCAGTGGATGAAGACACTATCGAGTCAACCATGACCAAAACGATGCGACTTGGTGACCTAGTTGTGTGAGGAGCTGGGACAGGCCACCATCGGTAGTTTCGTGCTCAGAACCTTGTCTATGGCACCGACCACTTCACCGCTGTAACCCAAGTATTCGAGGAAGAAGGTTGGTCCGACCCTGAAAAACAAGGACGTAATATATTGTGATTGTAATCACAAATTTATGCAGCACCTTGTCAGCGTAGCCTCATCAGACTTGACTGTGTGCGTGTATGTATGTGTGTGCGTGTATGTGTGTGTATGTGTTGTGTGTATGTGTTGTGTGTATGCAGCCTTATCAGACTTGAGGCTATGTAACCATTATTCTATTGTACTCTTACCTAATATAACATTTGTAAAGCGCTTCTCACAGCAGAGTTATTCAGAAGCGCTCTCAGCGTGACAGGCCCACGAAAAGAGAAAGGTCTTCAAGCAGCGAAAAGATGCAGGTGAATTTCCTACCAGAATACTGCCCCAAATTCTAGAGGGAAGGTGATTCCACACTGAGGAACCCACAACAGCAAAAGCCTGATGCTGGGTTAATGAAGTTTGTTATTTAGGTAAAAAAATCAACGCGTTCAGCAGAACGAAGAGGACGTGAAGATCTTACAGAAAGAGGATAGTGGTCCAATACTCCAGTCACAAATGAACCAACACAGAGAGGTAGATCTCTGCCCGTTGAATTTCATGCTATGAACAGTCTAGATAAGAGTGCAAGACTGGAGCAGTCAGCAGAGTCACAGAAAAGGTATACTTCCTTGAGGAGCAAATCAGTGGCGATGACGAAGGTGGGATCACATCCCATTTCCTGGGAGGCTTGGCAAACAAAGAGTAGTAATTCTCGTCTGTCAGTGTGGTAGTTAGTTGAGAGCTGAGAGCGAGCAAGACATAGGTTGAAACGACAGAGGCATTGGCTGCTGTGTGGCACCTGTCTTTGACTGTAAGACGTTCAGACAATCAGCAGCTGAACGTGACAGGGTTGGTAGGTGAGGTATGAACATTGAACAACCAAGTACCTTGGAGGCCCAAAGGCCACAGTCCAAAGGCAATGTGAGTTGCACTTCCTCTCCCACTCATCAGAGATTCCCAGTAACCTATTTAAACTAACCTCTACCTTAATTACCTAAAGTATGACTAAAACGATGAAGCTGAAAATGACAATGACTACACATTTGATACCTTTCTAATACTTGGACGCATGCTGACGTGCAAAACCCCAGCAGAGCGAGAATGACTTGGCAGCCGTGATGTCGAATGTCGCTGTCCGATGACTGCATCAGTTTGAGAATGACTGACTCCAGGCTTCCCAGCTGTGTATCAATCAACCAAATACGACCATTCACAGCATAAACGCTAAATCTTACAACTCAGCACGTCTCCTTTTCTCTGATATTCCCACCTCACAAACCCTTTTGCCTAAGTAATGCGAAGGTCAGCAGTGCAACTACAACTAGGGCTGTGCCTAATAGGTGATCATCACTATTCAGCCGAATGCGACTAACTGGATCAACTACTCAGACAAATAAGAATAATGCACAAAACATGTCTATTGTATTGTATAAAATCATTTATAAAGCGCCTCTACTAGGGTGAACCGTTCAGAGGCGCTCCCAGTGCGCAAGGCCACGAGAGAAAAAATAGGTTTTAAGAAAAGAAAATGAGGAGGAGGGATTACCTGTCAGAAGTTGAGATCGAATAGAAGGAGAGAGCGTATTCCAAAGAGAGGGGCCAATTGATGTAAAGGAACGGGACTGAGCATAGCCGTTCTAGTAGGAGGTACTAGAAGTTCAAATCTGTTTAAAGAGCGGAGTGGACGATGTGAGGAGGCTGAAACTGTCTACCAACAGCCTTCAAACTTTCAAATATAAGCAAAAGTTTCAGCTCAGTAAATTTAATACGTAAACTAAAAGTAAACATAAATCAACTATATGTAATTTTTGCATCCTTCTACCAGTCTGTGTACACTCGCTATTGCAGCCGCATATGCAGAAATAGATGTCATGTGACCCAGGTTTTTTTTAACATGCAGTTGTACACAAAATGTGCAGCTGTAGAAGCACTTCTGTACAGTTAAAACTAGTAAAAGTCATTGTCCTCCGATTGGAAGTAATTTACCACGGATGATGGGAAAGGAAAGGAGTTGTGCAGTTCTAAAAATTCCTCAAAAACAGCCCTGATGTGACTACTATTTATTTTTCGCCTGACCGCTACTATTCTGCAGAACACCAAATAGCTAGCAGCTGCTAGCTATCTGGCCTGCTATTCATCTTCAAAGTATTTTTCGCACTAAATTATCACGAAATTCAACTCACCAATATTTCACAGTTGTTACGGAATTTAGAGAAGTTAGCCAAGCCACGAGCGACGTGCCTCAGCACTTGAGTCTCGTCCGTTAAGCCATCCAAAAGTCGACACATCTGGATGAGATGTTCTGTAAGAGCTGCCTGGAAAAGTATAACACAAACGAATGAGGATTTCTTTACGCATATATCAAAGTCAAAGACTTGACTCGCTTTGAGATATTCCAGCTTAAAAAATTTCAATAAAGTGCATCAATGCTGGAGAGTAACATCAAGATACAATCGAACAATGCTGGCAACAACTCTACGGGCTTGACCTCCCCTGATTTCACCTGGCACCGGAACGAACAAGGGAGTCTGGCTACTGCAGATTTGATTTGACTTGATATAGCAGCACCGGAGATTAATTTGGTCTGTTTGGTGTAGGTTTGTGGGCACTGTGAAATTCTCAAAGATTTACATAAATTACGCATGGAAGCAATCCTCTAGTACAAAAACTTTCTGGAAACAAAGAACAGCAATCATACTGGAGAAGAACATCGTTGGACAAATAAACCTACTGGAAAACCCTGGGATGGGAACCCTTTCAGACAAATCTCGAGGATATCTACAGAAAGTCTTGCTCAGGAAATTTCCACTAGTTGCCACATCACTTCGAACACAGAGAAGCCAACAAGCGGCAAGAAAGTTGCCACTACAGACAAGTAAATATTACCTGAGAAATTTCATCACTCGCCAGATTTGCGACAAGACAGGAGACGTTGGCAAGTACAGAGAGACTCATGGGTCTGTAGGTCAACACCTCTGCCAACAGACTACCATTGTAAACATCCTCCTACAAGAAACAAAATAAACACCAAACTAAACAGAGAGATTCCAGTAATGTAATGTTTACACAAAACATTTATATAGCACCTGTCAGACTGAAGACACAAAGAAGAAACAATACACAAATTTTACAGAACTCAAACTTACTCACTAAATATCAAATATTTGGCTTACAAACGGGTAATCCTCTAAATGTAATGCAACTAAATATCTGCATATAGCCATTTCAACCACAAGACAATAAAGCTGGTTGTTATTTTATAAAGGGAAATAAAATCTATGTCCGGATTTGTTATAATAAGCGCATTGTAGCAAATCTCCAGTTTATTATAAAACATTGTCCCTTCGTGAAAACTCACAGAGCTGCTCACAGATTCAATTGTATATTTGTTCATTCATTCATTCAGAGCATTTATATAGCGCCCCTTCAAGAAACTACTCATAGGCGCTCCCAGTGTTAATTAAAGGGAAATCTTGCCATCAATACACATCAAGTGACAACAAAAAGAGGTTTTCACTGCTACAGCATTAGACATGAAACTGTTTGACCCGATAAGTATCTTTTTAATGTGGCTAATTGGATTAGCCAACATTGCAGAGAGAGAGACATATAGCCGACCTGTTTACCTCGACTAATCTCTGTCTGTGCCACGTGGAGCCGGTCGAGATCTGCGCAAGAATCTGCAACGTGACATCTTGAACCTGCACAAACAAATTGAAACGTTTCAAACTGAGACAAATCTCTGCATAACTTGGTATAAGGATTTCCACCAGGCCAATTAAAAAAATGAATTAATTTCATCTGCACTATGACAACAGTGCTCGAGAGGCATTCGGATTAGGCTGGATTGGACCGCAATCTGAAATTAAGAATGTAACACTGATCTGATAGGTCAGAGCATTTAGTTCCACTGAAGCACAATCAATGGCACCTCGAAATTCTTATTCGTAATTTCATCAACCAAACTTCTCACAAATAGCGTCAAAATTTTTAAGCTTTGATGTTTCAGTAATAATCTGAAACTGCAGTGATGCATAACGAATGAACCAATGATCATTGTAAATTCAACGCAAGGATTTCAAACAGACCAAACAAATCCACCACGGATAATTCATTTATTTTTTATTTCTCACATTTGCTATAGCGCCCCTTCAAGCTCTCTACTCAGAGGCGCTCCTGACCACAGCACATACACTGCATCGAAGTTTCACGCCAAAGCGCACAAGGAATTGTGAGTGAAGAACTTGCTCAAGGTCCCAACGCGGGGACACGAGGCGGATTCGAACCTGGAACCCTCCGGCTCCAAAGCACGGGCTCACCGTCACACCACTGTGCCCTAATATTTCAAGAAGATGCACAATCAGCCATCAGATGAAGCAAGTTCAGAGAAAGATGAAAGATGTTTAGGCATAACTGTGCAGCATCAATTACAGATCTGAAATTAAGAATGTAACACTGATCTGACACTCAACTGCAAATCACAGATTCAAAAATATTTTAACTCAGACATAATATACGCCCCTTTTTGTGGGGCGCGGTGGTGTAGTGGTCACGTCGTTGCCTTGAAGCCGGAAGGTTCGAATCCACCTCAAGTCGCAGCGTAGGGACCTTTGGCAAGTCCTTCATTCACAATTGCTCAGCGCTTCAGCGTGAAACTCCGATGCAGTGTCCGCTCTGTAGTCGGGAGCGCCTCTGAGTAGAGAGCTTGAAGCGGCGCTATAACAGGTGCACATACAAACGAAATTACAGCAACCTTTTCGTCGTCTGATGTCGACAGAATGAGAAGTTTAGCGAGCGTGTGACTCTGTTTATTGTTGACGATGGCGGTGTAGATGTGTGGATGGTTGCAGATGACGCTAAGGCATTCGAGCGCTGGAAGGCATACTGGTCCCATGTTTGTGTTGCAGTACGGCACCAGTGCGTCGACTGTACCCTCCTGCAAAGCTAAAATTAGAAACGCAAATCTCAGACTATATTGCAAAGTGGGCAGCCACTGAATTCATCAGAATCGATAGGATGATCGTTGTTTAATAGGTTTTTCCAGTAAATTAATTCATTACGTGGATTTAAATAGCACCTTCAAGGTTACTACTCAGTAGCGCTCCTGACCCAACCGCGGCTATATAGGACAGTTTTAAGATTGCGATAGAACGTGTCAGAGGGGACCCTTGGCAGCAGGCACAGGTATGGAGCCAAATCCAGATCACAGGGCAGCAACAGCAACTTCTTGTAGAAGTATGTAATGTAATGTAAATCTTTGAGAATTTCTCAGCACCCACAAAAGCCACATCAGGGAGACCAGCTTATTCACCGGCGCTATATCAAACCAAGTCCGCAATGGCCAGAGCTCCCGTCTTCGGTTCCGGTCCCAGGTCAAAATCTGAGAAAGTCAAGCCGAGTATGCGCTTCATGGGACAAGAAGTTCGTCCTCTGCAGAGGTACGAAGTGGACTGCGGGTCTGGATATATGTGGAGTGGCAAAACTCCATGAGATAGACAGGAGACAAAAACCAAAGAGGCAACACCACACCAATGATGAAACCCTATAAAACAATCACACGAGAAAAGTGCTTCAAAATGTTCATCTCTGGGCGGAGATCTTGAGGGTCGCTACCAGTCTATAAATTGAGAAAACTTGACTACCTAGTAGTTTGACGGTTTCGGAAGAACACAGCAGACGAATGACACCGATGATGTCGCATAACAACGCATGTTGACTTCGGTTGGTATCCTCGAATTTTCTGCAACGATACACATAAAACATGGATGTAAATAAAACGTGCATCATTGAAGTTTAGTAATTAAATTTAAATAGCACCAATGCACCATGCTAGGCAATCAATTTACAGACTTAAGTGTTCGCAGGTCTTCATTTGTTCGTTTAAGAACTCACCTATGAAGCACATCCCTAGGAGATGCTTCCAGGCTAGCCATGACTAAAGAGAACAGTTTCTAACAGAACTTGTAGAACAGTACTTCCAGAAAAGTGCGTGAAAAACAGCACTTGTGTTCTACAGTACTGTTCTACAAAGTACTGTAGAATAGTACTTTAAAACAGTACTTATAGAACAGTAAATGCAAAACAGTACCTGTAGAACAGTGCTTGTAGAACAGTACATGTAACAGTATTTGCAGAACAGTACGTGTAAAACAATACTTGCAGAAAAGTATTTTCGAAATATTGCTTACATAGAAAACTTGGGTATTATATTTGGTAAAAAGAAGGTACAGATCTAAATGAAGGCTGTACCAAGTGGATGATCTAACACAAATTATGTGCAGCATTACACAGTAGAATGTGTGCAAAAAGAAAAAGACATAGAATGAAGATATGTGCATTGTGCAGCCAGCCAAACCCGAAATGGGGTAGCAGGGCTCCTATGCATAGGCATGTGTTGGGGGAGGGTCACCTTCTCATCTGGCATCACCGCATCACACCAAGATCAAAACTTATAGTTTAATAAACACTGCTATACATGCAACCAATAAAGTTATCTGCAATGCGTCAGATACCTTCAAAAACTATTCACATTGCACGACAAATTGTTACTCGCCATATGATTACAATATAGATATAAGACTGCAAATAACCCGACGTGTTGGAAAAAATTACATGGGCAATTTTCAAAGCAATTACCTACAAGCGCCCCTGAAAGCGAAAACAAGATCTATGCAAACTCAGTCATAAGATGAAGGGAAGGAGAAAGAAACTTTGATCCGTATATGAAAATTAATTGCTCTCAGTCAAGGTCCATCTGAGCATACAACTTGAACAACTTTTGTTGAGTGCCTCTATTGATTGTAATTGCGGAAACACACCCACACACCCTCCGCACACACACTCTCACACACCCTCCACACAAACAGGTACTCTCACACACACATACACACACAGGCATGCATGCACTCACATACAAACACACACACACATGCACTCACACATCACACAACACACACATAAACATTCACACACACACACATAATGCTGAATGTAAACAAAATATCGATAATGAAACAAAAACGCTGAATTCATTAATCACCATTTGCATTGGCAAGCATCCATGGGAATAACACTAGCGTAGTCACAGCAATTATAATTTTCATGGAAGTAACATAGTCAGCATACATACAACTTAGACTGTAAAATGCCAGATAGATATAACATATCTAGTTTCAGTGTGTCTAATGCACATGGCAAGGCATTCGCAAAAACAAGGAACAAAGCACAACAGCGAACATATTTTCTAAAATGCTTTTACACAGTAGAGGCCTTAAGAGAAGAACATGTTCGTCATATAGAAAAAGCGTTCAGTCTGCAACAAGGAGGATGGTATTCAAGTCTCAACTCAGGCAGACAATGAGTAAGGACAGCGAGTCCTTTATGCACAGCTGCTCTATGCTGTCCCGATATGGTTGGGGTTTGCAGGGTTTTCAGTCAGTAATCAACAAGGAAATTCGACTCCGTGACCTTCCTAAAGACGCTCCAACATTTTAGCGACTCTGTCTTCAAGTCGTCGATCGTCTATTCTCTGTGGCCCCAATGAACCCACGCCACTGAATCAGTTACTTCCACCCTAATAGCCCCAGCAATAAATCCTGCGACCACAATCGCATGACAAGAGTCTACTAAAAGCAACAGGGAACCAATGCGACCCGTTAACTAGGTCATGGCAACCAGGTCAAGGTACCTAGGTCAAGATAACTAGGCCAAGGTAACTAGGTCAAGGTCCTGAGTCCGGTTAAAGGATTTGTCTTTTGGGCAAAGTTGTGGTGTCGTTGAAAGAAGCTACTACACTGCATGCACACAAGTTGACATTATGCATAATAGTTAAATAATAATCTCAAATTTATATAGCCCAACTCAACAACAAATCAGAGGCACTGAATGTGGAAAAAGGCAATCAACGTACTTGGTTAGAAGTTTGATGGTTCCGACTGAAGCCAGGTAGTTGTGGAGTGCAGGATGCGAGGCAAGGCTGGAGACCGCCTTCAGAAACGTACTCTTGAACGAAGAAAAAACCAAACACGATCCATGGTCATATGAATGTGAAAAATCATAGAATTGCAATCGTCAGAACACACCCGCTAGCTGTCTGCCCACTGCATGGAACAGTCTTCCCAACCACATGAAGTACGTGCCATCTCTAGAGGTGCCATTTAAATAAAACTCGAGATAGTATAGACCTATTTAAATAATCATATTTTTATTATAAGTTCTGCCATTAACTTTTTGAACTCGTGTACACTTTACAGCATCCTTTACTTCGGCCTTGGCTGAGCTACAGCGTTATACAAGGCACCGAAGCAACCACTACACCACCGTGCCTTGAAGTTATATCGCATCAGTGTGGCATATCTAAATCAGAAGCACAGCACCACATAGAAAGAGAGCTCTGATAGACAAGAAAGCAAATTCACAATGGTTCAGTCTTATCAAAGCCAACGCAATGTTTATCGCCCTTGTCAATGCAATCACAACCATCACCATAATCAACATCACGCTGTGAGAAACTACTAATAATGAAATCATAATTTTCACCTCATAATTGTTACTATTATGTATCATCGTCTTCCTTGTAAGGATTAAAAAATCTCTGCTCAGCATCACCACAACCAATAACAAGATCACAACACCCACCAGCCCCCCCCCAGCAGCCACTACTACCACAACCAAAAACATCACCACACTGACCACCAACATCTCTTTCACAGCTGGGTCGACTTCCTATACAGCATGAAGAGAAAACATACTGTGATGAGGACGTCTTTTTCTTTCGCAACAAAAATAAGAGCAATGACGCCTCCCATTTCAATAAACTGAAAAACAAAAACACCTTGATCAGATAAAAAAAATGTAAACATCTAGCCCAACAACTAGAATCTGAAGTTCTGCAATCCGTCTGTGGTTTGGCATGAAGCTAATACCAACTGATGCTTTGAGCATTAGGATAATGGTACTGGTTAGCAAGACAGAAATATTACGCAATAATATTTTTTTAAAGTCCATCCAAAAAATATTTTGCTGTATTTGAGATAGATTTATACAATGCTACAGCAAAATGTCGGAATATTTCATAGATCTCAAAATGGTATACGATTTATTTTATTAACAAACTTTAACATTTTAAATATATTTTAGTATAGGAAAAGCACACAGCCTTGCATTAATTGGTAATGTGTAGCTGAAATACCAGCACCTGTTATAACAGCAAAATTTTCTGGAGTGTGCAGTGTGCAAGCAGAACATTAGTGCTCACACAGTGCTCAATCACTTAGAGCAACATTCCTAACCAGCAAACCTGTTCAAACAGGCCAGATTCATACCAGACAAGTAACAGCATCAATTGAATTAAGACACAAATTTATGTTTAAATATATAGTCCTCTTAGATTCTCATAAAAATCAACCCTCACCGGAATGATAGTGCCGGCATTCTGACAGATCTCTTCAAATCCAATGACAGCCTCCAACTTCTTTGCCTGTTTCATAAAATAAACAACATCATCACTAAACTGTCATCACCACCCCGACCACCCCATCACCAACACCATCATCATTGCATGTACCGTATGTATTATTTTTTCTTATTTCTTCGGGGCCATCATGTTGACACCAACTCTGAATATTAGCTAGTATTGTACAATGCACTTCATAAATGTTCATATACGATACCATGCAATTATATATCTGAATACCTAAACCATGCCTGTTATGACCCTCATTCAGCAAAAGTACTGAAACAAGATCGTTAAAATCACGCTATAATTTCTGGCAGGAAACTTCTGCAACAAGTCAACAAGCAGAGTGCAGGAAAATGTACATAAATAAATGCACCACAAGTATGCAAAAATGCAGGATGCCATAAAGAAACGAGTCTCAAAAACATCTAATAACACTCTAGCAGAGCAGTTCAGAATCGAGAAGTATAAAAGGCAGATTTTTTGCCGGGCATTACGCACGTATTGGCCACAAGGCACGCAACCTTGTTGGCCTAAGTTCTCGTCTGTACCGGATGACAATACTATCAGCAAAAGTCAGACAAGTACAATGATATTTCTGTGGTCTGAAACTGGCTCAGACAGGAGCTATGACTGCATCCTGGAGCTCTTACTGAAATATTTTTGCTATTCAACTCAAACTGTGCATTTTTTTATGCCTGAGTCAGAAGCGCTTCTCAGTCGACCCCCACCCCTTGAAGAAGTACTATAACATTCTTTAATGAATGAATAAATGAGTGACTGAATGAATGAATATTGCAAAAACACTGTGCAAAACCTCACCGGATCAGATGACTGCGCCTTGAATATCAGCGACACAAAACCTCGGCACAGGACGCAGACCCTTTCTGTTGACTGATAAGACAAATGTCGCAACTGCATCTGTAAAAATACATGCACGCTTGTACGGCTTAAGTACCTCACAAAGCACTAGACGCACGGCCAGATAACTAATCAAAGAAATGCAGAATATATGAATGCAAAAGAGAGCAATACAAACAGAGCAGAAATGCAATGGCAAACCATTTCAATAAGCCAACTGTGCAACAAATGAGAAGGCATAACAGGCTTGAGCTGAAGTCATGAAGCATGACACCTGCATGTCCCTGTAGGCCGGAGAGCTGACTCAGAATTGGAACTGGAAATCCCAGGGCTCAGCAAGAAAAAGATTTGGGGTGTCCACTGTCCACTGTCCATTTCGGACATTTCAATGGACATGGTTGCAAAGTACACAAAATTACTTTCTAAAAAATTCAGAATCGCACATTCTGGAGGGGCATGAATCAGTACACCCCAAATATGCCCATGTGGATTCTTGTTATAATCTGGTTAGTACCACCCCATGGTCCACACACCAGCAGGTCCTGACTGACATACACTTCCTTCAGGTGACACTATATAATGGCTGAATAAATTATTGATTCATTCCATACAAATGTTAAGTTACAAACAAATTATAAGTATATTCAAACCTTGAAGCTGCAACACTGTGAGCAGAAAACTCGTCCGCACTGCCTGCAGTGATGTTTTCGTCGCACTGCGGTGAACTTTGCAGCACAGTTGTAACAGATGAAAGCATCTTCGTCGGGAACCCATCTGAAAAAATCGCCAACTGAAGTAGAAGCGTGGAAACATCCGTAAGTTACACAGAATGATTGCCGTTGCCAGAATCACACTCTGAAAAACTAGTATATTAAAAATATTGTAAAGGAACTGTCTATGAGACTATGGTGAAAATAACACTTTCGTCCCAGATAGCAAAGCAGCATCTGTGGTTTGTCGTTATTAGCAATCAAAAAGGTGCAATCGATCGCTTAAAGAAATACTTTACAACACTATTATAATACAAAAGCGCAACTGATTTCACACTGCTTTCTGATGTGACGTTGCTCCCTAATTACTTATAAAATTCTGGTTCTGGAGTGAAACAGTCAACGTGTCCCCTTCCGGCTTTATGTCCTCCTTAAGCCATTCATGAAGGCCTAGCTGGCAACCCGATCTGAGGATAGATGAGTGAACACATGAAAGAGATGAAAGGGCAACGGCGGCAAAAATCTCAGCGATTTTAGTATAGTATATAGTTATATAGTATTTAATGACGACACTAACCTTAACACTAACCCTAACCGACACTCACGACGCTTAACATGACCCTAACCGACCCTCACGACGCTTAACATGACCCTAACCTACCCTCACGACGCTTACCCTAGCCCTAACCGCTAAACTAGCTGTCCCGTGTTCTGCAATTACGCCCATAATTGCAATTAAAAACTAAACAAGGTCGAGGCCCAAAGATCGCAGTTGAAAAGTCCATATTTACATTTACACTTACAAATCGTCTTACATACTTAGGATCTATTGTCATATTGACGGTCAATTGACGGGCATATTATTGTAGTTACCGCGGCTTCGAGAAGAGCAGATTGCTGGAGCGAAATATATCCGATTCTGTTTCATTGATCAACTGGGCCGGAGTAACTTGAGTTCCGTAAAAATATACGTCTTTTGCAGCAATCCCTCCCGTTATCCCCAACGGCCCATTAGTTCGACAGATTTCCATCACGATCAATCAACAGAAACAAGAAGATTTTCTTGTTTATTTATGATTGAATCCGACCGAATCCAATAATAACGCAATCATGGCGTCCAGTTACAAAACGTTCTGAGCAAGTTGCATGTGTTGATGATGATGATTCATGAAGCGCCTTTTATATTATGACTAAAACCATACATTGCGGAAGTTCTGATTAATTTTCATGCTTGACTTGATTAAAAGTACCGCAACAGAAACTTTCAGTCTTAAAAATCTCAGCTGCATCCAATCCTGCAAACTCATAAATGCAAACAATAAAAGGTGCACTGTTAATAATTTTATGCATTTTTATGTCTGAGGCTTCATAAGCTGGTACTATACTATGGTTATAAGGACTGGTACCGTTCGTAAATGACGTCAGGCACGTGGGGGAGGGTGATACATTTGTGACGAAGTATATATAGTCACTTACTACATGTAGATAATTATCATATGACTTTTGTATTCAAGCGTGACGAGGGGAGGAGGGTCAAAAATCGTCCAAAATTGCGTGGTCATTTATGGATGGTCCTTATATAGTGACTTTAATTGTTTGCTGTTGTTTTTCATTCTCTTCATGGTTTGTGCTATCGACCGATGTCTGTTCATCAAATGGGGGAGCACTCCAACACTCCAAGATAACACTCCAAGATCGAACCCGTACTCCCCGCGCCCTACAGGCCGAACACTCTATAGCCAATCGGCCACCGTGTCGATGATCCACGTGGAGTTGGGGTGGGCAACGAATAAACTATGGGCCCTAAGAAATATTTGTGTAGTTGGATAACACACTGGCATGGAGATCAAACGACTCGAGTTCGATTCCCAAGGTCCCCGTAAGATATAGACGTGGTTTTAGCGACTTGTATTGCAGGTCGTCTGTTCTGTTAGTGGTTGTGATATGTGAATTCTTGTGAATTGTTTCAATTGCATAACTGTAGCCTACACTGCAACCGATTGCAGTCTATCAACCGGATTGTTCAATCAAAGAAATTATCATTGAAACTACACAATACAACTTCGGATATCCTCACCCAGGGCCAGGTTTGGGACAGCGAAAGTGGCACTGAGTAAAAAAATTCATCTTACTTACTGACCCACTAGCTCACTAACACACGAACTTTGTAAACAAAAATTTAATGGCCGACAGCTCCGATTGCATCTTAAACCCGGTTTTAGTTTCCTAATATAATTGCATTCTCCAAGTAAGTTTCACCAGTAAAATCGAATAAAAACAGTAATCTCATGGAATTTTTGCTGTTTATATTATAATCACTTAAGAATGAGTGATTCAATCATTTGCTACGAGCAGAACATGCCTCAATTATTTATGAGGAAGTAGTCGTAATCGTAATCTCCACACTTCTATTAATAAGCGCTGCTCGAGAGCCATAGTGCAGGGCACCATCTTATTCAAGAGCGCTGTATTGACTCAAAGGTTGTCTGAAAGAGTAGTCCGGAGGAGGTTCAAGTCTGGTTGACAAAGGAGGGCAATGCATCCCGTCGAACCCAGTTCTGCAGCAAGGGGGCCAGTGGTTCCGCGAGCTCACATTTCTAGTAGACTACGTCAGGCCTATTCGAGTGTGCATTCTGCTATCTGGAATGGTCTCCCACTAAGCTTGCGACTGCTGCCTAGATTAAACTAGCATGCTTCTTATAAGTCACTCAAATTTCACTTTTTGGCTTTGGCTGAGCTGGGAGCATCTCTGAGTAGTTCTTATAGCATGGCGCTATATAAATTCTCGGAATGAATGAAGGAGTGCAAGTGTGGAAGCAGATGTCGTCTGGGTCATAAATTGGAAAGTGAGGGATCAGATGAACCTGGGTATAAATTCTGGCATACCTGGGAACGGCGGTCCCAAATTATAAAATTCCATAAATCGATAGTGCGGAGTATTGGATGGGCAAAAAGTGTGGGTTTTTCATCCAGCCTCCATTTTTTAAGCGTTTCCTCCTCAATCCAGCTTCTATTTCAGATCTAGAAATACCTTCATCCAGCTTCTATTTCTCATGCGTTATTTTCGTCAATCCAGCTCCTATTTCACTTGTGTTTTTTCGTCAATCCAGCCTCCATTTCACCTGTAAAGGGTCTTCATCCAGCTCCTATTTCACTTGCGTTTTTCATCAATCAAGCCTCCATCTCACATGTAAAAGGTCTTCATCCAGCTTCTATTTCTCAAGCGTGGTTTTATGCGCCCATCCTATACACCGCGCTATTACGACACGTGAGGTTGATCTATTTCCAACGGAATGCCGTCAAAACAACGTAAACAATGACGTAAAAAGCCCGAGAAGCTCGTAAGTAAGTGAATAAGTAAAGAATGAAGAAAATAAGTGAATAAATGCAGCCTTAACTGTAGTTGGCTATTCTTCTGACGAAAATACATGTTTCAGAATTTGGGACCGCCGTTCCCAGGTGTGCCTAAATTCTGAAAGAGCTTAGACTCAGTTTTGAGTGGAAAGCACAAGGGGTAATGGATAGAGGAGCCTGGTGCATGTTGTTAGGAAGGAGAAATGTGGATAAAACGTAATACAAGGGTTGCGAGCAGAGCATGCAAAGGTGAAGAAAAGGAATGAAGTTATGAAAGAGTCGGGAATTCTCTTTATTTTGTCAGTTCTGAAAGTTTAGGATGATTAATTCTCCTATGAAGGGATTGAGGCAGGGATCGTTAACCACATTGAATGATTGTACGATGGGGTGGAAAAGAGCCTAGGGAATGATATGTAGGTTGGATGTCATCTGCATACAGATGGTAATCAGCAGCGGAGGATTCTGTGGTATGGTATGCATACTGGTATCATTTCTTTGATGAATTTTAGAATTGATGTTCTACGGTCACTAGTGTCATGTGCTAACAAACTCAAATATAAGTACCGAGCAGCCATACTGTCAATTGTGTTAATGTGCACCTACAGTGTTTTTCCTGTTTTTTTGTGTGGAAATAAATGAAAAGACATGAATACATACTGATTTGCTTGTTTGGGCATATACCTTCAGAGGGATATCTGATGCCTTGAAGTTGGTTTACGTTGTGCTAGAAAGGATTTTTGTATTTTCAGCGAACAAACTGTTCTCAGAAGCCAATCAGAAATACGGTAACAGAGTCAGGTGAGCATATTGGTGCAGATGGATCATTCTGGTCAGCCAGGGCAAGTCGCCGACGTTCATTCGGAGGAGCAGTATGGTGAAAGTCAAGGGAACCTTCTCCTACGCCGTGGAGTCACTTCCCTCCCTGGAATTGGAGTCAGGCCAGAAGAAAAGGTCAACATGGATCATCAGAGGTCAAAGTCAATGCCATATGACACGGTTTCAGACGACACGGTTGCGGAGGAATTATTGAAAGGCTTGCCCAGCAAACAACTTGGTTAGCAATTTGTTTTTCTGTGATGGTTAAACTAATCGGTTAAATCTGGTATGCATCTTACTTGATATGCCCTACACTTTTGTCTACAGCCTTTGTATATTATGTTTCAGCACCAATTTGGATGTTATTATTGTTTTTTGTTGTTGGTGTTAAATTGTTATTCTTATCGTTTTTGTCATTGTTATTGCTATTGCCTTATAATTATTATTATTATTATTATTATTACTGCTTTTATTATTCTCTTATTATTATTATTTATTATTCTCCAATGTCGTGCTCAAAGGTGCCTCTAAATGCCACAGCATATTATTGTTGTTATCATTATTATTATTCTTATTATTTTGTGTTCTGTGTCACATATTCATCTCGTGTTTGGCCATTACCCAAGATATTATTATTAAAAAAATTATAACAGGTCTATAAAAAGTCGCATCGAAACATGAATCTGATGTACAACTCGCCAGCTGCAAAACAGTAACAAGGCCAATATACAGTGTATGTATATTATATATTCTAAACTGTTATAATTGTTAAACAAAAATCTACTGCATTCGGAAAGCATTTCGTTTTGTCGCGGATATAGAAACTCGAATTGAAAGAATTGCCAGCAAAAGTTCGTGGAAGAATCAGTCGAAGAGGAAGCGGCCGGGATATGCGACAATCCACTTTAGACAAGGAGAGGTTGTGGACACAGACGCAATCGCGAGAGAACTTGTTCAGGCGCACGAGGACGAGGTGGACGGTGAAATGGAGAACTGTCATGGCGAGGTGATTCGAGAGATGGCGACGACTCTGTCTACAAAAAAAGAAATCAGGTGTGTGAAACTAACACATGAATCTGTGCAAGAATATATTTTTGGTGTTATTATTATTATTATTATTATTGTTATTATCGTTATTATTGTGATTATTACATAAATTTCTGACATGTGCAAGGTCATTGTATTGTTATTATCGTTATTATTATTGTGATTATTACATAAATTTCTTACTTGTACAAGGTCACACCGAAATGTGAATCTGAGGCGCGGATAGTCAGCCAGTAGAGAAAAATGCAGTTAGATAGACAAGTGCTTAAAAACCAAGGAGAAGTAGTGAGTTTTGAGCCTTTTTTGAAAGTAGGGAGTGAATTTGAGCTACGAAGAGAGAATGGAAGTCGATTCCACTCCCTGGGAGCAGAGACATTGAATGCACGCGAGCCAAAAACTAAAATCAAAATCAGTCACACAAATCATGTGACGGATTGTGAAAGTGAGGCTAGCTAGCCCCGCCCACCGTGCGCCATTTTCTTTAAGCCAGTATCGCTAGCCTCACTTTCAAAATCAGTCCCACATTCTGACTACAGCAGAGGCCGGAAGTCGATGTACTGTTTGTTATTTATACTTATTTTGTTATTTCAGAAATCTATACAGCGCCTCTTCAAGGTAGGCTACTCAGAAGCGCTCCCGGCCCAACCATGGCTAAATAAAAGTTTTTAGGTTCTTAAGGAACGGAGCGGAGTGACCCTTGGGAATTACTGTGTTATTACTTTGGCTATTATTATCCTCAAGAAAAAAATTAAAAACTTGCAGATTTTGTTAATTGTCCTGTGTATGTGTGTGTGTGATGTTTTGCAGCTTAAACGTGAAGCGGCAAAAATCTGAGAGAAGCAAAAGCCAGAGGAAGCCCGACTGGTTCACACGTGCACATTACAAGATGTCCATGGTGCGTAGAAAGTGTCAGATAGTTATGCGGTGTTCCGTTTTAGCTGTAGAGCATCTATGGTTTGATTACTCTGTCTTTTTAGCAACTCCCAGTTGTGCTTAGAAACAGATGACCATGAGTGATTCCGTCATGACGTGGATAAAGGAGGACGGTGACGCTAATTGTATTGTATAATTTGTATTGTATGTGACCATGTATAAAGCGCTTCTCTCAGCAACAACCTTTCAGAAGCGCTCCCAGTGCGATCGACCCTGAGAGAAAAGGTTGGATTTGAGGTGAGAGAAAGATGAGGAAAGACTGCCAGCTCGAGAAACCCAGAGCGAACTTATGGGGGAAGTCTATTCCATTTTATAGAGAGGTTCCTATTCATGTACAACTTCTGGATTGAGTCCTGACATGGAGAACAAAGAGGTCAGGCCAATCAGAGGGAGCATTTTATTCTGTTTTGTTTTCTTTAGAGTATGCGTCCTTGAAGTATCTGATTCAGTTGGTACGTATGAAGTGCGAATGAATTAATAATAGGAGATTTGCATGTCCAGCATTATTACATGAATGAGAGGCCTGGCTGGTGGTCATTCTCTAAGAGCAGGACCTTGAAAAATGCAAAGCTGGAAATTAGATATTAGGAATATGGGTTATTTTTCATTGTGGTTTCTAAATGTAAATTTCTCGTTTTTACTTTCTGTATCGTTGGTGCTTTGGTGCAGAGAAATATGTTCAAAACGAAAAAGCAATTGTTGCAAAACTGGTGTCAAATTTCCAGGGTTGGGCTTGTTCCCTCTATCTCCTCTGTGCAGCACCCACTCACTTCTGATTATTTTCTCTGGTAGAGGTGCTATATAAATTCGTATTCACATTTTCATTTACAGTATTCTTTCAGGAGTAATGTTAGACACTGCTGAACTGATGTTTCTTTCTGTTTCTAGGACTGGAGACATTTCAAGAGTCACGTTGCTAGCATGAAATACATTCTCTCGCTCTGGCAAGGTCAGCTGAACATCATCGAAGGTCATTTCGGCTCCGGAGTCGCTTCCTACTTCCGATTCATCCGCGGACTCTTCCTCCTCAATGTTCCCGTCTTCCTTCTGACGTTCGCTTTTGTCATCGTTCCGCAGTCCTTGTTTCGCTGGTTTCAGCAGAAACCGCCCGGCTACCAGCAGAATGTGTCGTTCACTGGTGCGGAACTTCTCACTGGAATGGTGAGATGATGATTCACGTTTGACGTGAGATGATTCACGTTTGACGTGAGATGATTCACGTTTGATGTGAGATGATTCACGTTTGATGTGAGATGATTCACGTTTGATGTGAGATGATTCACGTTTGATGTGAGATGATTCACGTTTGATGTGAGATGATTCAATTCACGTTTGATGTGAGATGATTCACGTTTGATGTGAGATGATTCACGTTTGATGTGAGATGATTCACGTTTGATGTGAGATGATTCACGTTTGATGTGAGATGATTCAATTCACGTTTGATGTGAGATGATTCACGTTTGATGTGTGATTTAGCATGACGAAGGAGAGGGTGACGCTTGTGTAGGGCATGGTGGTGTAGGGGTATGTTTGGTGTCTTGCAGCCAAAAGGTTGCGGGTTCAAATCCACCTCAAGCCGCTGCGTAGGGTCCCTGAGCAATCCTTAACTCGCAATTGCTCATCCTGAAGGGGCGCTATAGCAAGTGCTCATATATGTACGGCCCTTGAGCAAGAAAAAACCGCCCATGCCAAAACGGCGGCGCCAGAACGTCCTGTACCCAAATTTTTGGCTTTCTTTGTGCATGGAAGAAATCTTGAGATTTTTGTCATTCTGCATTTACTGTAGCACTCTAACATTGTATTGTATTGTATTGTATTGATGACAATTTCTATAGCATCGTCGGTATTCAAGTACTACACCACACAGTCAACAATCAGCATTCAGCATTAGAGATTGACTGTTTTTCAAAGGCACCAACATGATCTGTCCTTTTATTCTTGCAAACTAAGCATTGTCTTAAATGGCGAATTTAACAAATGTAGCGTTTAGAATAATTAAAATTATGGATTTTTCGAAAGATTGCTTGCTTGCATTATAAAATAGCTTTTTTGCGTAGGGTTGGTTCAAAGAGACGGAGCTTTATTACGGCTATTACACGAGTGACGTAATAAATGTAACTGGTGTTCCTTACGACATGAAGTATGCATACTTCTGCACCTGCTCTGGATACTATCTCCTTGTTCTCATCATCCTGACTCGAATGTAAGTCATCCTGTTTTCACTGATTTTCAAACGTATGATTCGAAAAAGTGAAATAATTTGCTTGTATGAGCTTGTATCACTACATTTGCAAGCCATTTAACGAGCGTTTTCTTGCAAATACTACCTTTGCAAGTCATGCTTTTAACATTTACACTTGCTAGTCGTTTATCCATTTTCATAATACTATATTTGTCATTAATTAGTGGCTGACCCCTCGCCATAGGGAATAATTCTAGCCTGAAGGGAAAGAAAGATATTTGTCATTAATTCAGCAATTGTTAAAACTAAATTTGCAAGTCATTTGGCCATTCTTATAGCACTTTGTCTGCAAGTCATGTAGCCATCATTTTAACACTATGCTTACTAGTGATTTAGCTATTCTTATAACACTACATAATTTGCGAGTCATTTAACCATCTGTATAGCACTGCATTTGCTAATAATTTTACCATTCTCATAACGCCTTATTTACGAGTCTTTTAACATGTCCAAGGCCGTAGCCAGAATTTGATTTTGGGAGGGGTGTTCAGTTTCCCGTCCGAAAAACTGATGACCTTTTTTTAGTTATCCGGCCGAAATCTTCAGAAAAGTCGCAAATTTGTTCTATTTTTTTACATTTTTCATTTCTGGAGGCGTTTTCGTGGTTTTATTTCATGGTTTTTACATCATGCGCTAGTAAGCGCATTCTATTATTTTTCACATTTTCCATTTCGGGGGTGTTCAAACACCCAAAACACCCCCTAGCTACGACCTTGGCCATGTCTATGACACTACATTTGCACTGTAGTTGACCACGTGACAAGACCTTTCTTGATCTGCTGACTTTCTAAACGTTGCAGACTCTCCAACTCGTACAAGAGCAGCTACGTGGAGACAAGCGATGTCTTCACGATATCGTTTGCTAGCAAAGTCTTCTGCGCCTGGGACTTTGGGATCATGTCGCAACCAACAGCCGACCTCAAGCACCACAGAATCTGCACAGAAATTAAGGTCGGTTCAAACTGCTCATTAATTAAAATCGTTCTACACGTGTTTGCGATTGTACATGTATGTGTGTGTGTGCTTGTGTGTATGTGCACGCATGCATGCGTGTGTTATATAAATTGGCAATTTATTGATTATGATATAAGATTTTCTAGACTGTAGTTGAGTAGCCTGTCTGTTCAATTGGCTGTTCAATTAGTGTTTGATTGAAGGATGAGTGATTGAAAAACTTAATGGACATTTCGTCTGTTCGCTTTTAGGAGTTCCTTTCGGATGTTGATAGAGCCACGACGGAGAAGACGTCGAAGCAGTGGGCCGTGGTCATCGCAACGAGGGTCGCGATAAATGTCGTGATTTTCGGTATCATCACCGGTTGCTGTTATCTCATGTGGCTCATCACAACGTCCAAGACGCTTGAGGTCCGTTCCATGTTTCTTCAGCTACTTTTATAGCTCCTGCGCATGTGTGTGTGTGTTTAATGCAAAAGGTGGCAACCAACTGTGCACCAAACCAAACCTTTGTCAGTTCAAGTCCAAGCTGTAGGACTTCAGGTTAAACCAAAGTCTTAGTCACACATAAACCAAGTCATAGTCACGTCTAGGCCAAGCTATAGTCTGGTCAAACCATGTCGTAGTTAGATCGAAACTAAGTCATAGTTACATCAAAAGTAAGTAATAGTCAGATCAGAAGTAAGTCATAGTTAGATTAGTATTGTGTCTGGCCAGTATTCAAAGTTGATGAGCCTTAATGTTAACCTAATTCTTTCCTGAACATGAAGCCAATGCAAAGATTGTAAACAATGCTGCACAGTTTCATCTTCATTGTTTTCATTCTGCATTGTTTTTATCTGGATTGTTTCCATCTGCGTTGTTTTCATCTGCATTGTTTTCATCTGCACTGTTTCCATCTTCATTGTTTTCATCTGCATTGTTTACATCTGCATTGTTTTCATCTGCATTGTTTACATCTGCATTGTTTACATCTGCATTGTTTTCATCTGCATTGTTTTCTTATGCATTGTTTGCATCTGCATTGCTTTCATCTGCATTGTTTTCGTCTGCATTGTTTTCTTATGCATTGTTTCCATCTTCATTGTTTTCATCTGCATTGTTTGCTTCTGCATTGTTTTCATCTGCATTGTTTTCTTATGCATTGTTTGCATCTGCATTGTTTTCATCTGCATTGTTTTCTTATGCATTGTTTGCATCTGCATTGTTTTCATCTGCATTGTTTTCGTCTGCATTGTTTGCTTCTGCATTGTTTTCATCTGCATTGTTTACACCTGCATTGTTTTCATCTGCATTGTTTTCTTATGCATTGTTTGCATCTGCATTGTTTTCATCTACATTGTTTTCATCTGCATTGTTTTCATCTTCATTGTTTTCATCTGCATTGTTTTCGTCTGCATTGTTTACATCTGCATTGTTTTCATCTGCATTGTTTACATCTGCATTGTTTACATCTGCATTGTTTACATCTGCATTGTTTCCATATTTGCATTGTTTTCTATTTTAACAGACCGATTTGAGCATGCTTTCGGACCTGGTGTTGCCTATCTCCATATCCGCGCTCAACTTCATCGTTCCTTTCATCTTCACTATTCTCATCGTCTTTGAAGATTACGAAAGCCCTCGGACAAAAGTCTACATAACAATGGCCAGGTGGGAAACAGTGGCTTTCAGGCAACCCATTGTGCTACCTTTGACCTGATCGTAATCATATGATCATTGTCATCATCATCACTATCATCATCATTATCATCATCGTCATTGTCATCATCGTCATTATCATCATTGTCGTCGTCATCATCATCGTCATCATCTACTGTCGCACAAAGAAATTTTTCATTGGATAGTTTCTTCATCATCTGTATCATTGATATCATCACTACAATCATCTCCATCATTGTCATCGTCGTCACAGATATAAGTTTAACAATTAGTATCACCGAATGTTTTATTGGGCTTCATATGAACGATATATAAAAGAGAAACCGCTGAGCACTTAGGACCTGTTTGGTAATAGTGCTAATGAACAATTTTTTTAATTTTAAAAAGTTCTTTATTATTTTTTATTCGTTTAATGACTAGTATTGGAATATCCGAAGGTGAAGAAATGCTTTCTCTTGTTTTTCCAGAACAATCTTCCTGAATATCGTCACTCTCGGAGTTCTTGTTTATTCTTGGTTCATAGCAGGACAGAGTGGAAAGAATGAGGTATGGTATAATGGTCTTGTGGGAAGAAGATAATATTATGGTATTTAGTCTAATTGGTATAAGGTATATGGCAATTGGTTAGATTGGAATTGGTCTAATGGGAACAAACTATGGTATTTAGTCTACGGTAATTGGAGTGAGGTATGGTATTTAGACTAATTGGTATGAGGTATTGTATTTAGTTTAATCTGAATAGGGTATGGTATTTGGTCTTATGATAATAAGGTATGGTATTTGGTCTTATGGGAATGAGGTATGGTATTTGGTTTAATTTGAATGAGGTATGATCTTTGGCTTAATTGGAATGAGGTATGGCATCTGGCAGCGGCGCCCGCAGGCGTATGCACATACGCAAGTGCGTACAGCGCGATGACTAAAAAAAAAGGTCATCAGTTTTTGGCGGATGGAAAAGGTAGGCGGATGGAAAAGGTCTGTTTTTGGAAAAATTTTGGCTGACGACTAAAAAAAAAAGGTCATCAGTTTTTGGCGGATGGAAAAGGTAGGCGGATGGAAAAGGTCTGTTTTTGGGAAAATTTTGGCTGATGACTAAAAAAAAGGTCATCAGTTTTTGGCGGATGGAAAAGGTAGGCGGATGGAAAAGGTCTGTTTTTGGGAAAATTTTGGCTGATGACTAAAAAAAGGTCATCAGTTTTTGGCGGATGGAAAAGGTAGGCGGATGGGAAAAGGTCTGTTTTTGGGAAAATTTTGGCTGATGACTAAAAAAAAGGTCATCATAGTAAATATGAGTCTTATGGGAATAAAGTATAGTATCATATGGCAATGTAAACGTATATATTATGAATGGTGTTATTGAAGCGTACAAATACATTGCGTTAGATTACATAAAATTTGATTCACATTTCTGTTACTTAGAATTGTTTTATGTTTTGATCCTGAGGCTCGTTTTTTGATCTTTTCTCTACCATACATAACAAACTATTTTGAGCCGTGTGACATGTTTATTTTTTCCAGTGTTGGGAGACTTTCATGGGTGCTCAGATCTACAGTCTCGTCATAGTCGACTTCCTCTTCATTTTGGTCGTCACGTTTCTGTCAGAATTCCTTTTCAGGTTTTGTACAAATTTTCTGAATTGCTTTTTCTTAGATATCCGTTTTATCTGCTGTTTTCATTGTGAATGTTTACTGTGTTTAGAATCAGAGATGTGTAAAATCAACGTTTGTTGGCACGCTTGTTGCTTCTAATTTGAATATGTGTCATTATTACTATTATTTTTCTTTATCATTATTATTTTATTTATTATTTGTTAAAAATATTGCTGCCCGAAATAGAACTTGATTAATTGAGAAATTAATATATTATTACTATTATTATTATTATTATTATTATTGTTTATTACTGTTGTGAAGTAAAACAATTGTAATGATCATACAAGGAAGTCTTCTGAGTAGTAGATAAATAATTTATAGTTAAATATAAAACAGTAAATACAAAACAAATGCATAAATTATGATATTGCAATTCTTCCAAAGTTCACAACTGCACATTCTTTCAGTTATGATGCAATTATGCTATTAAAGACTTGCTCATGCTCCCTTGAGGATTGAACCCGCACTTCCCACACCGGCCACTCTAACCACTCGTCCACTGTAAGTTCTTGTTGTGAATTTCTTGATCCTCCACATTTACGTATGCAAGAACTAAATTTGTAAATCGTATCGTAACTGACCATTTGTAAAGCGCCTCTTGCAGCAAGAGCCATTCAGAAGCGCTCCCAGTGCGTGCAACTCCGAGAGAAAAGGCAGGTCTTTAGACAAGAGAAAGATGACGAAAGACTACCAGAGAGGATGGCAGAGCGAACGGATGGGAGGAGACCATTCCATAGGGAGGGACCTATGCAGGCAAATGATCTGGATTGAGCCATGGCGGTCCTGACACGAGGAACAAAGAGGTCAAGCCGATCTGAGGACCTAAGAGGACGCAGCGAAGTGGCCGAAATGGGGCGAAGTATGAGCCAGCCGAGTCTAAGCGTGTCTTTTAGACCTTTGTCGGCTGGCTCATTGACGAACTGCACTAATGTTAAGTTTATAACAATAATTCTTGTTGAATTTTGTTGTTGTAATTGTATGTTACTGTTATGTGAACGTTGAAGTGACATGCAAGTCAATAAACTATAAACAATGTTCCATGTTTACTGTTGCTCGTGTTTAAAAACCATGCACTCTCTGTTTTGCTGTTCAATTAATTTTAGGATATCTTTGAGTGTTATTGGTCGATTCTGTATGAAAGGACGCGTGTTTACGAAACCAGAGTTCAACGTTGGCAGAAACACGTTAAACATTGTCTACTCACAGACTCTAGTCTGGTAAATCAGCCGTTGTTTACAGATTCAACATTTCTCTCTTTGACTCTTGATTACGTGAAAATGTGCTCGATATATGATAATGCATTGCGACATGTTTAAAACATATAATTGCAATAATACAATTGAAGTAGAAGTGAACTTAGTGCTGAAATAATGTATTCATACATGTTAATGCAATGCAACATGTTTAAAACATATAATTTGTTTGTATGCGCAATTGCAATAATACAATTGAAGTAGAAGTGAACTTAGTACTGAAATAATGTATTCATATGATAATGCAATGCGACATGTTTAAAACATTTAAATTGCAATAATACATTCAACATTGCAATAATAATTCTGAATAGTTCACCTTTATAAATGCTCTAATACAATACAATAATTCCGTTAATCTAGCATTGCTGAAGGTGTTTGTCAGGATACAAACCCAAACAGATAATGCAATCTTCTTGTTCTGCAACAAAAGATTTGTGCTAAAAAAATTGAACATGGGGCTTTTGTCTCAGATCTATATTACAGTCGTCTATTTTCAGTGAGTGATTTTTAGTGGTGCTGTTTCCTAAGTCTATATGTATTGCTAATATCTTTTTGGTTGTGTGTTTGTGTTGTGTGTAGGCTTGGTGCTTACTACAGTCCAATGCTTTGCCTCATCATGATCCTAAAGCTCATCTTTATATTCTACTTGAAAAGGGTGAGATATCATCATCAGCAGCATCATTATTATTTTCATCATCATTCTTTGTGATTATCATCATTGGCCATTTTCAGTTATAAAAACAGTATCATCATAAATATAATTATCAAGGGTTCATCAATCTGGGTTCTTGCCTAATGACTCGCCTACTGCAACTGAAATGGTTGAAATGACTTCCATGTTCCCACCGGTCGATGATCGTCCCAACCAATTGAGACGACACCCTCACAACTTTGTATTTCCTAACAAAGATGACAGACATTAGGCTACATCTATCGAGTTTTGTATAGAGAGCCACCCTATGCTCATTAATGATGATAAATTGTGTAATCTCATTAGCCTAGTATATAAACATAGAGTCATTCTTTTTGCAATTTCTGTTATTTTCTTTTATCATCCTAAGCATGAACTGCTCTTAGACAGAACTGTGCTTTCTCTGTTATTGACCACATGATATGGAATGGGCTCCCACTGTCTATACACCTTATGCCTAGGATTGGCTCAGATGCGTTTTATCGCAGCCTTAAAACAGTACTTTTCAGCCAAGGTTGGGTCGGGAGCACTCCCGAGTAGTAACCTTGAAGGGGTGCTATATAAATTCTAGAATGAATGAATGAATGAACATATTAATCTGCTTTTGTTCTAATTGCATCCAGGTGAGCGTGATGCAGAACTGTAGTCCACCAGCGAAGGCGTGGAGAGCTGGACAAGCGGCAACATTCATCTACGGAATCGTCTTCCTGTCCTTCCTGCTCTGCCTCGGTGGCTTCATTTATAGCATCATTGGGTAAACAGTGCAGTAGCCCTATTTCCCACGTACAGTCTTCGTAATCGTAAATGTTAGCGTAGTGATTGGAATACTAGTGGTGCTAAATAAATGCACCTCTCAACACCACTTTTGAGTCTTTGTTGAGCTTTCACGTCAACAATCCGAGCATCTATCTGTCAATGATGCTGAGCAAATAGTGGACTTGCTGAAGCCTGAAGGCCTTTATATATCATGCCTATGTTTGTATGTATGTTCACTTGTTATAGCGCCCCTTCAGGCTCTCTACTCAGAGGCGCTCCCGAATGCAGAGCGGACACTGCATCGGAGTTTCACGCCGAAGCGCTGAGCAATTGTGAGTGAAGGACTTGCCCAAGGTCCTTACGCGGCGAGGTGGATTCGAACCCCGAACCTTTCGGCTTCAAGGCAACGACGCCACCACTACACCACCGCGCCCCACTACCGCAACAGAAACGACACAGATGGCTGTGTCGCCCAATGACTGCCTCTCGGGCTGGATCAAGGTCCTGCTCTTCAACTTCTTGCTTACAAAATTTTTAATTCGCATCTTCACTTTGTAATTTTCAGAATGAAGCCGTCGGAAACGTGTGGACCGTATCAGGATTACAATCGGACGTACGAAATCTTTTCCGTGTTGGTCGACGAGTTCAATGGTTCTGACGGACTTCAGTTCGTCGTTGACTTCTTCACATCGGCCGTGTTTCTTGCGTTTGTTGCCATTGTACTTCTGTGAGTTTTTATCTGTTTTTTGTTTAATCAAATGTTATCAATAATCAGTCAGTCTCTGTTTTTATCAGATGGTTCATAAATCTAATAATAATAATGATTATGACAATTTATATGATGTCATAACACGGCCATGCCGTTACGACCTTACCTTATCTTACCTTAGTACTTTGGTCCTTCCACACGCTGGTAGCGCATTGGGCGACACAGCCATCTGTGTCGTTTCTGTTGCGGTAGTTTGTTTTACCCGGGAGGGCTGCAAACCCTCTGTGGAACCCTCCTCCTTTACCCGGGCTTGGGACCGGCACAGGTTTCTTGACAAGAACCTGAGTCGGAGTTGCCGTTACAAAGGCACCTTAAAAAGCAAAGTTCTAACAGACGGGATTAAACCATAGAGAATAAGTGTTTTTGCATAGATTTAAGAGTTCACTGAGCCGGTTGGTCATGGTTCAGGTCTAGTCTAACCTAATGTAACGAGCGAGTAAAGCATTCTGCTATCAATCAATCAATCAATCAATAAATCAATCAATCACAACATAAATAACGACCCTTCAAAAATCTCTACTTAGCCTATAGGTGCTTCCGACCTAGGCCAGGCAGAACAATGTGGTTATTGTACTGGACAAGTTTTTTGGTGAAGGCTGCTTCAAGCAAATATTTTTAAAATACTGTGCACTGCTTTGGGGAGGCTTATCTCACATTTAAACGTTCTGTGGGCCACTGAAGCAGTTGGTGTTGGTGTCATTTTGTAGAGTGACGGCGTATTACTGTCGCGTTGTTGCTAATGGTCACTACGACATCGCCGAACTACTTCGAAAGCAGATCACCTTGGCAAGTATCAGCTGGAATTATTCCAACATTTCCATGAAATTCGGGAAACATTTCCATAGCGCCGCATCAAGAAAAACTCCTTAAATGGAGCAAACATCCCACATTCCACTGTGGAATGTATGACAGCTTCTGGTTTGATGTCCTTGAACTTTAAAGGAACTCATTGGGTAGCAATGGACACGCCCACCAGCGGTAGGCAGGTGACTGAACGAGGGTGGCAGATAGATAGCCCACCCTCAGGACCACAGGCGCTCGTCGACTGGTAGTCAAACGAACTAGCGTTCATGGGGAACAAGCGCAGTGACAAAGCGTTCCCGTTCCAAAGCGAGGGCCAACCCTGAGAAGGCACACTTCTGCTTGGTAGCTGCTGCCAGTGCTTAAAGTGTGGAAAAATAAGTGCCTGGACGCCCTTACCTTTCCAAAAGAAGTGCCTGGACGCCCCTTACCTTTCCAGGCTGTGCTGGCCAATAAGTGGCAGGACGGTGTTCAGATTTTAAAATAAGTGCATGGACGCCGTCCATGACCGTCCAGCCACACTTTAAGCCCTGGAGCCTGCTGCATAGGTAAAAGCAACGATTAGCACACCCTGTATGTAGGGTGAAATTATTTTGCACGTCCGCTGCCTGTGTGAACTGTGTCCACGCTGTTTAAGATGCCCGTGTAAGGACCCTGCTAGAATGACTACAATTATAGCTTCGACGTTGTTCACTTTTCAATGAAGTATTCATTTAAATTATTCATCTTTACAGGAAGCAGCAGATAAGAGATATTTAATCGAACTGATAAAGAAGGAAACTCGGATATCGATGTCCGATCAACATCTGTCAACATCCGGTAAATTGCTATTAATCTTAATATAAATTGATCATCATCAAACATAACATATACCCGGTATGTAATATAAGTTATAAAACATGTTTTCTTGTACGCTCGAATATTTATACCTACACACACACACCCACACACACACCACACATTCTAACCCATCCTATGCCTACCTAGACAAGAGACAAAGAGCATCAGAAAAGCAGTTTAAGGGCAACACTCAACTATTTAAGATAGCAAAGTTGTTGTTTCTTGTGGTAATGTAGTTTTTTCTTCTTCCAGGTAATAATCCACATCCTGGAAACACTGCAAACGGTGAACATAGTGCTTCCATTGGCATTCCTTCTCAGCACGTCACAACCCTGAGCGGAATCACACCAGTTGGTCTCCCACGCGTGGCAGACAGTCTACCACCACAACAAGAGATGTCGACACCCTACTTGGAAACACCCAATCCCACATACGATCCAAGTTCTTTGAATTCTGGAACGCCTTTTCCACGGATGTCCCGTGCCAACCCACAACACTCAACTCCGTAAAATAATCGAAATTGATGACGGACTAATTACCATATGATATTAATTTTGAGTTTTAGACGTCTTGCCGTTGACATTAGCATAAAAGATTTTTAAGCATTATTTGATTGGTCTTCAGGTATTCGGAATTGGGACGATGATGATGATGATCATGGCTACATACACAGATTAATAGATTTTTTATCAGTGTTGCCATACTAACGGCTACGCAAGCTTTTATCAGGTTTAGGTAAAATCTACATTTGGTAATCATTTGATTGTGTAATCATTGATTGCAGTTAAATTTATTTTTAACCCCAGTTTTAATTAAGTTTCTTTAAAATCTACAGTTGGTAATCATTTTGATTGTGTAAGCAGTAATTGCCACTAAAGTTTTATTTTTAACCCTGGTTTTAATGAAGCTTCTTTAAAATGTGGACCTGGTAATCATTTGAATTGGAATTTGTAAGCATTAATTGCAGCTTAATTTTATCTCTAGTCCTGATTTTAGTCAAGTGTATTTAAAATGTAGACATACTAATCACTTGAAGTCGTAATTTTTAGTCCTGATTTGAAGCCGTAATTTTTAGTCCTGATTTGAAACCGTAATTTTTAGTCCTGATTTGAAGCCGTAATTTTTAGTCCTGATTTGAAGCCGTAATTTTTAGTCCTGATTTGAAACCGTAATTTTTAGTCCTGATTTGAAGCCGTAATTTTTAGTCCTGATTTGAAGCCGTAATTTTTAGTCCTGATTTGAAACCGTAATTTTTAGTCCTGATTTGAAGCCGTAATTTTTAGTCCTGATTTGAAGCCGTAATTTTTAGTCCTGATTTGAAACCGTAATTTTTAGTCCTGATTTGAAGCCGTAATTTTTAGTCCTGATTTGAAGCCGTAATTTTTAGTCCTGATTTGAAACCGTAATTTTTAGTCCTGATTTGAAGCCGTAATTTTTAGTCCTGATTTGAAGCCGTAAATTTTAGTCCTGATTTGAAGCCGTAATTTTTAGTCCTGATTTGAAGCCGTAATTTTTAGTCCTGATTTGAAGCCGTAATTTTTAGTCCTGATTTGAAACCGTAATTTTTAGTCCTGATTTGAAGCCATAATTTTTAGTCCTGATTTGAAGCCGTAATTTTTAGTCCTGATTTGAAACCGTAATTTTTAGTCCTGATTTGAAGCCGTAATTTTTAGTCCTGATTTGAAGCCGTAAATTTTAGTCCTGATTTGAAGCCATAAATTTTAGTCCTGATTTGAAGCCGTAATTTTTAGTCCTGGCTTTAATCAAGTTTTCTTTAAAATCTGCACGCAAGTGTTGAGCATTTGAATATTTCCTCATTTATTGCAGTTTATTTTTTATCCGTCAGATGTTAAATATGTAATAGAAGATGAACGTGTGTAGAGATATTGAGACCATATAGAAAATATCTACAAAGAATTTAGACAATTTGTCAGAAATGGACGATATATGGACTACTATAGAATTTCATGGTGGCATTTTTCGATAGCGGCTTTCTGCGGTCAGAAATATCTTCAACAAGCGCACAAAATAACTTGAAAAGTGATTTAGCGATTTATTTTAGTACAACCAACATGATTTTAGTTGAAAAGAAGAGTAGTGTAGCCGACTATGGTAAGACTCTCTGTGTAGTTTTCTGCTTGTTTTTAGAAATGAACAGTTTTATTGTAATGAACATGTTTTTGTTTTTTAGCACTTGAAATTAGATTTGTTAATTAGGTAGCAATTGAAATAATTTGTTTCAACAGTTTGGTTCATTGTGCCAAATTTTATGGCAACTTGCGAGACTTTTATTGTGAAATTTTGCGGTTGGTTATAATATCATAACTGAGGTGCTAACACTGGGCATTAAATTGTGCTAGTATGTTTTGGTATTTGTACTAACTGCTTTGATTAAAGATTAACTCGGGCTTATGTACTAACTGCCTAAAGATTAACTTGGGCATATTTACTAACTGCCTAAAGATTAACTTAGGCATGTATTTACTCGATGAAACTTGTCATCTTATTTGCCTTGATTTTGTAGCAAGTATACCAAAAGCTATTTATTAAAAAATATATACCGTATATATTGAGGGTACTGTCAGGTTCTTTACACTACCAGTGTAATTTTTTACTATATTAGACAATAATTGTTTACTCAAGCTCAACTCATTGTTAACTATATTAGACAATTGTTTACTCAAGCTTTTAAAAGTTCTTTTGACAAAATAATGTATATTTATATGACATAAACATTAACAAATATTGTACGTATACCCATCATCATCTTGTTTTGTTGGTGGCCACTGTATATCCAAGACAATAAACACATGTATACTGTTCAGTTCTTTTTTCACAAATTTCACACAATTACCAATCAAAATTGTATTTCAAAGTTGTCTGTAGAAACCAGTGTACTGTTAGCAACGAAACTATTGAATTCAGTACAGATTGCATTGTAAATCAAATTATTTACATAACAGTTCAAGTGATTTACTCCTGCATATCATAATTTTCGTGGTAGATCACAAATGACCATAAGTTATCAACTATAAAAATAACTTTAAATTAATTCGCTCCACCCGATCCTAGCTTCTCGGGCGAAAAAAAAAACAACGTCCCAAGTGCGTAAATTTGCAGTTTCAAAAGAAAAACTGGTGGTGGCGATCAACATTTATAAGACAAATTGGAAATGAGGGGACAGGTGTAAAGTAAATTGATTTAAGAAAAACCTGTAGACCAGACATGTATGTGTGCAACTTCCTAGGAAACAAATGCTGAAAGATCATCATACAGTGTTCTGATATTGGGCAAGACGTAGATCTCGTCGCACTCTCTCGGCGTCCAATTCACGGAAGTAGATGTTGTCCTCGTCCTGCCAGAGTCGCTGCTGAAACTCGCAGATTTCCTTCTCCATCTTCTTCCGCAACTCCTTCTTCATCTGCTCCAGAACCTAAATGGTGGTAAGCAAGTATGTAAGTATTTTCCTTATTACCCCACTTGCAAACACACAATAGGACATAAAACATTCTAATGCATTGAAGTAATAAGTGGTAATAAAAGGAGCAGATTAAATCCCACGTTGAATGAAATTACTAAACTGTTAGCGTCAAACAAGTCGTCTATACAGCATTGTGGTGTTAAATCC
Source organism: Lumbricus terrestris (assembly GCA_949752735.1). Lineage (NCBI taxonomy): Eukaryota > Metazoa > Annelida > Clitellata > Crassiclitellata > Lumbricidae > Lumbricus > Lumbricus terrestris. Next base: position 35,352,935 of record OX457051.1, read on the forward strand.
CTTTCCAATCAACGAATCACATCGGCAGTATCATGTGAGCAAGGGAGTATCCAGTTACTTGTTCTGATGGGAGAAGATTATGGAGGACATACCCAGGGCCACCGAGGAGAGAAGCAGAGGGATCTGCTTTAGAACACAGCTTGTCAAAAGTAGGAGTACTAAAACCCTGTCATATCAGCATTCATTGAAAATTTTCAGCTGAAATTTGGTGTTGCAGAAGCAAATTCCGAACTATTTTGCTTCTTAGATGCTTCTAAGACTGAATTTACAAACATTTGTCTTAGTTACATGGACACTCGTCTCCACACAATCACTTGATTAGAATCTATATATAGCGCTACTTTAGAGGCACTATCAGTTTCCTGCACCTTTAGCACAACTTTATAATAAAAAATGCCAGCTTTGTTTTTTCTCCAAAACTGGTGCTAAAACAAGGAGATTCCAGAGAATGTGCACTGTTTTACAATTGCATAATGTAACGAGTGTCATTACGTCCACGAAAGCTCGTAAAAGGACATGTAAGCAGACTTACTTTACTCTGAGCTTTATCCCTGACGTTTGTGTTGTTCTTTTCCTTTGCAAGACACTCGGCGAGTAACGCAAACTGGTCTCGATAACTTTACCAGCAGTTAAGGTGGATCATTATTATTATTATTATTATTATTATTATTATTATTATTATTACTCTTCTGCCCCACCCAAGGTACATAAGATCCTTCAGGGCCTTGAAAATTATTAATTCATTCAGTCATTCTATGGACTTATATAGCGCCCCTTCAAGAAACCATCCAGGAGTGCTCCCAGCCCAGCCATGGCAAAAGAAAAAAGGTTTTTGAAACAAAGTTTGAATTTTGGTCAGGCATAATAAACACAGCTTGGAAAGGAGGCAATTCCAGATGAACAGCCCTACAAAAGAGAAAGCTCGACATTGTCTGGCTCCTAAGCAAGCTCGTGGAACTAAGGGTTGCCCCTTGACAGAAAATTGAATAGCACGACACGCTTCAACATCAGAGAATATTAATGAATATGATTGGTAAACATCTGGAACTGGTGGCCAGTATTCTACGACATCTGATGTGGCAAAAGTTCTGCATAAAGTCACAGTGTTGAAACATTGAATTGCCAGATTACTAAATCATTATTGGCTATAACAACATCTATAGTTCCAGAAGCTACTTATTTATTCTATACAATGTATACATGCTATATTCTACATTACATAACAAGTCATAAGTAGATGTAAATGATCAAGGATACTAATTTTCAAGTGATTCGAGTTCCTGCTTTTGCTGTTTCGCCCGCTGTTCTCGCTGTTCCTTGGCGTACTTCCTCACCTCACGAATGCGATCTTTCTGGATGTCGAGACCATCATGGAAAAGACGTTTGAACACCTACAACAGAACAATGCACATGAATAAAGTCTGCACTCAGTCCCTCTTTTTCTTACCTCCACTATGCAGAACTGTGCCTTCTCAGTGGTAGGACCCTCAACCTGAAATGGCTCCCTTAATGCTCTGCTCCCTTTCTAGAACTCCTCAGGCATTTATCAATCATCTTAATTTAAACAGTTTTAAGTGACCCACTTGCTCCAACCAATCGTCTACAGTGACCCACTTGCTCCAACCAATCGGCTACAGTGACCCACTTGCTCCAACCAATCAGCTACAGTGACCCACTTGCTCCAACCAATCATCTACAGTGACCCACTTGCTCCAACCAATCGGCTACAGTGGCCCACTTGCTCCACCAATCGGCTACAGTGACCCACTTGCTCCAACCAATCAGCTACAGTGACCCACTTGCTCCAACCAACCGTCTACAGTGACCCACTTGCTCCAACCAATCATCTACAGTGACCCACTTGCTCCAACCAACCGTCTACAGTGACCCACTTGCTCCAACCAACCGTCTACAGTGACCCACTTGCACCAACCAATCAGCTACAGCGACCCACTTGCTCCAACCAATCAGCTACAGTGACCCACTTGCTCTAACCAATCAGCTACAGTGACCCACTTGCTCCAACCAATCAGCTACAGTGACCCACTTGCTCCAACCAATCAGCTACAGTGACCCACTTGCTCCAACCAATCAGCTACAGTGACCCACTTGCTCCAACCAATCAGCTACAGTGACCCACTTGCTCCAACCAATCAGCTACAGTGACCCACTTGCTCCAACCAATCAGCTACAGTGACCCACATAAATAAACCCTGTTTCCAGCATACATACACATTTCTGTCTTCTTCTTCTTACCAGTTCTTCCTTGGTGCGTTTCTTCAGCATCTTCGATCTCTGTCGGACGTGGAAATCGTCGTAGTATTTGCGGATTCGAGCCGACTGCAGACGCTTGTCTCGTATTTTGGCTTTGACGGCCAACTGATGTCGCTGTCGATCTTTCGTCTCTTTCTAAGAAAAAATTACGAAGATTACGCATCAAAATATCTACATTACAAATCTGTCAAGTTTAGCAAAGATTATATAGAAAAATATTCCGGCAAATGATGAACGAAATTTTGTCTCACGAATGTTAAACTGACGTGAAGAAAAATGAGATCCCTCATCTATATACTTAGCTGAATGACTTAGCTGTACTGAAGATGTAATTATCATAACTATTTCTTTATGTACTCATGTGCAGTGTGTCATTTGGTTTCTTTCATTAATCCTTTACGCGTTTGCCCCGAATATATTCGCTGAAAACCGGCTTAAAATTAAAAAATGAACCGGTAAAGGGTTAAACGAATATATATATATATATAAAATATATACATAATTATATATTCATATTAAAATATTTATGTATTGCAATACGAATATATATATATATAAATATATAAAATATAATATACATATATTCATACAGCGGCGCCCGCAGGATTTTTTCTTGTACGCACAGAAATTTTCGATGGAGGGGCGAACAAGGAAAAATTTTCGTTAGGCCGCCGAAAAAACTGATCAACCTAGAATTTCCCCAAAACATACCTTTTCTATCCGCCGAAAAAACTGACTTTTTTTTTTTTTTTTTTTTTTTAGTCATCAACCAAAAATTTTCCAAAAACATACCTTTCCTATCCGCCGAAAAAACTGATGACCTTTTTTTTTTTTTTAGTCATCAACCTAGAATTTCCCAAAAACATACCTTTTGGGTCATCGCGCTGTATGCACTTACCTATGTGCATACGTCTGCGGGCGCCGCTGCTGTACGCACTTGCGTAAGTGCGTACGCCTGCGGGCGCCCCTGTATTCATATTACAATACTTATGTATCACTTTCTGACTTATGAAGGGCATTTGTTTCACTCTGTCCCAATGCCAGCTTCACAACATCGTTTGAGTTCCTGTGCTGTTGGACGACATCAAGAGGCTCCAGTCATATACTCGTCGTCCTGTACCGGCCTGGGTCGCAAACAACAACACCGCTGTTCTTTGACGAGTTATCTTCTCTTCTGTCAGCGCTCGCCAGTATGTCCATTCCAATCACCATCACTGGAGACATAAATATCCATCTCGAGGGAGCGTTGGACCCAGATGTAGTCAAATACAACACTATCTTATCGACCTATGGCTTCCATCAGCATGTGCAGAAACCAACTCATCGACTGGGCGGTGTGCTGGACCACGTGATTACGTCAGAGAACTCACAGCCACTTGATGTCTCGGTCACCGATGTTGGGCTGTCGGACCATATGCTGGTGTCATGGTCCATCAGCATGGCACCACCAGCACCAACTTACACAACAATCACCAGACGCAAGTGGCAGCACTTCGACGCAGCTGTTTTTCTCGCTGAACTGTCACAATCAGAACTGTGTGCGGTCAGCGACCCGTCGACTGATAGCTCTGCAGAAGACCTTGCAGAGTCTTTTGACTCAGTAATCAGAGGCCTCCTCGATAAGCACGCTCCCGTTTCAGAGTTCACTGTACGGGAGCGTTCCCATCAGCCATGGTACGACAATGAATGCCGTGAAGCTAGGCGGAAGGCTCGACGTCTGGCCCGGCGCTGTCGGAAAAATACTGCTGGTGAAGAGGAGAAGCAAACCTGGCGCAGAGCCCTACGTGCGGCTAGGAAATTGTCCCATCGCAAGGCTTCTGATTACTGGAAGTCCAAAATCACGTCGGCGGGCACAAACCAGCGCCAAGTGTGGCAGTCAGTGAACCAGCTGCTTGGCGAGACCAAAACTACTGCGAGTGCTGCGTCTTTCTCTGCAGCTACCTATCACGACTTCATGGACAAGAAAATAGCGGACATCCGAGCGTCAACATCTGAGGCAAGTGAGGCGACTTTCACTACTAATCGCCCAACTCCAGGCATGTGCGAGTTCCTCCCGATTACCACAGAAGAAGTAATTAAAGTCATTGCTTCATCTCCATCCAAGCAGTGCTCTCTTGATATACTTCCAACGTGGCTAATGAAGGAGGCGACTCCGCTGCTGGCGCCATTCATCGCTCGGATGTTCAACAATTCTTTCGCCATCGGCTGTTTTCCGTCCAAATGGAAGCACGCAATAGTCAAGCCACTCCTGAAGAAAGCTGGAACCGAGGAATCGTCACTTACCAACTTCAGACCGGTCTCCAATTTAACGTTCGTCTCAAAAGTACTTGAGCGTATTGCAAACCATCAGCTGATTGGGTACCTGTCTGCATCACACCTTCTTCCTCGGTTACAGCCTGCCTACAGGCGTGGCCATTCCACCGAGACTGCGCTTCTGAAAGTCTTCTCCGATTTAGTCAATGCCATCGACTCAGGCCAACTGGCGCTGCTGTCACTACTTGATATGTCGGCTGCATACGACACAGTCGACCATGACATCTTGATGCAGCGACTGTCTAGTTCATTTGGGATCAAGGACAGAGCGCTCAGTTGGCTTGAATCCTACATAAGAGGACGCACGCAATCAGTCCATTTGGCAGGAGAGGAGACGGTACCTAGGCTGGTCACCTGCGGTGTTCCACAAGGATCAGTGCTCGGGCCTCTCCTCTTTGTACTATATACGGCCGACTTGGAGAGGATCATAGAAGTACATGGATTGCTCCACCACTGCTATGCGGACGATACACAGCTTTACTTCTTCTGCGAACCATCACAAACAGCTGAACTGAAGCAGAGAGTGCTGCTGTGTATTGAACAGATTTCAGAGTGGATGACATCCAACCGTCTGAAGCTCAATCCCTCTAAGACGGATTTCGTATGGTGCACCACAATCAGACGCCGCCATCTACTTGATAGCAGTACCTTTACCTTCAACATCGGTGATTCAGAAGTCAACGCAGCTGACACCGTTCGCAACCTTGGAGTTCAATTTGATAGCTGTATGACCATGACGGCCCATGTGAGTCAACTCGTTCGAGGTTGTTTCTACCAACTGCGACGAATCAAAACCATCCGCAGATTCGTCCCAACCTCAACCGCCGTCATCTTAGTCAACAGCTTCATTGTCTCCAGGGTTGACTACTGCAACAGCGTACTGGCGGGTCTACCGGCTTGTCAGCTGGAGCGGATCCAGTCGGTGCTCAACTCCGCTGCACGCATCATATATGGTCGCACACCATCTGACCATGTAACTGATTTGTTGCGTGACAATCTGCACTGGCTGCGGGTCCCTCAGCGGATTACATATAAACTATGCCTGATAGCATACAAATCTCGACTTAACCTTATGCCGGACTATATATCCGAATTCTGTATTCGTGTAGCAGATAGTCGGTTAAGATCATCGTCGAGGGGTCTGCTACAGGTCCCACGGTCAACCACGAAATTTGGGGAAAGATCGTTCTCCGTGTCGGGACCCACTGCATGGAACAGTCTTCCTGACGATGTGCGGAATGCACCTTCTCTGGAGGCGTTTAAATCCAGACTCAAGACTTATCTATTTAAACAGTCGTATAATTGCTAGTAACTTTTGAACTCTTGTACAGCGCCCTTTCCTTCGGCCTCGGCTGAGCTACGGCGCTATATAAATCGTCTTATTATTATTATTATTATTATTATTACAACAAACATTAAGTTCAATACTGCTTCAAAAAGGCTGTTTCTCAACGATAACACATTACATTTGAAGTAATTTCTTATTTTACGAATGATACAAGCTCAATACTGCTTCCCTGAAGGCTAATGCTCTACAGTGATCCCTAACAAAGCATATCCTTACATTCCAAGCGAAATACCATTGACAACAAGCATCATGCTTAATGGTAAAAGATTAGGATTGACCAGTTCAAAGTTACGTACTCATTTTTATCAAATGGACTTACTAATCTTTCTTGATGCGTCAAATCCTTTCGCATAATGTCGAGCAGGGCCTTCTGACGTCTCTCGGCTTCCTCAATCTGAAAATCAAAACATCGACACTGAGAAATCAAAACTCTAGAAGAACAACGAAAAAGGAGTACACCTAACAGTAACGTTGTCTTAATCTGACGCTTCTGTGGCACCACTTCAGTTAAATATTCCTTCCTCCTTTCAGGGAACATCTCAAAACAAATCACTTCTCACTAACTTTTAAGCCTCTCCTTAAGCATTCAGACATTAAGCAATATACATTTTCTGAAGCATTTAAGCATTTCCTCACACAGCTCACAGCAAACTTGTGAGGCGCGGTGGTGTAGTGGTGGCGTCATTGCCTTGAAGCCGAAAGGTTCGAGGTTCGAATCCACCTCGCCGCGTAAGAACCTTGGGCAAGTCCTTCACTCACAATTGCTCAGCGCTTCGGCGTGAAACTCCAATGCAGTGTCCGCTCTGCATTCGGGAGCGCCTCTGAGTAGCGAGCGCTTGAAGGGGCGCTATAACAAGTGCACATACAAACAAACAATATACATGGCAGCCGACTACTGTGATTAGTGACCTCATTTTATGAAATGTACTTCCCTCATTAGTACTTCCCTCATTAGTTCGCTCTGTCATCCTTCATGCTAGTCATCCTCATCTTTCTCTCGTCTCAAGCCATGCCTTTTCTCTCGGGGTTGCACACACTGGGAGCGCTTCTGAAAGGCTATTGCTTCAAACAGCGCTTTATAAATGGTCAGATACAATACAATTACAATACAACACAATACCTCAGATATTACATGCATTTTAAAAACTTGTAATAATAATAATAACAACAACGATATTCATAATGACAATAATAATGATTATAAATGTCATCTTCGTGACAAATGTAGTCTACCATTGTGACAGCCGCCACAGACCTGTTCTTGAGCCTTGGTCTTTCTCCTCTGCGTGTCGTTGTCCGCTCGTGACAGCTGCTCGATCTGATGAGCTGCTCTTCGCCACAGGTTGTTCAGCGTGGATGGCGCCAGGTGCAAGTGCGGAAACTCGTCCAGAAGATGCGGCAGAACGTCGTCATTATCCATTTTCACTGCAAACAATAAGCATTGAAATCTCATTCGATAGGAAGACAATGGAAACTATTGTCTGCAACAATGGAACTATTGTCTGCAACAATGGAAACTATTGTCTGCGACAATGGAAACTATTGTCTGCAACAATGGAAACTATTGCCTGCAACAATGGAAACTATTGCCTGCAACAATGAAAACTATTGTCTGCTACAATGGAAACTATTGTCTGCAACAAGGCTGCTCCTGACTTCTGGCTCTGATACAACTTAGCAAAACATTTTCTGCTGAAATCAACTCTGGTTGAATAAGAGTAACACGTAAGCATTGCATGGGAAAGGGTCATCACTTGATTAATATTCTGAGTGCTTAATTAATTCATCCATCCATCATCCATTCATCTGCATGTTGCCATCCATCAATCATCCATTCATCTGCATGTTGTCATCCATCCATCATCCATTCATCTGCATGTTGTCATCCATCCATCATCCATTCATCTGCATGTTGTCATCCATCAAACATCCAAAATTATACCATGTTCATGTCAGAGATTATAATTATCCTTACCATTACCATTATTATCATTATTTATCATTATTTTTATTATTACTTATTATTATTCTTATTATTTTATTTAATTATTACTATTGCTGTAATTAGCATTATTATTAAAATTATCATTATCATTATTATTATTTAAAAAAATTTATTTTATTTTATTATATTATTTTTTATTATTAATTATTATTATTATTATTATTATTATTATTATTATTATTATTATCATCATCATTACTATAATTATAATTATTATTATTATCATATTTTTTATGCCCAAGGTACATATAATCCGCTACGAACAGCAGAGTCACTTTACAAATATTTCAAATACAAAACAATGTAATACAATACAATTAATACGTTGGAAACGCTGCGTGCACATGTCAAATCACCTGGATATCTTCGTCCAAAAGTTGGGCTGGCCGATGCACTTCGCTTACGAAGTCGACCTTCTGACCTATGACCCAACCTTGACCTCGGCAGCAGCACACTCACAGGCGCTAAAATTAGATGCATCACCAATAAAATCTACAACCTGAAAAATGAAGCAAAGTATTCTTATTATTATAATATGTTTTGTTGTTGTTGTTGTATGTGCACTTGTTATAGCGCCCCTTCAAGCTCTCTCTCTACTCAGAGGCGCTCCCGAATGCAGAGCGGACACTGCATCGGAGTTTCATGCCGAAACGCTGAGCAATTGCGAGTGAAGGACTTGCCCAAGGTCCTTACGCGGTGAGGTGGATTCGAACCTCGAACCTTCCGGCTTCAAGGCACCGACGCCACCACTACACCAACGCACCCCACAAGATAAAGATAAGTATCATTATAATCATTACTAGTAGCAGTAGTAGCCGTAGTAGCAGCAGCAGCCCCAGCACTAGTAGAAGTACTTAGCAGCAGTAGTAGTATTCTGTTAATAATTGGACGAGCAAACAAAAGATCGGATGCAATGGCGTAGCGATAAGTGCTGTGCATTGCAACTGAAGAGTTGCAGGTTCGAATCTACCTTAATTAAGCCACTGTGTGGCAACATTAGACAAGTTACTCACCCATATTATTGTCTGTGAGGAAGGCAACGGGAACCACCTCACTCATCTCACCCCCAGGGACATAAAAAGCTGATGTACCTGCCTTCGGGCAGAGAACTTATCATCCAATCATCAAACAAAAGAATAACGTAATGTCACTTAAGAACAATAGACAACAATAATAGTGATTACACAAAGACTTAAGAACAATAGACAACAATAATAGTGCCTACACAAAGACTTAAGAACAAAAGACAACAATAATAGTGCTTATACAAAGACTTAAGAACAATAGACAGCAATAATAGTGCTTATACAAAGACTTAAGAACAATAGACAACAATAATAGTGCTTATACAAAGACTTAAGAACAATAGACAGCAATAATAGTGCTTATACAAAGACTTAAGAACAATAGACAGCAATAATAGTGCTTATACAAAGACTTAAGAACAATAGACAACAATAATAGTGCTCATACAAAGACTTAAGAACAATAGACAACAATAAGAGTGCCTATACAAAGTTATATAATACTAAATACAATTCATTAACGAATCCATTACTACTGCGCTGAAGCATGAAAGGAACGGATAAAAGGAAGATTGGGGGATACAATACCCGAATATACAGATAAAAGGAAGATTGGCGGACACAATACCCGAATATTTCTTCTTCGTCTTATATCTTGCAGTCTGAGGTCGTCTGAAAATTTGCCTTCGAAATTCCGTGTCCTATTACAGCGAATGTAAATAATATTCAGTCATCATTGATTCTGATAATTTATATAGCACATTTAGTCTAGCTGCTCATAAATACTGCTGAAAGAAGAATAGTGAAACTGTTCCTGAAGCAATTTACCGTACAGAGTATTTTTCGATTCGCATTCTAGCTTAGCTGCACTGATCGCGATTGTAAACGTTTATTTATATAGGACATTCATCTATCCATCCATTCATCTATCCATCTATTCATCTATCCATCCATTCATCTATCCATCCATTCATCTCTTCAAGGAAACCTATGATACAGGCGCTATATAAATGTTCAACGACCACTACAAACATACATACATGCACAAACACTTACTTTAAACATACCTACATGCACAAACACTTACTTCAAACATACCTACATGCACAAACACTTACTTCAAACATACATGTACATACATACATAGTACATACATACTTACATACGTATATACAAAAGTCATACATACATACATAAATACATACATAGGAATACCTTTTCTTTGGAGTACTTTCTCGTATTACCCAAGACCTGTTGCTCCAGTTCAGTCAATTCATCTTCGTAAACCTTTCCAAGAAACTGAAGCATAAAAATAAAGCTGACCTTGCTACACACATCAATTGAAAACAATCTGGTTTACTGGTACATGCTTTGAAAAACACTCTTGATCTGCAAGACATGTGATACATGTGACTGCCTGCAATGGCGTTCTGATTTTCTCAACGCATTGTTGGTATGATGCTATTGTTTTTAAATACTGTTGTCTTGAATTGCTTCACATAGTCATACAAATTAGATATCGTTCACACATTATCGTTAACAAATATAATACTACTAATAATACTACTTCTACTACCAAACATAACAATACTAGAACTACTAACAATAACAATAAATTATAATTCAATGCTTTAAAACAATAGCCTTTCACACAATAGCCTCTCACGGCAGTCTGCTATGTCAGATCTTGACGAGTACCAGCCATCGCAGAAGTTTGTACTCTCTAGATACTTCTTCACTCTTCAACTACTTAGGATAACTGTACATGATAGCCTATCCTTAGGAGTCTTAAAGTGAAAAAATATCTAGCGAGCAAAAAATTCAATTGTTGGATTTATATATGTATCATAGCACCTGTGCAGCACCATCTAAGCCAGAGGGTCCCAGGTTCGAATCCACCTCAAGCTTCCACAAAGGGACCTTGAGCAAGTCCTTCACTTGCAACTGCTCATGCACTTCGGCGTGAAACTCCGATGCAGTGTCCACGCTGTAGTCGGGAGCGCCTCTGAGTAGAGAGAGCTTGAATGGGCACTATAGCAAATGTGAGAAATAAATAAAATAAATAAATAATAAATAAGTAACCTATTGTTACTATGAAGGACCATACAGACATACATACATACATACATACAAGACATACATACAAGACATACATACAGACATACATACATACATACATACATACATACATACATATAGTTGTATGTATGCATACATACATACACACATACATACATACAATGTCATACATACATACATACATACATACATGCATGCACACATACATACATACATACATACATACATACATACATACATACATACACACCTCCTTCCTCATCAGAACCGCCTTGTCTTCTCTCTTGAACTGCCGCCGCAATTCCCCGACGGACCCCGTGGCACAGTCGTCCAGGTAGTCATCAAATCGAACGGCCTTGGCCTTTCGGTCCAGAGTCCGTCGACAGGATTCCAGTTCACGTTGGATGGATCCAGGGCGGGAATCATCCGAACTAAATACGAAAACCAATCCATCTTTATTATCCATCTCGGTTGCTCGCAATTCCACCTGGAATGATCTGTCTGTGGCAATTCGTCTAGTGCCCAGGGATCACCCCACCATGGTGGATCAGAAATCTTGCACCAAATTTCTATCTTGGCACAGTGGCGGGGCACTTCCACCCAGGGCTGTACTCAAGGGTATACGCGGGTATACGGCGTATACTCACCTCCGGGAAAAAATGACAGCGTATACTCACCTGAAAAACGAGGGTACACGTGGGTATACAGCGCGTATACCCACCTCAGTAAAACCAAGTCAAACACGGCGGCAGCGTGTACTCACCTCAAAAGTTCTGAGTACAGCACTGCTTCCACCGGGTTCTTGTACTAACCTGGTTCACTTCCACTTGGAATCTATACTATTTCAGCAAATCATGTCAGGTCAAGGGAGTTATTAGTAGGTTGAAGTTATGTAAATGCAAAGAAATATTAAAACTTCAAGAACACTTCTCCTGGTACAAGCACTTGAAAACTGTTCTTTTTGGTCGTGCTGGAGTCGGGAGCAGTTCTGAGTAGTTTTCCTGAAGAGGTGCTGCACAAATACTTCAATGAATTTTTGGCAGATAATAGGGCAGGTCATGAGTAAAATAAGCAGTATGTTAAATGATCTGCCACGACCTATGGTGGCACCGCCAATGTCTTTGAGGAGATTTTAACCACAACCTCTCAACCAACAGTACAGTATGCAAACCAGTATGCTATTGAGCCCCAACCACAACAAATAATTCCTAGACTTGACCAAAATAGAGCGTTGCAATCTTTTACAACATATGGTACTGGACTACCCATTTTGATAGACCAGTACACCATCGAGCCGCAACCAATGGCTGAACTCACCTGCAGTTATAATCAAAGCATCCATCGCTCAGATAAGACGCATCCTCGTCGTAGCGTCGGCTCGATCGGCCGTAGTACTTCATCAGGTAGTCCTGGTACGTTTCCGGTTTTGTACAACAGAGGTCGTCGTTGTTGCCATCTCTCGTCAAGGGCAGATCGGTCATCGTACCACTCACCCTGATTTACATCAACAACAAATGGGTAAAGGTTTACATCAGCACAAGAAACAATATGGCAGTTCCCAGGCTCGAACAAAATAGAGCGCTGCAACCGTACACAGTTCCTTTCAAACAAGTAAGCATTAATTCATTTCACGACTTATGCAACACCTCTTTAAGAAAACTACTCAGGAACGCTCCCAGCGCAGCCACGACTCTGAGTGAGGAGAAAGAAAGAAAAGAGACTTGAGTGATTATGTATAAATCATAATGTATATATTTATGGGACACCATATGGTCTGCTACATTTAAAGAGCACCCAATTTACCAGTACATAATCTGTAGCAAAACAGCAAATACCTCTTTACCAGCTACAAGTGGGAATACATGTACGGTAACCTGCAACCTCGTGAATTGAAACAGCAAACGCCTCTGACAATAGTGAATTACCTGACTTAACCTGCAAAGCAACGATTACTGATACATAACTAGAGTCAAGTCTATCTCAAACGAACAAAAACCTACTTTTCATCGGTCACAATTCGTCTTCGTGATCTTCGGTTTCGATGACCTGCCGCAGGAGCCGGGTAACTGAAAGACATGTAATTACTTTTTGGAGCAGAGATGTCCTGAAAAATAAACAAAAAATGTAGAAATCATGCAAGCATGCACATGTATATGCACATATATATATATATATATATGCAAATATTTTACGAGCTATTCTGCTTTATACGAATTGGTGCTACATCTGCCCCAAAGCAATTAACTTAACACACTATATCAATATTGGTTAACAGGTCATAAACAGTGGATAAAGTGGTTGGGGTGAGCAGTGGGAACGCTGAACGGGTGAGCAGTGGGAAAGCAGAATGAGTGAGCAGTGGGAACGCTGAATTTGAAACCATCAGCAAAATATACAGGTCTAATAATAATAAGATGCAGTCAATCATAAATGGCAGACGACAGAAGACCAAGAAGCGATAATAATGCAGATGCTCGATACTATGGACAAATGTAGACTAAACAAAAGTACGTCAAAAAAATTTAATGGAGTGGCATTTAAAGGTCTTTAAAAAGTCCTACAGGTGCAAATGTTTAACTAACAAATCCAAAGTGACAAAAGTGCGTTTTACTAAGTTGCTGCACGAATTAAATGAAAAACGGAATGTATAATTGTAAATGCAATCTCTATAATACAGTGCAGCAGTAATCTCAGTTTAATGAAGCAGAATGATTACAGAGATCATTAACGATGCCCTCCTCGTTCATTCAGGCATGGGACTGGCACTGCAAGAATACGAATAGTGGTGGAGTTAATCTTGATACATTCAGTGTCAATATTTTCATCCAGTAATTTTTTAATAATTTAAAATAAATAAGCTAGTCTAACTTCAACATATTTAGATTTTAACGATGTTGACACAAGACGATTGTTGCATGGACTGTCGTCAAATGTGGTTGAAAGTTTAGGTGTGTTGTGCACAGAAAAAGGCAAATAATTAATTTTTCTCATCATTTAATCATTCCTATCAAGTGCGGTAACACAATTCACGTTCAGTGCCACCCTATAATATTATATTATAAGTGCAGTAATTCTCACTGATGTCATTGGTGGTTGAGTTTCGTATGGCATCTGAGTTGGAATTGCGTGTGGTGGCGGTCTACGTTGTGGGATGTAAGTCCTTGCGTCATCTCGTATGGTATCTTCGTAGTCGACGTTCCTACTTCAAATGTAAACAAACGGCAGATCTCAAAACAAAAATGCACAATGTTTTTGTTTTGTTTGCATGTGCACTTGTTATAGCGCCCCTTCGAGCAATCTATTCAGAGGCGCTCCCGACTGCAGAGCGGACACTGCATCGGAGTTTCATGCCAAAGCGCTGAGCAACTGCGAGTGAAGGACTTTCCAAAGGTCCCTACGTGGCGACTTGAGGTGGATTCGAACCTGCAACCCTCCGGCTTCAAGGCAACGGATACACCCACTACACCACCACGCCCCACAATATCAAGGTTGCTATAGAAATCCAAGTATATTTACATTTGAAATAAAAGGTGCGATATATAAATCACACCAATGAATCAGTGAATGAGTGGGAAACTAATACTCAACCTAGTCACATATGCATCAGACTCACTCAGCTTCCTCTCACCGTCCACTTCGTTTACCCAACAAATTTGACATCTTGGATCCAAACTCAAGAACTGCCATGGCTTAGTCTCGATCATTTGTCTCAATTGCTCCTTCTCTTTGGAATGCACTTTCTCCTGTTTGCTCTGCAAGTATTTCTAGCAGTCTCCTCTTCCTTCTCTCTTCTCAAAAACCCGTTCATCTCGTATGAGCCTTGCACACTGGGAGCGCTTCTGAACGATTTACCACACCACCATATTACAAATGCTCAAATACAAATACAATACAACACAATATTCTGCTCACTTTTGAGCGCTGTACAGATGATCTGACATGTGGCCATTTGTCGGTCTTGTTTCAACCGAATTTTTGGATGAAAGATCTTTTGCAGGGAGGTGTATGGTCCCCTGAGGCACATCATTGCCATGGTCAAGCGCAAGATGACCATTGCTGCGAAGCTCAGAGGGTCGTGACGATGGCACTGAGCGGTCAATCGGAGGAGGAGGGTCAGTTGAAAGACCAGCACTGACCGGATGACCATTCGAAAGATGATTGGCTCCGTTTGACGATCGAAGGAAATTATTTTCGTGTGCCGGCAATTCCGATGGTCGAACAACTTCATCTGTCAAATCAAAAGCAAATCGATAAAACAAATGTATTACGATTTTTCTAACTAGTATTTTGATTTCACCGAAGGTATTGATGATTTTGAATAAATGAAAAAACATGCAATTAATGCGTAAACAATAATATCTCTGAACAAGTTGCTCGCTAGACCGGTCCTCTGAGATCATATATTTTTTATTCTCTGTTCAAACTCTTATGTACATGTGTTGTATTGTGTAATATGTTGCAGTCTGACAACATTATTTTTCAATAAACGAATATATAAATAATACGTACATACATACAAGAGCAAAAGACAATATTTCAGGATGTCCCAAATTAGGATCTGCAACAGAATCTTGGAAAGCTATGCCAAATATTTTATAAACTCTTCCAAAATCGCTTTAAACTCCCTGTAACTAAGAGATCAATAGCTCTTACCCTGACCAATTCTTTTATCGACTTCTTCTGGCGATCGAGACTGCTCCGATTTCTCTAAGCTGCCCAGTTGACTCGATTCTCCAAGTCGAATAAGTTCCGACGTACGATCCGTGTAAACATCCGATGGACTGGAATTTTAAAATAATTTATATGCAACTAACAAACTGTCACACCACGAAACTCATTTATTTCTGTAACAATGTATTCATTCGACATTTATAAAAGAAAAAACTTATCAGTGGTGAAACGGTTTCCTTTGCTTTATTGATCACTCTGACACAATGCCTAATATATGCTCCAAATCATGGGCGTTAAAAGTCCTAAGTCCACAGATTATATTTCTCCAGTCCACAGGGCGTTGCCTGAAGATCACATAATTGGAGAACAAAATTCATTTTTCACTGTGTGTAAACATATATTTGAATACTTCTCTCTTCTCTAAACTTATCTTAACTTTCATGTAATTTGTACCTGGATGCAACATAACATCTAGAATTTTTAAATAAACGAAGATACTAACTGCTAAAAATCACTCACCCAGACTCAAACGACACCTGCTGTGTTTCATGTTTTCTCGACCCATTCTGCTGCGTTTGAATACTTCTCTCTTCTCTAAAATGTATCAGATGCAAACGAGTAAGCAAACATAAGAGAACTACAAATTCATTTCATGATTTACTACACAAGTGTAATATTATTATCGACTGAATAAAAAAAGACTTTGTGCAAGACTATCTAGCATTTCCATTGAATCTCGTTAATGAAACTGAAAACAGTTTCACCAATCAATTCCTAAAATCCAGGGGCAATAGAGCATAAACGAAAAAACCTCAAAACATATAATTTATAGATTCTACCAACAAAGCCATTCTCTTCCTATACCATTTTCATTTGCAGATAAATAAGAGTATCCTGAGGATTGGAATTTAAAATACGTATGCAAAGTCCATTTCAAGAAACTCCTCAGCGGTCGTGCTTCTCAATGCTCTCAATGTTTACAAAACACAATCAGTTAACCTTTAATTTTGCAAGCAATTCACACAGAAAACCACCGCAAATAAAAGCACTGATAACTTACTTATTCTAAACAATAGATACGATTTCAGCCACCCAACCTCCCTCTTTCCTATTTTGGAAATGACTGAAGACAATCTTATTTGCTAGTGACAGCGCTAACTTGAATTCGGAGCGCCTCTGAATATCTGAGCGGCTCATTATAAATGTTCAATGACAATTACAATTACCATACCCACACAATAAAATGAATATATGCCAGAATAAACAGGACACAAAATCAACGTAATAAGTGCAGGATACCTAACAAATAACGACGCTTTGTTCTCAGTTGAAACCGGTTTTCTGAGTTGCGATTGAAGAGCGATGTCGATTGCCTCCGAAGTAACCAAGTCAGGATCATCGTCATCTTCGCTCGGACCTTAGTGACAAGACGCACAAAAATTGAGCTATAAAAATCAGTCATATGTGCGCTTCTGACTACATGTTGAAAACGCTGGCAAAATAGCTTTAATGGACAGCGAATGGAGATATTAAGTAATTTCCAGTAAGCTCAGGATTTAAAGATGAAACTGTAACATCGCTAATGATACTGAGGTGCATCCTCAAAGTACGTTCAGCAAATGCTCTAAACACGTTGCTGCAACATATCGCCATACATTACATTGCTGACGAAACACTTACACTGGTTCCATAGCACCTTTCGCATCAAACATAAAATCATCCTTCTGGTCTCCAAATCCCAAATATCTCTCCAACCACATGCGTAAGCCTCTCTCTGCCACATCGGTTCGTCCTTTGTACTCTACCGACCCTTATGACCTCATTGTCCCTTGTGTTTGGTGTGCCTTGGCTCTGAGCAAGGCATTTGCTGATAGGCTCCCTTACATGAAATGGTCTTCCCCCTCTATGGGCTAAGTGCGTGTCTAGGCTCTTCCCGTATCTTTTCGCTCTCTCAAGACATTTCTTTCCCCCCAAGACTCCTGTGCAGAAAGCGCTTCTGAATAGTATATGCTACGAGAGTCACTTCACACATTTTTAGATAAGATACGATAACAAACAGGACATACAGGAGAGAATAAGAAGCATGAGAGTTCAAGAAGAAAGGACAAAAATAACAGATCAGTGCATCGAAAATCAACAGTCAAGAAGCTAAAGAAATATTAAAGGAAAAAAACCATAGTCAACCGTGAATATTCTGTTCGGATTTGCTGTCCTCCGTAATCTCCTCGAGAATGAACTCCATGAGACCGTGCAGCACTTCGAGCAGATTGGCAACTGCCGTGCGATCGCCACTGACAATGTCCTGTCCGCTGATGTGCGCCAGTGACGTGTTGAGGACATCCATTGAGAGCGTGTCAATCATCGCCTGAATGTTGTGAATCTCATCCTCCCTAGTCACCGGATGCTGCACGACATCTACACATTGAATAAGCAATATTATTACCTCGGTATGAAATAATGAAGAGGTGACACTTTAGAGACCAAGGTAAGACCCAAGAAATAATTCGTGAAGTGGTGAGATTTTAGAGATCTAGGTAAGACAAGGGCAACTTTTCTTTAAGAAGTGAGACTTTCAAGACCTAGGTAAGACTCAGGCAATAATTCTTTAAGAGGTGAGACTTTGAGACCTGGATAAGATCTAGGTACGAATTCTAGAAGAGCTGAAACTTTACAAATCTTGGTGAAACCTAGCAACAATTCTTGAGAATGCAAGATTTTACAGACCTAGTTTAGACCTCAGAACGAATTCTTCAAGAGGTGAGATTTTTTACACCTACATTAGGCAAAATCTAAGTACCAATTCTTGAAGAGGTGAGAATTTCAAAATCTAGGACCAAGCCAGCCACGATTTCTTGCAGTGGAAACCCTAAAGGAAGATCATTTTTATTAGAGTTATAAAAACAAAAATTATGGATCTATTTATTTATTTCAGCAAAGAAATTGATCCGCTGACCTGCGAGTGGTTCTGCACAAAGGCCTTCGAAGAGTGTGACAAAGACAGCGGCCGTGATGTCACGAACCGATCGGATCTTGATGTTGATGTGAAGCTTCGACAACATTTCGTTGGCCAGATTAATTATCTCTGAAAGCAATAAATCATCATAGTTCATTCATTCATTCGGACATTTATATAGCGCTCCTTCAAGAAAAAAACTACTCAGAGGCGCTCTCAACTCCAGCACGCCCAAAAAGAACAGTTTTAAGTTTAGTAAGGAAGGATCCTGGTAGAGTCCCAGGGTGTAGGCATAGCTCAAAAGGAAGGCCATTCCAGACCACTGGACCCACCACAGAAAAAAGGCTCGGTTCTTCATCGTAGTAGTAGGAGGAAAAGGAACTAAGAGAACTCCTTTATCAGCGGAGCATAGCTGACGACGTCCTTGGATACCCAATGTAAAGCCGCATAGTTAATCGCAATGTATTGAATTTATAATTTTATATAGTGCCTTTCACGGTGTACACCACCAGAGGTGTCCAGTGCGAGAGACTAAGAGAGAAAAATGCGTTGACCGATGTCCAGACCCGTACTGGAACGACCGAGTTCTGAGTAAATTCATTGAGAGTGAAAAATGACAAATTTCAACTTTTACTCTAAAATTGTGCAGTCTTTTAGGTAAGGCACCATAGGCAAAAAACATTAATAGTAAAACTGATGACATCAATGGTGCAAGCAAACTCACCATCATCATCTTTCTTCACGGTATCAGACGAAGCGCTGATGAAACCTAAAACCAAAGTAATCTCTTAAAAGTTGTAAAAATTGTAGACACAAAAAATGATCTTTCGAATCATATGCTCAACAGAAACGTACACAAAATCCATATCACTCACAGGTATCATCATCATCATAATCCTTATCATCATCATCATCATCATTATCATCATAATCATTATCATCATTATTGTTGGTATTAAGTGAGGCAACAGAATTTGCATTCAGTGCCACCAACATTCCATTAATAAGTAACACTGTTGTTCTTATTATTTTAGTTGATATTCTCACCATCATTTCTACCCAAAAGGAAGAAATCCATAGCGTGTAGAAAACCAGCTTAAAATAAGGAGAATTCATGCACTTTTGGGATGACCAGTCTTCCTCAAGAGCACAATAACCGCCACCGCCACCACCAACACTATTATCCATCCATCCACCCACCCATCAACCCATCCATTCATACACCCATCCTTAAGGATCGAACTTATAGTCTCCACATCACAAGGCAACAATGCAAGCGCTCCAACAAATCAATTTATACCACATCCGACAAGTATTGTTATTATTATTATTATTATTAAATACATTTGTAACATGCTAGAAACACATAATACTCTAATAACAACACATGTCAAACCCACACAAACAAAGCATATTACAATTCAGTATTCTTCAATTACTGCAGAACGTTACTTCGTAAGGGCAAGCCGTCCTTCGGTAATTCGTAGAAGACCTCGAGAAGGTGCCCGATGGCCAGACGGTTGCCAAGGACGATCTCACGAGGACTGATGTGAGAGAGAGGCGTCCGAAGAAGCTCTGACAGGACATTGATGACGATTCGAACGTTGTGGATCTCATCCTCACGAGAACGGGGATCTCGAATTACGTCTAAAAACATCACTAGTAATAATAATAATTATAATAATAATAATAGTAATGACAACAATGATAAGAAATAACAACAACATAAAAACAAAATAATAATAACTATAATAATAATAAATTAACTCAATTACATAAACTCATTTGTTTACCCCACTGGCCTTCGAGACCCTGGGTCCCATCAATGTCAACGGACTAGAGTTCATAAAAGAATTAGGAAGACGTCTTTCCCTTACCACTGGAGACTCCAAAGAAACCTGTTATCTATTCCAGCGCTTATCAATCACTATCCAGCGCTTTAATGTCGTGGCCTTCCACGGTTCCTTTATCCTACCAGATATTGTCGATTAATAACAGCATAATAATAATAATAATAATAATAATAATAATAATAACAATAGCAATAATAATAATAATAATTTAACACCTGACGCATCATAAATACCTCGTGTAAAAAATTAACAATAACGAAACTCTTTGTCCGTTTTCGACAAAACAGATCCGAACATTCAAGACACTGAGAGGCCCAGGACTTAGCATTATTTAATATGGACACTATCAATTTCATTAGTCAGTGAATGAGTTTGTCAGCTTTACGAAGAAATAAATATGTCTATATAATAATAATAATTAATAATAATAACAACCAATAAAGATAACAATGATATCTGCTCTTGCCGATCAGGTATCTGTCGTCTTATCCAATAACACAGGTCCTTGTTGGCATTACCTGCCTTTTATATTCATCATCAAGAAACTGTTGTAACTCAATGAAAAAAACAGTGTAGCTCTACAATTTGCACTCTTGCTATATGAAGATCATCTTGTAATCGGATAACACATTTTAAGTCAATGCAAGAGCAACATCACAGCTCTACAATGTGAAGACAACATCATTAAAATGAAAAACTGGTTTCAAAGAAATCCTAAAAGTACACATCAATTGATAACTAGTATGAATCTATCGAAGAACAAACAAACGCTGATTCTTCCTTCTCTCTGACTTACCAGCGATAGGTTCGGAGCAAACGCGTCGCAGCAGATCAACAAAGAAAGCTGCATTTATATCTTCCAGCGTCCTTATTCTCGAACGTTTCGGTCCAACCAATTCGTTTGCGAGATTCACAGTCGCTAGAGAACAGAACGAAAACACTTCCCCAGCATCAAAACACTTCCCAGCATCAAAAGACTTTCCCAGCATCAAAACACTTTCTCAGCATCAAAACACTTCCCTGCATCAAAACACTTTCCCAGCATCAAAACACTTTCCCAGCATCCGAAATTGTTCTTTAAATCTCTATCTGTTGAGCACTTGTCCTGTAAAATCCAGCACTTGAGTTTCAAACACAATTCGAAAAGCGATGATGATCAAACCCACGCATGTACTGTATACCTATTGCCTAAACTGACTAGCTAGCACAATTAAGTTGAGATATAAAATCAACTAAAAAGCAACTAACCATCGCCATTCATTCTTTTCAGCTTCAGTCTTGCTTCCTGGCCTTAAATTTAGACCAAAAAAACATAAAACATAAAAACATAAAGCGAACAAAAAATGATAAACCATTCAAAAAATAAATTATTTTTTCTACTTCAGCCTTTTAAAAATTGCTGTACCACAATAAACTTATTACCTCTGGTTACACTACAAAGCGTAGTTTACCATTGCTGATAGCAAATGCTATCAATGCAGACTGTGATTTACTACAATAATAATAACAATTCCGATCTACTACAATAATACATCATTCTGCATGATACAACCATAGGCGCAATCACGTCCTAAAAGTTGGGGGGACCATAATGAATCACGTCCTACAAGTTAGGGGGACCATAATAATAAAGTTAGGGGACCACTCAAAAGTTGGGGGGACGCGTCCCGTGGGTCCCATAGGGTGGTTGCGCCTATGGATACAACCACTCTTAGGATAGCAAAACTAATAAGTCTCGTCCATTATTTAAAACTGAAGCACAGCAGTATGTTACAATCCATAGCATGAACAGATGACGACAAGTTATAACAGGAGTCAAATTCAATTGTTTGGCAGCCATGAAATGCGCCCACCACGTCCTACTGCCGATTGCAACAATGCCATCTGGTGAACAAAAGGGTGAGTCAACCTTTAGACGTAGACTTGGTCAGTTTTCTACAAACCCTCACATTCAAAATTGGCAATATATATTATATATATACGGTATATAGTATATACATAAATATGCATATATAATATATAAATATACAACATAAATAGATATATTATATATATAATATACATACATAATAATATATACATAAATACACATATATATTTACAATTATATATACAACATAAGTAGATATATATGATATGCACACATAATATACATATATATATATATATTATTTATATATATATATATATATATATATATATATATATATATATATATATATCAAGAGTTAAGACAGTAAGGTGGTTGGATGAAACTCAAGCGTTCCAGGTCTAAAGAAATTACCATCAGCCAATTGCCAGAGTAGGTCGAGGAGGTTTCGAGTCGCCAGACGATTCCCGTAGACAATGGCCGACGCTGGAATATGAGACAATGACGTCTTCGTCACGCTCTCGAGCGTCGTAATCACGACCTTGACATTTCGAATTTCATCTTCCGTACGTACTGGGTGCCTCGTGATACCTGAAAGCAAGAAGAGGAATCAGCCATAGAAATCTTAGACTGTTGCTGTTGATGGAAAGATGAGACGGTGAGCGAGAGGACTGGCCACCCGCAGTCATAAGCCAGGGCCGAGAAAATGAAGTTACTAACACTTCATCCTCAAGGTTAGCTTAAGGAACTGCTCCCTCTTCAAATCCCACTTTCATATTAGTCAGAGCTCTTAGCGTTCGAAAACATTGTTATGGTGCATTTTGATAGATAGGCAAAAAAGAAATGTCTGGGTTCCAAAAGAAATTCTGATAAAAGTGTGATATAGAGCCACTTGAAAAAATGGGAATTTTTTTTCTCCAGTTTTCCCAATTGAAAAAATCAAAATGTGTAAAATTGTAAATAGCTCAAACCAGCTGAATTTTTCGGGATCAACACCAATTCCGTACAACTTACTTAGAATGCCATGCCAAAAGTTCAAAACACTTCTACGGGAGCTCTTTTTGAAAACCAAGATGGCGTACGAAATGGATGTCATTTTCCTAGAGGTCATTAGATATAACCCGGAAATAATTCCTACAATTGAAAATTGTGGATATTTACAAGCACCTTTAATGACGCGCTTACCAATCAAGTTCTCTGTGCAGAGCTGTTCCAGGATGTTGACGAGTAATGACGCTTTGATGTCCTTGACGACCTTCACTTTGAAAGAAATGTTCACCTTCAATAAAAGACTGTTGGCCAACTGCACCACATCTGAATAAAGATAAGACATTCAGATCGCAAATGAGTAGATAAAGTAGCATATATAGATAAAAATAATTAATAATAAGATTATAAGTAACATCTCTAGATTAAAATCATAACATCTCTAGATTAAAATCATAAGATTAGAAGTAACATCTCTAGGTAAAAATCATTAGAAGTAACATCTCTAGATTAAAATCCTGAGATTAGAAGTAACATCTCTAGATTAAAATCATAAGGTTAGAAGTAACATCTCTAGAGTAAATCATAAGATCTAGATTAAAATCCTGAGATTAGAAGTAACATCTCTAGATTAAAATCATAAGGTTAGAAGTAACATCTCTAGAGTAAATCATAAGATCTAGATTAAAATCCTGAGATTAGAAGTGACATCTCTAGATAAAAATCATTACATTAGACGTAACACCTCTCCTATTATAGGTAGCATCTTTAGATAAACTTCACAATATCATAAACTTCACAATATCATAAGGACCTTTTCTGTGGTTGGACCAGTGGTCTGGAATGGCCTTCCTTTTGAGCTACGCCTACACCCTGGGACTCTACCAGGATCCTTCCTTACTAAACTTAAAACTGTTCTTTTTGTGCGCGCTGGAGTCGGGAGCGCCTCTGAGTAGTTTTTTCTTGAAGGAGCGCTATATAAATGTCCGAATGAATGAATGAATGAATAACATTTCTAGATAAAAACCGTAAGATCGTAAGTAACATCTCCAGATTAAAACCGTAAGATCAAAATTAACATCTCTAGATTAAAACCATGAGACTACAAATAGCATCTCTTCTCAAAGTTCACGTAGGAAAGAAAATCAACTCACGCTCCTCACTGATATCTGACGCAGCCTTCGCCGATGCTAAAAAAAACAGAAGAAACAAATGTAAAATTGACATAAAGGATTAAAGGTGACAAGATCTTTTACAAGTTACCAATTGGCCAGAACGTCCAGCCTCAAGAACTGAGAGAACAGGTTTTGAATCCTGTGTAAGAACCATGAGCAAGTTCTCCACACGCATTTATTTAGTGCTCTACTGCACTCTAATGTAATGCGCATTTTGAAACAACGGCAATATCGAACACAGCGGCATAGCTACCAATTAATATCTTACAGAACAAGACATATCAATATCACAAAACACTACAAACACAAACCTTGTTCCAATAGCAAAAGGCTAATACCTAAGAGCATTAATGAACACTACATATAGCGCCATTAAAGGGCCTTGGAGAGATGGTAAGAGGCACTCTGCCACCCCATGGCATCAGAGACACGCAACGATGCTGATGAAAAGCAAGTGATGCAGCATTCTAGTTTAAGATGCCATTCAGCATCATAATTATAGGCAGGTGAAGATAGCACCGTGATTCACTTCAGTCTTTGAGCAGCATTGTTTGTATGTGCACTTGTTATAGCGCCCCTTCAAGCTCTCACTACTCAGAGGCACTCCCGAATGCAGAGCAGACACTGCATCGGAGTTTCACGCCGAAGCGCTGAGCAATTGTGAGTGAAGGACTTGCCCAAGGTCCCTACGCGGCAACTTGAGGTGGATTCGAACCTCGAACCTTCCGGCTTCAAGGCAACGAAGCATTAAACATATACTACATAAAACTACAGTTGAAATCCATTTAAATGAATGAATGAACAAATGAATGAATGAATGAATGAATGATTGAACAAATGAATGAATGAATAAACAAATGAATGAATAAATGAATGAAAGAAGAAATAAACAAATGAATTACCTTCGATCAAACCAGAGAAGACTTCAAGCAGATGTCTAACGGCAACAAAGCTTCCGTCAACCACGTCCTGTGCGCTGATGTGCGACAGCGAATTCCGCAGAACATCCGAAAGCGTGTCGAGAACGACCTTGACATTATTAAGGTCGTTTTCTGGTGACGGCGGTTGTCGCAACACACCTTAAAAAAGGAATTTACACTGAGAATAAAAGATATGAAAATAGATATCCAGTTTCCTAAACCGATCTGGAAGAGACTGCTCTTGCAGTTTCTTGCATCAAATAAGCATTCCGAGTCGACAGAGCCTTACTTGTTCCAGGGGCGGATCCAGGGGGGCCAAAATGACAGAACCTTACCGTACTTGCTCGTAACCATAATTGCATTGGATGGCATGCTGACGTGGAGATCAGCGGACTAGAGTTCGATTCCCGAAGCCCCTAAGATAGATGTGCTTTGTAGGTTGTTATTAACGCTCTTGTATTGCAGGCTGCCTGTTCTGTTAGTAGTTAAGATTTGTGATTTGTGTTCTTGTGAATTGCTTCAATTGCACAACTGTACACTGTAACCGGTTGCATCTGTCAATCAGATTGCTCAATAAAAGAAATTATTATTATCATTCCTATTATTATTATCATTATCATCATTATTATTATTATTATTACCATTATTATTTTTACTATTATTATTATTGTTAATGTTATTGTTATCATTATTATCATTAACCCATAAACACAAGTCAAATTCAGACTGGAGTGCAGGGGTAAAAAGTTTAAGAGTCATACAAGCTTAGACCATACACCAAACAAAGTCAGATTCAAAACATAATCGTGTCGTATTGCATCCGAAAATTTACAGAGCGTCACTCGCAGCACAGATTATATTCATAGGTCCTTCTGGATAAGAAAACCTCTTGAGAGAGCGCGAGAGGACCTGGAGAAGATTCCAGACTTGAGCTCAGCCATGTGGAGGGCCTATCACAGCAAATGACCGGGTCTGAGCCAAGGCACATTGAACATGAGGGACAAAGAAGTCATAGTGGTCGGTAGAGTGCAAAGGACGAACAAATGTCGCAGACAGAGGCTCACACATACAGCTGAAGGTCAAACGGTTTAAAGTCAAAGGTCGAAGGTCAAAGGTATGAACCTGGAGAATCAAACCTGACCAAGGCCGTAGCCAGGATTTGATTTCGGGGGGTGTTTGTTCAGTTTCCCATCCGAAAAACTGATGACGTTTCTTGATGACCTTTTTTAGTCATCTGGCCGAAATCTTCAGAAAATGTCACCAATTAATTCTATTTTGTTACATTTTCCATTTCGGGGGTCTTTTCATGATTTTATTTCATGGTTTTACATCATGTGCTCGTAAATGCATTCTATTATTTTTTTTTATTTTCCATTTTGGGGTGTTCAAACACCCAAAACACCCTCATAGCTACGGCCTTGAACCTGACTAACCTCGAATCTGTTCGGCGCACAGACGTTCCAACAGCGTGACGAAGAACGTAGCGTTAATCTGCGCAAAGGACGTGAGATGCAGACGAAACCCTGCCTTACGAAGCAGACTGTCTGCGAGATCGACCAGTTGTCCTGCGAAACAACACAAGCTCAACAAATCAGCAACAGAAGAAACCAATACATCATATATTGAAAATCTTAATTTTATAACTTTTTAGTATAAATATCAAAAGACTCGTTTAGGGGAAACCAGGCCATTTGGGTTTCTTGGGCCTTTTGGGGTGATCATGCCATTTGGGCAACTGGGCCTTTGGGGCTATCTGACCTTTTGGGGCAAGCGGGCCTTTTGAGCATATTGAGCCTTGTGGGGCAGTCTAACCTTTAGGCAATCAGGTCTTTGGAACAATTGGGCCTTTTGGGTTGAGGGTCCGCATGCCTTCAGCCATCGAGGAATGCAAAAGAAAACAGTTGAAAATATAAATCAAACTCTTAGCATCTGCACTGACAGTTGACAGCATAAAGTCTGCTACTGACAACGCCATATCAAATCAAATAAAATCTCAACTCACCCATTTGATAATCAAATAAAATGTAATCTTCACCTTTCTGGTAATCTAATATCACCATAATCCAATCTAAATCTGATCTTAGGTCAGCTGCCTGCTAATCAAATCTAATTCAAACTGACCTGGTAGTTTAACCTATCCGTAATCTAACTCACCAGGTACAAAAACCTAATCCACACAAATTTTTCTCCAGTAGAACCACTATCGGTAAAAAAAGGCGTGGCATCATTTTCCTACCTTCTACTTCCTTCCTCATTCTTTCGTTGTATCCTACAAGCAGAGAAAACACGAAGCACTTGGTGCGACTTGGATTCACAAGGAAATTTCAAATGAATCTCGGCCAGTATCATGCATGTATGTCTATGTGTATGCATGTGTGCTTGTATATGTGTATGTATGTATGTCTATGTGCATGTATGTCTATGTGTATGTATGTGTGTTTGTATAATTATGTGTGTTTGTATACGTGACCCAGTTGCACAAAACCAGTCTTAAGTCTGATTTTTCATTTTTTGAGTTTGTATACCATTCTAAAGAGAAACACATGCTGATCACAATGACACCGATCATATCATTCTATCTCAATTCTAACAGAAGTTAAGGACGAAAAACTATTTGCATTTATGGATACTATTTATACATAAAAATGCATCTAAGTTGGTCTAATAATAGAAATTGCAAATCATAACTTGTACAAAATCTTCCAAAAAATACCCCCAATGTTACTTTTACTCAAACGTTTCGGCTATTTGTATAAAATATATAATTTTTAAATGATAATCTGTAACAATCCAACAATTGAAAAATATTGACTATGCTCGATTTCTTGCAGGTCTTCTTGTAAGGAAAATTTCCAACATTCGGCTTTGAGCAGATAGGTCACATACACGTAGAGTGTACATGTTTCTTTATATCACGTATGAATGTGGTGAGCATCCATCTTGTCATCGTGCACTCTTAGTTACAAAAATATTAACAGATCTGAACTTCTTACCCTCAAGCAAGCCATAGAAGACTTCAAGCAGGTGCTTCGTAGCGACTCGATTCCCGCTCAAGACATCGTGCGGACTGATGTGAGACAGAGACATGTGCAGTACGTCCGAAAGCGTTCTTAAGACAACCTCCAGTTTGTGAAGGTCACCATCCATGCCTTTGGGTTTTCGTCCGGTTCCTTCAAGTACGAAATCCACGAGGAAATTTTTTCACAATTGCAGAATGAATAAACGAACGAACAAATGAAGGAATGAATTAGGGCTGCACCAAACATTCACTTCGTAGCCAAATAGCGGCCCAAATGGCTATTTGGTATTCGAATGGATAGTATCGGTTGGACCGAATACGAATAGTGGTCATGTGAAATCTATTTCTGCATATGCGGCTGCTATAGCGAGTAACTGAAGTAATGCATGCGTACTTGTCAGATGCAAATAATGGCTACTTACTTGCTTACTTAAATCTCTCGCCGATATAATACTAATGCTGCGGTTGCGGCCGGTCTTTGCCTACTGACAGAACCACGGTATCATAGTGACAGTAGTCTCACGATTTGTATTAAAAAAAGTAAAGTAGTCGTCCTAAGGTCGAAGGCCCGTTGGCGAGGCGCTATCTCCTTTTCTTGGTTCTTAAGCCAGCAATAGACGAATCCCATGGTCCTGGACACTGGGCCAGTGTTGTCACAGGACTTGCTGTTTACTTCCCAGCTTACGCCAGTACCAAATCATACTGCTTGGTGACAGAGGCATGTGTGCGTAAACAACTTGCCCAAGGTCGTTACCCAGAGTCAAACCCGCAACCGCCTGCTCCGTGAGCAAACACGTTACCGATAAGCCACCAGGTCGCATACGATTTGTATACAGTGAGTGACTTAACATTGTCAGTAGACATATTTTGTAAACTATTCATATTCAGTTGTTGAATTATCACTATTCAGTCGAATAGTGATAATCACCCATTCGGTATAGCTTTAGAACGAACAAACGAACGCACTCACCTGATAGCGGCTCGGAACACAAACGTTCCAGAAGCGTCACGTAGAGCGACGCACGTATTTCGCCAAACGACTTCACTCTTAACGTCAGCTTCGCCTTCGACAAAAGGTCGTTGGCCAAATTCACCAACGCTGACAAAATAATAACACAAGCAGCGTTTTTAACAAAATCAATTCATCAATGTAAATAAAATAATCCATCAATTATATTTCAAAACTTTCATCATTAGGATGATATAATACGCTGAGTTTGGGGATTTAGGACGATGCGTTTTTTGAAAATTTGACTTCCCTTATTAATTCTATGAATTATGTACGTTTAATATCATTATTATATTCGTTTAATGGCAACAAAAACTGATAGACACACCACACTATCAGGTACAATTTAAAGCATTTGGTCAAATACAATATAATACCTACAGAATGTCTTTAGTCTTGTCTGTTGGATTTGTCTTAGGATGAGAGCCCAAAATGACAGAAATTACCAAAAAAGAATGTTTTTATGTTTATATAGGCAACTATAATGAGACTAGACAACTTATTATAATTAATGAACATAGGTTTTTTTCTATACAAAACCCGAGTCTGTCATCTTTGGTTGGCAATATAACGATGTCTGTACGAAAAATGCGGATAGCAATTGGTAAAATAAAGAATATTCTTTCCTTTATCTTAGCTTTATTCAGTCTTATCTGAGATGTTATTA
Organism: Lumbricus terrestris; assembly: GCA_949752735.1. Classification (NCBI taxonomy): domain Eukaryota; kingdom Metazoa; phylum Annelida; class Clitellata; order Crassiclitellata; family Lumbricidae; genus Lumbricus; species Lumbricus terrestris. Next base: position 35,383,103 of record OX457051.1, read on the forward strand.
TTATCTTATTGGATGTCATCAGAGTATCCAGTGATGACTATGCTGCAAGATAAAACTGACGTCTGTCTTAATCGTAGTCTTAAAGATAAATCTCGTTAAAGTCTTGAACTTAACTCTCCAACGTTACCCACATTCCGAATTTGCAGACAAAAAAAATAGAATCTAACCATCATCTTTGTCGAGCTTTTTTCTTCCACCTGGACGGAAACAAAAGAAAATTAGGCATTTGTTCTAATTGCATTGTAATATCGAGATTTTTGCAGGAAACGTTACAGGAAGCAGCTTATCCATAGGTGCAATATAGCATAATGTAATGTAAATGTGATGATAAAATAGCGTGAATGCAATGTTAAGATAATGTTACTGTAATGTTAAAAATAATGTGAATGTGATGTTAAAATAATGTCAACATAATGTTAATATAATATAAATGTAATGCTAAAATAATGTGAATGTAATGTCAAAGTAATGTTAATGTAATGCTAAAATAATGTTAATGTAATCTTAAAATAATGTTAATGTAATGTTACACCCTTGTACAGTTACTGTGAGGACATAAACAAACAGATCCGCAGGTGGATTCAACTCATAAATTTTTCAGTGCCATCGATTAATGTTCGGCCATTAAGTAATAATAAGGGGTCATTGCATAATTACGTAACGCCGAAAATAGCCGTTTTTGACCCACCCACCCACCCTGTAACGCTTCGTAACGCTTCCCTTGACCCACCCACCCACCCTCCCCAGCGTTACGTAACGATTTAGGCCTACCAGACCTATATGCGAATTCGTATATACAATTCATATTTTCAGAGCGAATTTAATATAGTAAGTGAAATATTATTTGACAGTAGACTAGGCTTAAAATATACAGAATGTTTTATTTATATAGGCCTAAATGATCGTCATGCCTGAACTGCAATTTTCTTAAATTTTAGGCCCACTTTAAGAATAAAAGTTTAAACACCACTGAAAGCTTTCACGGACTAAATTGCTCAGTAATAGGCTAATTAATCAAAATTAAGATGAACTAATTATATTTGCTTAGTCTGGACACTTCGATAATTGTTAATAGAAATATTGATGAGTTCTGTTGAGCATGAATTTAAAATGCTTGAGATTAGTGTCCACTAAGTAAAACATGCTTCAAAATGGTTCGAATCTTCGGATTCAGGAATCAAAGGGGAAATAGGCCTACCACGTTGTTCCGTTGGTTAAGCTACATGTATCACAGATCCAAACAATTCGAACAGCGGTTTTCGGTTTGCACAAACGGAAACACAGATATGTTGACCTGGCATGTAACTGGCGTCTGCTGCATATCTTCTTCAGATAGCCTACTTCGGTTACGTTTTAAGTTAATGCCACGAAGTTTAAACATCGATCGCATCATTTGTCTAAAGCGTCATTCCATGTTATGGTAATTTAATATTCATTGATAATTTTTTTCATGGCGTTACGTAACGTTCAGCTCCCCCCACCCACCCACCCCCGTAACGTTTCGTAACGTTTTCAGTGACCCCACCCACCCACCCTCGAGCGTTACGTAATTATGCAATGACCCCTAATAATAATAACAATAATAGTGCCACTGCTTTTAGAGGTACCTCTGCACCCCCGGGGACGAGGACCATGTTGTTCTCCAAGCTTAAACACACTTCTGTTTTTAATTCAGTTTTTAGCCTGAGGGATTTCTTACCTTGGGCGTTATTATTTTATTTTTAAATAATAATAATAGTTTGACTTTTATAATAATAATAATAATAATAATAATAATAATAATAATAATAATAATAAAACAATAATAATAATACTGATAACAATGATACAGCACAATTCAAATAGACATCAATCACCAACAAAAGCTTCTCTGAGCGATAGGTCTTGCAGCACTGTTTAACGACACAGCCATTTCAAATGCGATCAGAGTTGACCTCCTCCTTTATCCAGGCTTGGGACTGGCACTGGCGTTAGTACAACCAGTGGCAGAGTGAGTAGTAGATCTCTTGAAGAGATGCTCCGTAAATTCTCAGAATGAATGGATGAATGAATCACCGGAAAGAAGTTCCTGGAAGACCTGGAGTAGGTCCCTGACGGACGTGGCATCGCCTCGGACGACATTTTCCGGAACGATGTGCGACAGAGAGACGCCGAGCGATTCGGAAAGCGTTCGGATGACCAGCGAAACATCGGAAGAATCGTCCTTGGAAGATTCTGAAGGTCGTTTAATGTCTGAAAAATAGAAACAAAAGTCAGGACATCATTTAAAGTATTTCAGGACTCATGCATTCCACAGCTTAGTAGATACAGCGACTGGCTGTAAAGCAGAGACTATGGATTGGAGTCTCCTCCTACCATGAGGACATCATTGACAATCAACCAGAATTTATATGGCACCCCTTCAAGATCTGTACACAGAGGTTCTCGTGGCCCAGGCGAAGCGAAAAAAGTTGTCTTCAACAGTTAGTGAAACTGAGAATAGTTTGAAAGGTGTTGCATAGTCAAGGGAAGACCATTCCAAGTCGTTGCAATCTTGAGTGATTCCTTCCTGTTCACTTGCAATGGATGCCCTAGCAGTGGTTCCCAACCCATGGCCCGCTGGAAACCACTGCCCTATAGTAAGGTCGCGTCTGCAGTTCTGAACCCTGGAAGACGACCAATTGCAAACTACATCAGTTTGCTTCGCCTTTCTTTCTGGTTGTCTTACCTCATTTTTCTCTTGCCTCAAATCCTGTCTCTTTTCTGGGGTCGATCGCACTGGGAGCGCTTCAGAAAAGCTTTTGCTAAGAGTGAAGCGTTTTATAGCGAGTCATACACAATGCACTACAATTCAATATACATTAGCTACGAATGAAACAAAAGGGCACAAACACAAACAATTACAAACGACATAAAGCAACAATTAAGCATAACTTTTAATTGACAGAAATGTCCAGCAAGTACGTGTATCTTAGAGATCCAAGCATCTCCTTCCATTCCATTTCTGGTCTTAAATTTCCACGCATGGCTGTGTATCTTGTTCCAGCTGACCAGAATTTCCGTGACCCAACAGACAGGTTTTACTGATGTCGAACCAGCATCCTGGAAAAACATGCCCTGAAACCTTCAGCAGCGTAGTGTCGGAGTCTGTGTCTTAAAGGTGGTTTGTTATACCATCCATTATGTTATGTCATCCCAGCTTCTCGGTCTTTCTCTGCTTCATTCTGTAAACATATCAGAACCGTTCTACACCAACTGTGCTTTCAGGCACAGCGCATTAATAATTACCTACCCGTTTCTCTTATATGGTGGTGCTATATAAATCTGCAACCACAACCACAAAATAGCATGCTGTCGAACACTCACTCGTCAGCGGCTCTCGGCAAACTTGTTCCAAGAGCTTGATGAAGAACGACGCGGTCAAGTCGTGGATTGACCTCATCTGAATTCCCTCAAGATTTGCCTTCGAGACAATTTCCTTCGCCAAATCCACAAGACCGGTTTCTGCAATGCAAACAAATGCACGCATTGCATTTCACTCGTATCCAGCTAGCAACACACCTTTTTAATACGATACGAAACAAAGTTACATTACGCTGCAATGCTATGCTGCAATTACAGGACATCGAATATATCGTAACATTTCGATTGACATGTTAGTAATAAACGATCTTATTTTTCATACATGGTACCTGGATGCAGTCGATCTATGTGAGCTCTGAACATTAGTCCTAACTCCTTGTTGATCTCCCTGTTCCCCAAATCAGGACCGCCATGACTCGCAATTTAAGCCCTTTGCTCTGCCCCTAGTAGCGAGCCTTTGGTTCCTCGTGTTGGAACCTCAAACTGTCAGTGTCGTGCTTTATCAGTTGTTGTAGGTCCATGCTACACCGGCTGACTCATCAGTTTTACAGGTGCCTGAAGACCTATCTTTATCACTGTGCTTAGACTGGGAGCACCTCTGAGTGGGCTTCTTGAAGCGGCACTATATAAATTCTTTAAATGAATGAATTATGTGTAAACTCATCACCCTGTCTAAACTTTAAATCTATTCTCAATAACATCGTAGATCGTTAGACAACAAGTGCGGAACAAACACAAACTTTCATCGCTCGACTCCGCTCCATTTGCCAGCGGCTTCCCTAAAAAAACAAATGAAAACCAAACATTTCAAATAAGCTGCCTATTCAGCAAGGAAGAAATGATTAATACAGTAATTGGCAAAGTCACTTAAACGTCCATGTCCAAGTTACATGTCAGTGTGACAAAATGCCCCATGGTAAAAATGCTATGGTAAACAAATTTAGTGGTAGAAATCCATTGCGATAAAAATGCAATGCAAGCTGCAGAGTGGTCAGAATATGGAAGATTGTGGTAAAAACATACTGCGGTCATAATCTAGAAAACTGTGATCAAACTGTAGCCTGGCAAGTAAAGTCTGATCACGTGACATGTACAGTGCTAGTGCTAAAAATGGAATGTGGTAACAACATATGTGATCAAAAATGAACAGTGTACAAGTGATTGTTGTAAAAGTGCACCGTGATCAAAATAAACTGGGATAAAAATGGACCATAGTAAGAATGAAAGGATAAAATGGACCAGAGTAAAAATGAACTGGGATACAAATGGATGTAGTAAAAATGAACTACGATACAAACGGATATAGTAAACATGAACTGCGATACAAATGGATGTAGTAAAAATGAACTGGGATACAAATGGCTGTAGTAAAAATGAACTGGGATACAAATGGCTGTAGTAAAAATGAACTGGGATACAAATGGCTGTAGTAAAAATGAACTGGGATACAAATGGACCATAGTAAAAATGAACTGGGATACAAATGGCTGTAGTAAAAATGAACTGGGATACAAATGGCTGTAGTAAAAATGAACTGGGATACAAATGGCTGTAGTAAAAATGAACTGGGATACAAATGGCTGTAGTAAAAATGAACTGGGATACAAATGGCTGTAGTAAAAATGAACTGGGATACAAATGGCTGTAGTAAAAAATTAACTGGGATAAAAATGGATGTAGTAAAAAAAATGGACTGGGATAAAAATGGATGCAGTAAAAAAATGGACTGGGATTAAAAATGGACTGGGAAAAAAATGAACTGAAGCAAATCTAACTAATATTGTGGTCAAATCATCAGCGACAGTGTCCGAATAACGAACCACCCTAAAGATATGGACTCAGACACTGCGCTGCTGAAGGTGCCTTAACAGACACAATTAAATAAAATTTAATTTGACTGAGAAATGCAAGTTACACTACCATCCACTAATCGAAGAAAGACATCCAGAAGATTTTTCAATGCAATGCGGTTGCCATTGACGACGTCGTGTGGGTCAATGTGGGAGAAGGAGACGCTCAGAGCGTCCGTCAACGCCCTTAGAACGACCTCTACGTTTCGTACCTCGTCTCTCGCATCCTTTGGGTCTCTTGTCACAGCTGTGAAATGATAACACGTGCCGAATCATCTATTTCTGCCAGTGGCGCAGCCAGAAATTTATAATGGGGAGGGGGTTTAGGTTTTTTTTGCTCTACCCGGATGCCTTTCTTTTGTATTGTATTGTATAAAAACATTTATAAAGCGCCTCTACTAGGGTGAACCGTTCAGAGGCGCTCCCAGTGCGCAAGGCCACGAGAGAAAAAATAGGTTTTAAGAAAAGAAAATGAGGAGGAGGGATTACCTGTCAGAAGTTGAGATCGAATAGAAGGAGAGAGCGTATTCCAAAGAGAGGGGCCAATTGATGTAAAGGAACGGGACTGAGCCATAGCCGTTCTAGTAGGAGGTACTAGAAGTTCAAATCTGTTTAAAGAGCGGAGTGGACGATGTGAGGAGGCTGAAACTGGCCTGCGAATTCCATTGGTTAGATATTTTGGAGCAAGACCCCGTTGTGCTTTAGAGACCAAAATGAGAATTTTGAACTTAATGCGCGCAGTTAGAGGAAGCCAATGGAGCTGCTCAAACATAAAAGTAGAGATATGAGAGTAGCGTGGAAGGCGTGCAATTAATCTGGCGGCCGCATTAAGGACCGACTGCAAAGGTGAGAGTCGAACCTTGGGAAGACCAATTAGAAGAGAATTACAGTAGTCAATTCTGGAGCAAATGAAAGCATGGACCAAAGTGGTAAAAACAGAAAGCGAAACAGAACGCCGAACTGCCCTTAGACGCCTTAAATGAAAATATGAGGATCGTGTAAGATTAGATATATGGTCTTTAAATGAAAGGGAACTATCTAGAGTAACACCCAGATCACGAACAGTTGAGGAAAAGGTATAGTGAGGAAATAGTTCAGAGAGGAGAACAAAATCAATTTTCAAAAGCTGCTGAGGTGAGCCAAACCAAATAAACTGTGTTTTGGAGGCATTAAGAGAGAGACGATTTGATGACATCCAGGAGTGTAGGGAATCTGAGAGAGACTGGATGCGTTCAACTAAAAGTAGCTGGGATGAAGGAGACCCATGGACATATGCTTGCACATCATCTGCAAAGAGATGACCGGCTGTTCCAGAGAGTGGGAAAAGAGAGGGGATGTCGGCCGTATATAGAATAAAGCGCAGAGGACCCAAGACAGAGCCTTGGGGAACTCCCAGCTTAACATGAATCCATTTGGTTCTGGATTCACCCGAGATAATCATGTGGGTACTTTCTGACACCAACCCAACAGTATCACTGTAAAAAAAGGGAATAAAGTAACAATGGGAATAAAGTAAGAAAAACAATTGTTACTACAAGCAATTGTTTTGTTTTTTCTTATTTAAGTGGATAAATAACCTTTAAAAAAACTTTTTCCCTAGGCCAATGGGGGGTGGTTTAACCCCCGAAACCCTCTTGTCTATGCCACTGATTTCTGCTTACAGCAATTTCTGTAATTCTAATTGGACACTTAATTAGAACAGCATTTTAACCATTCATCGTTAAAACAAAGACGATAAGTAAATTTTTTAAAACATCGAAAACCCAAGGGGAAAATGCCCCCCTTTGCTCCCTTCCAGTAGCACATGACTACGAATATTTAGAAGTATTGATCCCAAGACTAACGTTTCAGCTAAGAAACGTAAATCAATTTTAATTCTTACCTTCCAGTTTCTCCTCACAGATCTGTTCGAGCATCTGAACAAAGATGGCGGCACGGATATCGTTCAGCGTCTGCACCCTTACGTTCATCTCAAGTCCAGCCAGAACACGATTCGCCAGCCTCACCAAATCTATAATTGCAATTACAATAAGTAACTTGTATTGCAACTGCAATTAGTAACTTACATCGTAATTTTCATTAGTTACATTCATCGTAACTGCAACCAGTAACTTGTATTGAAATTGTATTAGCAACCTATATCGGAATTTTAATTACGTCCATCGTAACTGCAACCAGTAACTTGTATTGCAACTGTAATTAGTAACTTACATCGTAATTTTAATTAGTAACATCCATTGTAACTGCAATCGGTAACTTGTATTGCAACTGTAATTAGTAACTTACATCGTAATTTTATTAGTAACATCCATCGTAACTGCAATCAGTAACTTGTATTGCAACTCTAATTAGTAACTTACATCGTAATTTTAATTAGTAACATCCATCGTAACTTCAATCAGTAACATCCATTGTAACTGCAATCAGCAACTTGTAATATTGCAACGGTAATTATTAACTTCTATTGCGCCATTTTTTTTATTTATTTCGAACAGGCTATGTGCAAATAGATCCAAAAACGAATAAAACAATACTGACAAAATACTGAAAGAACAATGAAACTCACCCAGATCAGTTTTATCGCTGGACTCATTTGTCAGCAAACCTACAAAGACCAATTCATGTCTTAAACATAAAAGCAACAAACAGCTGCATGGAAAAATTAAAATTACATATATTTATACATCTAATATTAACCTCCTTCCAACACAGTTTTTGTAGCATACAGTTCTACACAAAATGTGCAGTTCTAAATGGATTTTTGCATGTAGAAGCACTTCTGTGCAGTTAAAACTAGTTTTAAAAAGGTCATTGTCATCCAATTGGGAGCAATTTACCACGGAGGATTGGAAGGATAAGAAGAGGTTGGGCAGTTTAAAAAATTCCCTAAAAGAAGCCCTGCCTCCCATTGTTCAGAACTGCACACAGACCCATTATTTGGAATTGCTTTTAGAAGCCTGAGGTACTATTCTTACCTCTGACAACAACAACAACAACAAATAATAATAATAATAAAAATAATAATTCATTAGAAAATCCAAAATCCTTTTAAAAGATGGGAGATACCAGAAACCATACAATCAACCAATCCATCAATCACATAAATATTTATATAGCACCTTCAACATCTCTACTCAGAGGTGCTCCTAAACGAGGTCTAGTCAAAACGAAAAAACTCAGTAAGACAATATTTAGAACGAGCAAGCAAAAATCACGGGACACGAGTGGAGACCCACACAGAGGCAATTCCAGATTAGAGCAAATGACGACTAAACCACTACCATCCATGAATCCAGAGAAGACTTGCAGCATGTTGCCAACGGCAACCGCGTTCTGACTGACGACGTCCTTTGGATTTATATGCGACAGAGACGTTGTCAGGACGTCCTCGAGAATCTGCAAAACGACGGCAATGTTGTTCTCGTCGTCTGTCGACGTCTTCGGTGGAACGACAAGTCCTGAAACACGTCGCAAAATAAAACGCATATCATCGCAAAATTATTCGATTCTAATTAATTAATTTAATCAGTTAATTCTAAACTGTCTATGTGTTTAAAGGCCAAGGTTTGGTCCAAGTTTTCTCGGGGTAGAATGGGCGTGACCTATAGAGACCGGCTTGTCAATCAGCGTCTGCTTCAAGTGCCCACTGACCACTGCTATAGTTAGCCAGGCTATCTAAATCAGGTTGACGAATTGTGCAGCCCAGACTCCCTCGAGTGTACCTTATGCAGATTAGCTTGGTCTACCTTGAGCGCGTATCCGCGTATACGGCATGTGTGTGTGTGTGTGTGTGTGTGTGTACGTGTACGTGTACAACGGTCAACCAAGATCAATCCACACACCTTGTCTGACCACTGTTCCACGTAGCTAGGCTTTCTAAACTAGGTCGAGGACAATTGTTCCCCCCCCAAAGATGTTTAGACTGCCAAGGTTCTTTCTATACACTGCTCAGTGTATTGAATGAATCTGTATGCAGATTAGCTTTGCCTACCTCCAGTACTATACTATACTATGCTATGCTTATGCTATACTATACTGTGCTGTGCTGTACTGTACTATACTGCACAGCACTGCACTACACTACACTATGCTATACTATACTCAACCAATACTATACTCTACTATACTATATTTGTTTGTTTGTATGTGCACTTGTTATAGCGCCCCTTCAAGCTCTCTACTCAGATCGAGGCGCTCCCGACTGCAGAGCGGACACTGCATCAGAGTTTCACGCCGAAGCGCTGAGCAATTGCGAGTGAAGGACTTGCCCAAGGTCCCTACGCGGCGACGTGAGGTGGATTCGAACCTCGAACCTTCCGGCTTCAATGCAACGACGCCACCACTACATCACCGCGCCCCACACCACCGCGCATAGCATATAGCATAGCATATCATGCTATGCTATACTATGTTATGCCGCGCTACATCGTACTATTTTTTAATTTATAAAGCGCCTCTCACAGTACAATCTAGTCAGAGGCACTCAATATATATATTTTCAACCGATACTATATACAATATACAATTACACATAATTTTATATATATCGCCCGTATATAATTGCCTTACTAAGCATGTTGGCATCTTCATTGCAATGGACACTGGATTGAATTCATTGGTGATGTAGGGGTACCAAGCTGTAGCTGAAAGGCTTGAAAAATGCTAGTGTAGGCCCATTTCCATAGCAAAGCAACAGGCACAACTTTCTCATTTGGAATACAAACAGCTTTGGCTCATTGTTATGCCAGAATGATACAATTTTGTCTATGGGCGATATGTACGTATACATATAGTCATATATGCATAGCATTGTTTGAAAATATATATTGAGCACCTCTGACTAGGTTGTACTGTGAGAGGCGCTTTATAAATCCAAAAATAGTACAGTGTATCGTGGCATAACATAGCATAGCAAAGCACAGTATTGTATTGTAGGTAGGCAAAGCTAATCTGCATACAGATGCCACTGAGCAGTGTATTGAAAGAACCTTGGGAGTATACAGATCTTTGGGGACAATTATCCTCGACCTAGTTTATAAAGCCTAGCTACCTGGAACAGTGGTCAGCCAAGGTTTGATCTTGGCGGTCAGTGGTACACGCACATGCACACACAGGCGGTATACGCTCGAGGTAGACCAAGCTAATCTGCATAATGTACACTCGAGGGAGTCTTGGTGTCAGTGCTTGGTTCTGTCACCCAATATCTATAGACTCCTCTGAGTGGGTATCTGTATGCAGATTAGCTTGTACTACCTCCAGTGCTTGGTTCTGTCTTTACCCCCGCCTATACGGCCTGTGTTCACATGTCTGTGTCTTGTGTGCGTGTGTGCTCGCGCGACTGCGGGTATTTGACCGTCCAATGCGCCTCAAAATGGGCCTGGATGTACTTTTGCATGGTTCCAACAATACAAACTCCAAGCGTTTTGTTATAGCCATAATGTGCACCTTCATTGCAATGAACACTGGACTGATTTGACTGGTGGAGTAGGGGTGCAGAACTTACAAGTAGTTACAAGGTTTAGACATTGTCTAATAATATAAAATCTCTTACGGATTGTGATGCATATCAATGCAAGGCACAACATGCAATCATGCAAGGAACAAGTATTATACAAGGCATATATATATATATATATATATATATATATATGATATATATATATATATATATATATATATATATATTCTGTATGGTGAGCTGACCAGCTGATATACTAAAATATAACATGGCCCACTCTTAGGTGAGTCCCTGCAATATGTATACAAACACAGGTACACATGACATGGCATACGCTGAGATAAAGACAGAACCAGGCACTCCAGACGTAGGCCAAGCTAATCTGCATATGACTCCAGCAAGTCAGCCTGAGGTGTACACTGTACAGTCCACCCAGATCAACCTCTTGGGGATATAGCAACGATGACCGCTCTGTCAGCCAAACTTGGCACTTGAAGCAGACGCTGATTGACAAGCCGGTCTCTATAGGTCACGCCCATTCTACCCCGAGAAAACTTGGACCAAACCTTGGCCTTTAAATCCGTGGATCAACTCAACTAGACATGCTTTACTTTCTTCTTGTATACATTTTGATCATCCTTCTGTGATATTCTTTCAAACTGTGCCGATACGATAGAAGCAGTTCGGGAAACTTTTCGGCCGATCTTAAATTATAAAAGACAGATAACGTGTAAGGGTCTTAAAAAGCGAGTCCTTCACTCACAATTGCTCAGCTCTATTATCTGATGTTAGACATTAAATAGTGGCATTAAATAAATGAACACAATAATGATGACAATGACAATGATGATGCAGATGATGCAGATGATGATGATGCAGATGGTGATGACGATAATGATGATGATGATGACGATGATGATCACAACGACGGTAATGATGATGATTACAACGACGATGATGATGATGACTACTACGACGACGATGACTACGACGATGATGATGATGACAACGACGACTACGACGATGATGATAACAGACTGCTAGAACTTTAACCTGTAATCGTTTCAGTACAGAGGTTGACCAAGAGGTCAACGAAGAAAGACGAGTTAATGTCCTGGAAGTCTTTCACCCTCCGTCTCAGTTCCGTCTTTTCCAGCAAAGAATTCGCCAGCTCAACCAAAGCTGGTCACATTCAAAACAACAACAAAAACAAAAACATCGGCTACTAGCAAAACGGCCTTCACGACTAGCCGCATACTTTTTAAAACTTAAGAAACATAAGTAAGAGATTTAACCGGCTTATGATAGAGCCTTGCAATATTTAGTCAAAGCAGGAAACTTGACAATGCAAGGTGTAACATAAACTGCTCCACCAATCCTAAATGATTTCTACCAATCCTAAATGATTTCTTTATGCAAATCATAAAAATAGTGTGAAACATTTTAGTAGAAAATACCAAAAAATAACAGTCCAGAGTCTTCTGTAAAGCAAATAACTGTTTAGATGAAATATTAGATTTTGAATGCAGAAAGAATGCACAGTAAATCTTATTTTTAAGCTCAAACTACAAAAAATTAAAGGTAAAATAAAGTAAGTAAGGCCACTAACCATCTTTATCAGTATTCGCTGTATGACCTGCAAATAAATAACAGAATTTTAAATGAACCATGTGTTTATTCGTGCATATAATTCCTTCATCTACACTTTCACATAATTAGCAATCAATTTAAAGTGATTAGCAATGATAAATGACCCATCATTAACTTAACCAATTAATTTATTCATTCATTCAATACAAGGATTCAAATGGCAACACTTCAAGGTTACTACTAAGGAGCGCTCTTGACCCAACCTCATTCTAATTCATCTTTTCATTCACATCACAACTTAAATTTTATCAGTCAATTTAAAGTCAATAGTGAATAATTATTATTATATTTATTTATTTAATGATCATTTAATTCACTTAAATTCTAATTCATTCTAATTAAAATTAGAACATGCGGATGGTGGATCCAGATCTAATTGTAGATCAAACAGAGATAATAATAATTGAAAGTCCTTGCTCCAAATAAATTTTAACAAAATTAGAAAGATGATGAATAAAAGCACGTAAAAAATTTGACTTAGAACTAAAAATTGATAGAAACACAAATACCTTGGATAATTTCAATACAAATATCTTTTATAAGCCCATAATTACTAAAAACTAATGTAAATACAAATTTATACCTTGGACAAGGCCGGAAAATATCTCAAGCAAGTAACTGATATCTTTAACGCTTCCAGAAGCGATCTTCTCCGGAGATATGTGCGACAACGATATCCTCAATGACTCCGACAGAGTCTTGAGAACGACCTTGAGATTGTGAATGTCGTCGTTCGTGTTCTTTGGTTCTCTGATGATGCCTGATTCAAAAGAAACAGAAATCATCAATAATTTCATCCACAAAAGCCAAACAGATATAAATTATTCTAAATCTTGCCCTACAGCAAGACCAAACACTAAAAATAAGAACTAAAGTGATTTTCATGGACAAAAATGTTGACAGTACTATCATTAATTAATTCATTCATTCCGAAAACTTATATAGCGCCCCTTCAAGAAGCCTACTCAGAGGCACTCCCAGCCCAGCCACCATCCTCCCTTCACAATTTTTCTGAAAGTCAAACTGTTCAAGCCTCTTTGAATCGAATTAGTTACCTAAATTTTTAAAAATTAAGCGTTAATTTCTTGAGCATTTTAAAATATTCCACCTCTCCAGTCAATAGCCATAAGATACTTTACTTCCTTTCTGCCACTTCACTGCATCCTCTTAGCTCTTCTGATCGGCATCATCTCCTTGTTCCCCAAGTCCGGACCACCATGACTCAATCCAGATCCTTTCTCTGCATAGGTCACTTCTATGGAATGCACTTAGGCCAAAAAAAAATAATGTTGTGTTTCCGGTAACCCGACCGACCCTCTTTTATTGCCGCGACCCAAATAATTTTGTAAAAAAATTTTATTTAAAAAAAAAATTTTAGTAAAAAAATTTTTTCTTAAAATTTTTTTATTTATTTTTTATTTTTTTAAATTTTGTATTGACATAATACGGTGACATTGCCTTCTGTATAGAGTTGGATCTTAGGCTAAAAAAAATGTTGTGTTTCGGATAACCCAACCGACTCACTTTTATTGCCGCGACTCGAAAATTTTGTGTAATTTTTTTATTTACAGTGACATTGCCTTAGAGTTTCACGCCTGCCTAACTACTTCCTGGTTGCCAGTCTTGAGAAACCTCTAGCCTTATCATTCTCACTTGAGCCACCTCTAATGGTGACTAGCCCCCGGGGAAAAAGAACCTAGCAACATCTAGGTGTAACTAGTCACTGGCTCGGCCAGTCTGGAACGACCCCTAGCAGTGATGTTCTGTTCGCACTCATCTTCCCCTTCCCTTTCCACTTTATCTTACCAGAAAAAATGTCAAAAAAATGAAATTAATAGAATTTTTTCTAGAGCAATTTTAGGTGCAGACAGTCGGGAAATAGGCAGTTTATACTTGCTTAGAACACGTACTTTGTTGCAGCATGTACCTTTATGCAAAAAAGAGTAGTGGGTATAATTTTTCGGATAGTCACTGTATAAAAATATTTTACCAAAATAAAAATATTTTTCGACCTACCTACCCAATTTTTTGGAGCTCTGTTACCGGAAACACACCATTATTTTTTTTTGGCCTTACCCCAACTGCTTGCTCTGTCATCCTCTCTGGCACTTCCTCAGCTTACTCTCTTTTCTCTCGGGGTTGCATGCACTGGAAGCACTTACTTCTAAAAGGATTTTGCTGCAAGAAGAGCATTATAAATTTGTTTGTATGTGCACTTGTCATAGCGCCCCTACAAGCTCTTACTACTCAGAGGCACTCCCAACTGCAGCGCGGACACTGCATGGAGTTTCATGCCAAGTGCTGAGCAATCGCGAGTGAAGGACTTGCCCAAGGTCCTTACGCGGCGACTTGAAATGGTTTCGAACCTGCAACCCTCCAGCTGCAAGGCAACAAACATACCCACTACACCACCGCGCCCCAAAAAATAAATTTTTTATACATAAATGGTCAGATACAATACAATCGGTTTGTAAGATCAAAACATGTTCAGTGGAGGTCTAGTCAAGGTCATGCACAGACCAGAAAAACACTGCAAAAAACAAACCTGTCAGTGTTTCATCACAAAGCTGTTCTAGAAATTTCACGAGCAGAGTAGCGTTGATGTCTGCGAGAGTCTTGACTCGACAGTCGATTCCCGCTTTCACCAGCAGATCGTTGGCAAGCAACAGGAGTGCTGAAAAATATAAACAACAGCTAAGAAGGAAGTTCAGCTTCTTCCCCAGCTGTGTATTAAATCAAGAACAAAACAAAGAAGGCTAATTCAAACAAAGCGCGAGGCACCTTATAAATCCTTAAATACGGTACAATACAAAACGAACTTTTAAACTTAATTAAACAGTAAAATGCCAACCTCTTTCGGATCTGTTGGAAGCCATTTTCCTAAGAAAGAAAAAAGTTGTACAAAGCATTAAAAACAGACACTGTTTACTGGAAGAATATCATAATATTAAATGTAAATGTAAATGCAATCGGATTTTTATATAGCAGCTGTCTTATGGCCTCGACCCTGAGGGTGAGATCCTTCACCACCGCTCGCCTGTTTGAATGGACGCCACGCCATTTAGGTCCCCGTGGACGGACCGTGATAGCCCGAGATTTTGAATCTCTGAAATAGCCACCTTCGGGAATCGAACCGCGGCCTGTACGCTCTCTTTTTAATAGCATGCTTTAATTAATTATTAATTAACATTACTAGATTGTATTGAACTACAGCAGGAGGCTGAATTCTGCAGGCAACAATAGCGATATCATTAGCAAAAAGTAAAAACTGCTCACACAACCTACAATCAACTTAGTTTACCAAAAGGTGCAAACCCTTATTGCTCAGAACACAGTGTCGCATCCAAAAAATCATATTCCAAAGCAACCATGTAGGGCATACAAGCAGGATAGAAAGTGTCGAAACGATCTGCCATCTTGCAAATTGTAACATGAATCCTACCAGTATCCGTTCAAATTAGTAAGTCGTTCCCGATTTTAAAATCCTGCTATTAGACGATGCTGAGATGAAAAAGATTACATTACGCTGCGCTGATGCATTTGAATTGGCGCAACACGAATTGTTGATAACATGTCCAGACAGACACTCGTCCCACGATGATGTCCGGTCATGTAAACTGCTGTTTTAAACGAATATATAGGACAATCCCAACAGTTCCTTTTAAGTAATACTTATCTGGCATTCTGTTAAATCCGATTAGTTTTATTTCGGGTCAACTTACAAGATCCCAGTCGGCTTATTTCCCGTTTAGAACTGACGATACCCCTTTCCAAGATCATCACAACAAACCTCCAGGAGACATGAAACGAGGAATTCCATTGGTCAGTTTTATGTAACGTTCTATCTGATTGGATGATCGCCTAGCTTTGCGTTGATTGGTTACCTATGATCTGGCACCAATTACAACAACCAACGACTGTCTTGTAGGTCAGACCTAGAGCGCGTGTTTAACAAGTCGCAATCTTATTTAGCGTCGCCACTCGCCAGCGTTTTTTGGCCTGTAATTCCGCCACTGCGCAGTTCTACAGATCTAATAGAAGAACGGCGCCAGTTCCAAGCCTGGATAAAGGAGGAGGGCGACACTAATCATCTTTGATAGGGTCAACGACCTGGATAGGTTATGGCAGTGTCGTTAAACATGTAACGAGCGTGCTTTAGTAGTTTAGTGCCATGCAGCATAGACGTAGACTCCGGGACGTTTTTTAAATCATGTTTATTTATTATTTCACTAAAAGTTTCATTAAATGAATATATATACTTGAGAAGACGGCAGTCGGGACACGTGCCCGAGGCACGATTAAGCCTAGCTACCGGTCAAGGACTCTGCCTACCGGTATAGTCTGTATAGAACACCGTAGGTCTATCTAGGACTAGTGATAGCAGTTTTTAGGCCCAGGTATGCTATAGGCAGTGATGCCACAGCTGGGTTTTTTCCACTAGATCTGGGTTTTTTGGCCTTCGTCTGGGTTTCTGGGTTTTTTTGGGCAAGATCTGGGTTTATTTTGGTGAGTTGACATTTTGTACTTACAACACAGGATTATTCTGTGAAATTCAATGTAAAATGGTTGTGATACATAATTTTTCCACTAATTTTAATTTTAAATTCCACAATCAAGATCTCATGTTGTCAATTCACAAATAATTTATAACCTGAAGAATAGTTCTGCACAGAAAGAAACCATTTTGACATTTCAAAATAGTCAGGTCACTCGTCTCTTTCCTTGTTAAGCCCTATTACATCTATAATCTATAACATGCATATCAGGGCTGTTTTTAAGGAATTTTTAGAACTGCACATCCTCTCCTCTCATTTCTCATCCTCCATGGCAAATTACTCCCAATCTGAGGAAAAAGACCTGTTTTTTTACTAGTTTTAACTGCACGGAACGTGACGGAAGTGCTTCTACAACTGCACGAATCCAGTTAGAACTGCACAATTTGTGTAGAACTGCACGTTAAAAAAAGCCCTGATGCATATACAGTTATACACTGTATAGGTGAGGTCAATCATCTAGTGGTATAATAGCCAAGTTGTTGCAGAGTATTAATGTTCTAGGTGGTTGAAACGTTGGATTGTTGGTGTATTAAGAAATTTGGCTGGAAACCTCGGACAACTTTAAAACTTTGTAAACTTAAGCCCCTTGTGTTACGTGCATGCAATTCTGGTAGACTCGACCTGCTGCTCATGCGCACACGAACATATCGATTAAGCTTTTTGTCAGTATGGATCTCTGACAACTTTGACAACTGATATTTTTAAAGTTGTAGTTACATTTTATTCAACTCTTTTGACGAACATTTTGTTAATCCTCATGCGAACAAGTGAAAAACCAACTTAATTTGAACAATGGGGGTCTAAAATAGCTTATATGAATAGTCTGGGTTTTTCTGGGGGTTTTTCGGAAGGAAATCTGGGTTTATTTCAGAAACCTCAGTGGCAACACTGGCTATAGGTAGCACCGGCGTTGAGCCTAAGCTAGGTCGGAATATATTTGCGCAGTGGGCTTACTCTTCTGATAAAATTTCACTTTCTGTACCATTTTTTTCATCCTCGTCGAACCCTTTTGTTCTTCTGCTTACGGAGAATTTCTTGTTCCATGCGCAAGCACCTCAACTAGGCAGCGTAGTCCATTCGCGATTGTTTTCCATTCCCTTGCAATAGACTTGCGTTGGAGATGCGCCTACTCCCTAGAAATAACGCCAATTCTTTTTCCAAGTTGCTAAATTATTATTTATATTGCCGTGGATGGGCTTGGAGCATCTCTGAGTTTCTTGTAGAGGCGCTTAGGCCCATAGAAATTTTTTAATGAATGAATTTGAGATAAATATCGCATAGGACAGTTTTTTTTATCATGTCAACTATAGTTATAACCATTCAATTGCAGTTATTGAAATTGATGCCAAAATTCAAATTTATTTAAACCTAAACTGGTCTATGACAACAGCAGGGTCCTTTTGCAACTTGCATGGATTCAATCTTTGTTTTGTGGCATGGGCGGAGTTTATCAGAGGCTAGGGGGGACTAAGCCCCCCAAGAAGACCCAGATTCACTTTTTACCGTGTAAATGGTATCTTTTCCCGGGCTTAGGCCCCCACCCCACCCCCCGAAGAAGGCTTTAGCCCTCCAAGAACGGAAACCAAACTCCGCCCATGTTTTGTGGAATTAAGTTTAGGTAAAAGCTAATTAATGCTCTTAGCACAATGCTGAACACCAGAATGAAGACAAATATATTATACATGAAATAGCTCTTTATTGAAGTAAAAAAATATGAGAACATCAGTTTGAATATGTGTTCCTGCACCTAATAATAACAAAAATCTTTGCCTAAACTATGACATCTGTTAAATCTGTAAACCAATGCTTGCACAATAATCTTGTTATAATACTTATTTTTTTAGTATTAATGAGGTCCGGTAAGTTACAATTCGATAGTGACAGTCTATGCAAATGTCCGTAAGTTTAATTAAAATATTTTGTTGAAATCTATGAACACCAAAACTACAAAGTCTGTTTAAGACAAAAAATGTACTACCTGAATAACCTAATCCTAGAAACAGGCATAAATGCATTAATGTTTCATCGTTAATTTGATGACCCAGACTTTGAATTAATCTAACATAAAATGAATAAAGAAATACACACAAAAACAAGTTTCACAAAAGAAACCAATACACAATTATTATTACCTAAATACCTCCTCATGCCAAAAACGCAAATTGTAATTTGTAATTATCGATTCTAATCTGACATTTATAAAAGCAAAACGCCTCAGATTCACACTTTGGTGTGACCTTGCGCGCGTAATTAATTTATATAATAATAATAAAAAAGGTCTCTCTGTAAAAGTAAGGCACTGACAAACACGCAAGAATTCCTAGCAAACTTCACTAATTATGCAGTTTCTGACTGACCAATCACAGAGACTATGCGCAAATAACTTCAAACAACGTAAATAACCAAGATTCGCATCACGAAAATGACTTGTAGATAGTCGTTAATGAGATGCGTGTTCATTCCTTGCAGGCACTGGGAGTTTGATCTTAGAAACATGGGCGCCCACAGACATTTTTATAGGAGGGGCAAGACACTGTCAAATATTTTGACAAGAGCTTAAAATGCAAAACAGGAAATTAAGGGCATAGGTATTTTTCACAGAGGTTTCAATTCCAAATGCTAATTTCTCATTTTCACTTTGCATATCATTAGTGATTAGCGCTTTCATGTGATGAAATATGTTAAAATTCAAAAAGTAGTGTTAAAGAAATAGATATCAATTTTATAGGGGGGAGTATCCCCTCTTCTCCTTATAGAGAGTGCAGACGCCCCTGCTTAGAAATCCATAGATTTGCAAGTTGTGGCACCAAGACTCCAAATAACCAAGATTCACTTTGCAAAAATAACTCATAGAACTCGACATAGACAGACAGATCGATTTCTTCAGGTGTTCGATTCTAATGTGATTCTAGAATTCTGTCGGTTTGGCAAGCGAAGCCGCCGCTGCCTCGATGTAGAACGTAACAATAGACAGCTGCTTCTTTACAGCCTCCCACCGCTCAACCGCTTCATTTCCCGAGACTTTTTCGATCTGGAATAGACTGTCCGTAAGACTCGGAAAACTGGCTCCCGTGTACGAGTCCAGGGCACTCGGAGCGAATATGACGTGCCTAAAAACAGAGCAGTCGGATGCGATGAAATAAAATCACATTTTATCAGTAGACTTAAAATAAATTCAACTTTTGCAATATTCATTCATTCCCAAATTTATATTCATTCCAGAATTATATGTAGCGCTTCTTCAAGGTGGGCTAATCAGAAGCACTCCCGGCTCTAGCACGACAAAAAAGCACAGTTTTGCCATGTCATATCATTCCGCCATTGTTGTGCAGATGTAAAATCAGCAGTTTAAAATAGTTGCTTACAATTGGCTGTATTATTATTATTATTCCAATGCTCACTACATATCATAGGGTACGCTCTCAGGCATGGCCTAATAGAGAGGTTCAAATTTAAGTATATTCATAAAACAATTAATATTCATAAAATAATTAATATTACTAAGATAATTAATATTCATAAGGTAATCAATATTCATAAAATAATTAATTTTCATGAAATCATCAATATCAATGAAATAATTAATATTCATATGCTAGTTAGTGGCTATTATCCTTGAGGCTGAAATAGATAAACACTTGCCTGACAGATGGACGGTTGGGAAGACCTGGAGGATCGATGAAAGCTCTCTCCAGCTGCATCATCTGGTCATTCAGTTGTCGCACGAGAAGCAAACTAGAATTCAAACAAAACTTAAAGTTCCTCATTCCGACTGAATCACATTGTTATTCCGGATTGTCTCCGCCTCTGTGGGTGTGTGTGTGTGCGTGCGTGTGTGTGTGTGCATGTGTGTGTGTGTGCTCATGTGTGTGTCGAGAAGCAACAAAAAGCTACATAGAAATATCCAAGCACATGCCCAATACAAAGATGTAATGTAATGCAACAAGACATTAAATAATGTAACAAAGCATTTGAAAACCATTCTTTTCGATCATGGTCTGGTAGTGCGACGTGCCACTGAGTAATTATTTCCCTTCAGTTGGTGCTATACAAATTTACGATTATGATCATTACCTATAATTTAAATTTAAAGAGCAGAGACAAAATATGGACAAATAGAACAAAGAGAGATGCTGACAGGTAGAGGTAAAGAATCAAATCATTGTCTTTATGCTGTACGCAAATGTCAACTTACTTGGATGTGTTGGCTTTCCCGAGTCTTTCTTCAAATGATTCGCATGCTTGTGAGAAATTGCGTACAGCGATTTGCAGATAATCTAGACAAGTGAACGAAAATTCACCTTAATGCAATGCAGTAAACCAAAGCAATGCACTATCACTCCTCAATACAATAAAATTAATAATAAATCAACTTAATAGGACAGTGCCCTGCTCTGGCTTTTAAGAGGCACAGCTGAATATTGGAATTTACGAACAGGATTTCATTGCTTCTTTTATAAATAGCACCATGGGAGTGCCGAGTACTCCTGAGACTTGATGCGTGGGCGTTATATAAATCCTTGTTACGAATGAAACAATAAATTCACATTGGGCACCTCCTCCCTCCCTCAGATCACTCAACAATTCTGACTGGAGGTCCTGTTGCATCTCTTTGCTTTCCTAAATCTTGTCTTTTAAGTTGCTTGATTGTGCTTTGTCACTTTTGTCATTCACTATGTTGATTTTGCAAAGATTTCGTCATGGCCACCTCACATCGTCAACTCAATATATTAGTTGGTGTCCCTAGACAGCGGGATTATTTTATCCCTTTACGGCCTCCCCTTTTTGTAACAAATGTTCAAGATGTGCAAACCTGTCATGTATACTGTGGTTACAAAATAAAATATTTGATTGATTTGATTGATTGATTGGTTTTTCTCTTTCCATGGGTCCTTTCGACTAGGAGCAATGCATACGCTTCTGATTGGTCTGCACTGTAAAAGGCACATAAAAAATTCTTAAATACGGTACAACAACAAAAATCTGCCCACATGAATATTTTAACCTCACCCTCTGAATTAACAGCCCAGCACCGTAACCAGTAACCAAGCAGCTTCCATTTTATGTGCTTACCCAAACTGATGCTGTTGTTGCTGAGAATTGCACCGTATCGAAGTTGAAACTGTTTGAAGTAGCCCGCAATGGCAAGTCCATAATCCTTGACCCCCATCGGCAGAATTGTGTGGTCAGCCAGACGTCGGGCAAGCTCACCCCAGAACTGACCAAGAGCTGCTGAAAACTGTTACATTTACAAGAATGTCAGTAAAACTTATATCTCCAAGTATGTGCACAATGACATACAACATAGTGAAAACAATTTCATGTTTTATCTCAACTTGTCATAGTTTGCTTCAGCAAAGGATTATTATCTTATGAATATTAATCATCTAATTAATATTAACTATCTTGTAAATAACGAATATTAATTATTCAATGAATACTAATTATTGATAGATCTAAAATCTGTTTGTCCATGCTCGTCTCTGGCTCTTCAAAGATATTTCATGTCTAATATTACAAATATTTCGATGAGAGCTGTGGAAGATTGGAGACTCTACGTGTACGCAAGAGCTCATCAGTGGTACCTCTCAACATGTTCTCTCAACATTCAAGAAACATTCAAGTTGCATTGTGTGTCGCCAAATTTGATTGTAAGTTTAGGTATGTCGTGCATGGTGAAAGGTTAAGAACCTCTGCATTAGAAGGTTGCAACTACAATGATGGTGCTAGCCACGCTACAATGGCGCTAGCCACACTACAATGATGCTAGCCACACTGCAATGGTGCTAGCCACACTACTTTGATGCTAGCCACACTACAATGGTACTACCACATTGTAATGGTCTTCACCACTAGATTAGATAAAAAAACTGAGTTGACGCAATGTTGCGCTCTACGTGCATGCAAGAGCTCATCAGTGAAGGTACTTCTCTCAACAGACTTTGAACAGTGAGTGCTTGGATACAGATGCACATCGAGTAAAATACTAACTTTGAATTCGGGATCAATGTACGTCTGGAAGAGATGGAACGTCTCGTAGACGGAGTGGTACAGCGGATACGACGAAATGCGCAGAGATTCGTCGAAATGGAAACGTAGGTCAGCGCAGGTCACTCCGATTTTGCCGATAAACGGAGCAAAGTCACTTCCAGAGCCAAGGACCGGCACTCTGTCAAATGATTCCACATTTATAAATAATCTACACAATTAAATGAAGACAGAAAATGACTACCTAGAAGCGATTTTAACTTTAAAAATTTATACAATACCAGGGGCGAATCCAGGGGGCAATCCGGCCATGGCCCCCATTCAGAGATTTGCACAGGACGTTGCCCGCCCCCATTAGGCTTCAAGCTTTCAATTAATGCAGTAAGAAATGGTGAGAGAGAGAGAGAGAGAGAGAGAGAGACATGATTGTATTTCTCGTGAGAAGTGCAATATCGGTAGTGTAGCTAAGCAATCTGTGATCCAAAGGCCAAAGAGAGATTTCTGATCTTGCCTCGGTTTATCGGTGTCCTTCTCCGGGTATCGAAGCGACCATGTGTCGTAGACCCTGCGTCGGCCTTGATTCTGCTCAGCAATGTCCGGATTTGGAATCTGGAACCAAAAATTCAAAGTTACTCATTCACTACGATAATTCAGCATATAGCACCTCTTGAAGGGACTACTCAGTACTCAGTGGCACTCCCAACCCCAGCAGCGTCAAATCAAATAAGACTCAAGAGGAATGCCTGAAGAAGAGCTCTAGAACGGGAGCAGAGCATCAAGTGAAAGTCACTCCACGTCGATGGAATCTCACCAAGAATGCATGGTCCTGCCTAGTGGAGGTGCGAGCAAAACGAACAGAAAGCAGACCTTGTTCAGTCGAACTCAAAAATAATTCTCAGTACAAAAATGAACTGCTCAGGAATAAACAAAAAGAAGAAATCTTAAAAAAAACAAATTTATAAAAAATTTGAAAGTAATGCATAAGTGCAACAGTTCGTATGCCCGCCACGCATGCGTCCAAAATGTCTGCTTCTCGAATGAAAACTACAAAACTGATTACGTAACACATTTCCACCATACATGTAACATTCATATGTAAGACAACGGCAGTAGTCGCATACCGTCTTTGCAACGTCGTAAAGTACTTGTTTCAGCATAGGAAGAGCTCTGGCTCTCAAAGAAAAGTTTCCTACAAACAAACAATAGAACAAATGAAGAAATTAACAAATTAATGAAGAAAGAAAGAATGAAATAAGATAAGAAGCAAATACATACGGACACAAATTGAAGAAAAAAGAGCAGAAATGGGAAAAGAAGAATGAAAAGTCAAGACATCACAAACAAATTCATATTTTCACGTGGATGCAATAGCATCTGGAAAGTATGGAAGGAATTGTTTAAATCTGAAGGAAAGATGAATTGACGATAAAAGCTTAATGCTAAATGAAAAATCAACTGTAGACATACTTCAACAGAAAGACCGATGAGTGCCATATAAATGTTGATGTAACTACATGCATGCATAAATACATACACACAAATACAGAAATACATGTATAAAAAGTATTAAACACATTAGACATTCACATACACTGTCCCCATGCATACATACACACATACATACACACAAACACACACATATACATACATACATACATACACACATACATACAGACATACATACCTATGTACATACACACATACCAGTGTTTAATCTAGTCCCCCTCCTCTGGGGGGGGAATTGGGGTTTCTGGGGGGGGGGAGACATTTGAACGTCCGAAGGACACTCGTGATGCGCGTAGCACCGAGAAGGGCAGGGGTATGGGGAGGGGGATGTGCCCCTCCCCATCAGAAACTTTTTGAATTTCCACATTGCAATGGCAGCATTTTAAGGGGTCATCTTAACAAAATAGCTGTACTGTTTCAGTGACCCATTAGAAAAATTTTGGATTTCCACATTGCAATGGCAGCATTTTAAGGGGTCATCTTAACAAAATAGCTGTACTGTTTCAGTGACCCATTAGAAACTTTTTGAATTTCCACATTGCAATGGCAGCATTTTAAGGTGTCGTCTTAACAAAATAGCTGTACTTTTTCAGTGACCCATTAGAAAATTTTTGGATTTCCACATTGCAATGGCAGCATTTTAAGGGGTCATCTTAACAAAATAGCTGTACTGTTTCAGTGACCCATTAGAAAAATTTTGGATTTCCACATTGCAATGGCAGCATTTTAAGGGGTCATCTTAACAAAATAGCTGTACTTTTTCAGTGACCCATTAGAAAATTTTTGGATTTCCACATTGCAATGGCAGCATTTTAAGGGGTCATCTTAACAAAATAGCTGTACTGTTTCAGTGACCCATTAGAAACTTTTTGAATTTCCACATTGCAATGCAAGCATTTTAAGGTGTCGTCTTAACAAAATAGCTGTACTGTTTCAGTGACCCATTAGAAAATTTTTGAGTTTCCGCATTACAATGGCAGCATTTTAAGGGGTCATCTTAGCAAAAATAGCTGTACTGTTTCAGTGACCCATTAGAAACTTTTTGAATTTCCACATTGCAATGGCAGCATTTTAAGGTGTCGTCTTAACAAAATAGCTGTACTTTTTCAGTGACCCATTAGAAACTTTTTGAATTTTCACATTGCAATGGCAGAATTTTAAGGTGACGTCTTGACAAAATAGCTGTACTTTTTGGTGACTTCTTAGAAACTTTTTGAATTTCCACATTGCAATGGCTGCATTTTAAGGTGTCATCTTAACATGATATTATCATATATTATAGTAGTAAAATAATGTCATTATAATCATATAATAATAAATAATATCACGATATATTATAACACTTCATGTAAAACAATGATGAAACAGTAACTAAAAACCAATATCATTTCGTCGAATTTTTCTGGGGGGGGAAATGTTAATCCTGGGGGGGGAACTTCCCCCCCCCAGAGACGTCTAGATTAAACACTGCACACATACATATACACACATACAAACAAACATACACACATACATACATGCATACACATACATACATACAAACACACATACCTATAGCGTACATAGGCATGCACACAAGGTGACACACCAAAAAACACAGCATTAAAACAGACATAAAGAACATTTAAAGGAAAAGGCCGAGACCTTGAACGGCAGAATCGACGTTTAAGTAGGCCACAGTTCTATCGGCAAGCAGATGACCAAAGTTCTGAAAAGCAACAAACAACCCAATGATATACGCCACCACCACCACCACCACCACCACCACCAAAACTCCACCCTTTCCTATATATCACCAAAGGTCTTTCACTTGAAACTCAAAACACTGTTTTTTCACAGATCCTTTTCTTATTCGTACACTTCCCCCTACCTCCCACGCCATTTTAACTCTAAACATCGTTCCCAATAGCGGTCGGTCTAACTCCTCGCGTCACTCTCCGGATCTTGAACCCTGCCTGTTGACTTTGTTTTCATTTAGCTCCTGTGAATAAGCTGGTTCCCGCAACTTAGCTTTTTGGGCGCTGTAAAAGTTCTGAGTTTACGATTAAATCACTATCACCTAGATTATCATCATCACCATCACCACCACCACCACCACCACCATCATCAACAGATTATATCAATGTTACCACATTCTGCATTATTCATACACAGATTCAAACATATTTCAACCTTCAAACGACCCCAGAGGATTAAGAACATTAAAACTTAAATGAGATTAATTATACGAACTTCAGTGAAAACGAAATTTAGGAAACACAACAACTTAGAACAAAAACCAACATAATTTCTTTCCAACCCACCTCAACCCATTCTCGCGTTCCGATAATTCCTTGTTCCTCTCCTCCCCATGCGCAGAACACAATTGTACGTCGCGGTCGCCAGCCTATCGAAAGAAAACGCACCGAGTGAAGAAATGCACCTCTCTGAAGACAATCAAATCACAGCTCAAAACCTCTATATGCTTAAAGTATCATGTTACTCTAATTGATATTTTTCAACTCATGGGGTTGGGGGTTAACCCTCTATTCTTTCTTAGGACCCAGCAGTTAAGTCTTCTTTACATACACCAACTCCATGTGGATCATAGCAAATACCCCAGTTTATTTTTCTGCAATTCTTATACTGTTCGAAGGCACATCTCGGGCAATGTGACTTCTGACTACCCATTTTAACAACGCAGCACTCATGAATAAGCTTGTGCCCCACGCTTGGCTCTCGAGAGTCGCCTTGGAAGTTTCGAGATTAACCCCCTTTACCAACCAAATTGTAGTAAATGGTATGGAAATTTCTGTATGCTCGATCGGTAAATGGTCAAGATAGCAATCAAAAACTCGCTAGCATAAATTACCAACCATTTTAAAATGCCCAATATTTTACACATGTATTCAGATCTCCGCTCAAACCTCTTTGTAAATATCATATACGACTGATGATGATTTTTTAAATCACGCGAAACTCAAATGCTATATAAATTTTGTCACAAATAAAAATTTTACAATTACAAATTTTAAGTGCTTTTCCCAGTAACCTAGTAATAACTGTAATTTCGCAGTGTAACTAAGTGACGTTCAGTAACTGCCCGAAACAGAAACAACAAATAAAGTCAGATAGAAAATTGGCATCAGCTCTACTACCTTCAGCGACAAGTTTTGCAAATGCCCTCGACAACTCAAGCATAACAGCCGTTCCGCTTGATGGATCAACGGCACCGAAAACCCAGGCGTCATGGTGGTTACCAATCAGCACGTACCGATCTGAAACAAACAGCATAACAATACAATTTATATATAGCACCTTTTTTAGCATATTCAACAGGCAAAATGTTAGGCAAGTGGTTAATTAATTAACAATTAACTAAAGACCAGCTGCACTTATTGTCCTCTCTCAGCATCTTCTCACCATCCTCTCCAGTCTCCAGTCTCTGGGCCAGTCTGACATGTTTTGTCCCATGAGTTACTATTGCTCAAACTCATCTTTTACCTTCCTT